>ML780858.1:288862-307852 GCA_009831015.1 Picea engelmannii | reverse complement strand
AGAAACTTGCTTGGTTCAAGAGTGTAATGAATGCAAGGACTGAATTTGAGAGCACCATAGTTGATCACCCCCTTGAACTAAGAATGATAAGTTACCTTGACTTGACTTGGCTATCTTAATGGAGAAGCAACTTGAGTAGTGAAATGGCGGATGGGGCACCACTACACCCACTAATGAGCCACAATTCAATGGATGGGCCCCAAACGTAGATGATCATGACCCTACTTTGTATTCGGGATATAGTGTTGCTACTTAGGTTTTAATGTCTATCTTTATTGTATATCCCTTGGTGCTTGGAATTTATAAGTTTTGATAAACTTATGGGTGTAGATGAGGTGCCTTTTTTTGTCTTATGGTCATTGTTTTCATGCCCCATGTTTTCATATAATATGCATGTGCCTATCATTTTTTTTATAAGGTATAACATGAAAATTGTATTCACACACACAAACACACATATCACTTCTTCAAAATCTAAAGCATTGGATGTGAATTTACTCTTTCTCCTTTTCTTCCTGAACGATGATCGCATAAAACATGAAGCCATTTTTCTTGCTCTACATATTTCCATTGTTAAGACAAATTTTGATATTTTATAAATCTAAAACTGAAATTGAAAGAGCAATAAGTTAAAATCTAATGTAGGTTTGAATATAACTTGCTCAAAGCATGCCTAGATAGCATGATAAAAGCATTTTTAGTGAACCTAGCTTGAATATGTCTCACCCTAAAGAACTTGGCAAAGGCTTGAACATAATGTAGCAATTTGCGTCAAACCATGAAATTATAATAAACTCATGGAAGAGAGTGAAACTCAAAGTCCAATGATCATGAAAATTTATTTGTTGAATATATGAGAAATGCATATTTTTTGTATTTTTATTTATTTAATTATAAAATATTTCATAATTGTGCTAATATACAAAATGAAAGTACATGAGTTTTATACAAAAAAGAGTTGTGTAGACAGCCACCACAAGTTGAGGCTACAAGTTAAAAAGACCCAACTTATCAAAACTTACCATGTAGAGAATCCAAGAATAAAGAGTCACAGTGCCCATGGTAGATAGAAATAAACATAAATAAAATAGGCCAGTTGACAAGAGCAATTTGAAGAGGCATGAGGTTGTAGGAATTAAACCCTCTAAAAGTACATAATATTCAATATTGAATTTTTGATTTGGAAAAATTCAACACTAGAGAAAAACAGATTTTGTTTGGCTTTTACATGATATCCTTCTCTACCATTATGGTGTATATGAATAATTGAGAACTCATTTCCATTCAATACAATGGTGTAAGATGTTTTTCCATGACATGATATTCACCCAACATTTATTTACAAACCATCATAGATCCATCTAAACCTCAGATCTATCCAGTGTCGAAAGGCATCATATTTCTTGAGGTGTATTTTTTTTTTTAACTACAAAACTTGAGGAAAGCTTTGCACCTCTAGGAATTGGATCCCTCTTCGCACTTGATAGCTCCAAGGTTTAGATGGATCTATGCTAGTATAATTTCAAGTATATTATTCATATAAATCTACACACTAATTACATGCATATATTATCCATATGTACATTATATTAAGATTCCATATTCTCAACTATATTAATGACACAGGGAAGAAATTCCATAATTCCATATCAATAACTATATTAATAATATAGGAAGAAATTCCATATCCTCAACTACATTATTAAAAAGCATGTACTACTATTCATTGCAAGAAATTCATCACACTCAACTATATTGTTCATAATTGCATTATATTAACCTTTTTTATGTAAATCCATGTCATAATGACATGCATGTATTATTAACCATTGGATGAAATTCTCATTATAGTTTGTGGAATGTATTTCCTTATGGAGAATCCCCCTAAGGTACACTAATCTTGGTTGATATGTTTTGATTCACTGTAGATATTATTATTTATATCTAATCTAACACTCAACATGGTAATGCATTATAAAATTATTTTCAATGCTTACTTTTCACGTAAATCTCATTGTGGTATGTGGAATACATTTCTTTATGAATAGTCTCCCTACAATATACTATTTTTTGTTGAAATGGTTTGTTTTGATATAGATATTTTTATTTATATCTAATTTATTTTTGCTTGAATTGATTATTAGGATGACCATAAGTATTATAATTTTTTTGTTATTTGATTTTTTTAGTTGACATGGTTAGCATTAATGACATCACACATCTACTCCACTTGGGTTGTAGAAAGCACCTCTCAATGCAATAAGTTTAGAGTCGATAAACATTGCAATTTCATTGACCCTGTGCTCCTTGGTTGGGAACGAGCATTCTATGTACATGATAGCATACCTTGTTGTTTGTGGTGTAATTATTCAAGATACTCATAGTTCTTTCCACCTCTCGATATTCAAATTCATGCAAGATTGAGGTAATGGAAACTTTTTCTTGATTTATAGGAAGAGCTATATCTATCTACATGCAACACAATTTCTCCATTTTGAATTTATGAAGAATTGACAAAATTAATTGTTGCAAGGGTTTACTATTGCATGCATACAATATTCTCAATCATCATGTGTGTTAGTTTTTTTCTTTTTCCGAGAAGAGAAAAAACTTTATATTCCAATAAAAAGAGAAAATACATATTTTGGTCCCACACATGATTGTTCATTTTTCAGCTCTTTACATTGCTTTTCAACCTATACTTTGTCAATTTTTTTTTTTTTTTCACATTTACTTTATCATTCCTTTCTTTTATACAACATATAATGCATACTGACATGATCCTTGAGACTGTAGCAAAAAGGACATATCTCGAATGGACTATCCATCGAAGAATTCTTGAAAGATGAATGCCCCATTCAACATATATAGGCCTTCCTTTGATAACTTGTGTGTAGTTGAATTGAGTTATCTAAAAATGTGATAGCGAGAAAACCAGTTTTCCATTTCAACGAGGAAAGAGCAGATTTGTGTCTTCAATGCATTAAGACTCACCACATGTAAAGAAAATTTCCCATTGACCCACTCTATTACAACCTTGGAGTCCCCAAATATCTGAACTTTTCTCAAATTCAAAGAGTTTACCATAAAAAAGAAAGGCCCAGAGAGCAGATAACTCTACTTTAGTATTTGATCCATATCTTGGAGCATAGAAAATATTAAATAAATAATTTTAAGAAATAGAAAGGACTACCCCTGCACCACACCGAGATGGGTGATCTTTACTTGCCCCATCAAAATATCCCCAAGGGATGCTTTTGTCCATATTCAACATCATTATCTTCTTGATTTTGGGACTTTTCTTCTCCATATTGAACTCACAGGCTAGCTTCAAAACCATATATGCAACTACCCCGAGAGGAATTGAATTATCTTGGAATATGCTAACATTTCTTTCCCACCATATAAAATATATTAAGAAAAAAGGAAATGACCAAAAATTATGAATGCTAGCATCATCCCTCCAATTTTTTACCCACACACAAACCTCACCTTCCAGGTTCTAATAATTTATATTTAAAGACAATGGTGCTTCAACCGTCACCTTTTGCATGAATGAGCAGGAGACATAAGGTGTTGTGTTGTCTCTTGATATTCCTTTCATAGAGCACATCGAATGGGCCAGGACCATCCCCGCTTTAGTCTGTTGTCCCAAATGAGCATTTTATTTTCTAATGCAAGCCATCCCATGATTTTCACCTTTACAGGAGTGCAAACACCCCATACAAAGGGTCGCCACCATTTATTATCTCCCTTTAACTCTTTCTCAACAATCGATTGATAGTCTAATTTCATTGTGTAGCTACATGTCTTCTCATTCCTTTCCCAGCTTAATGAATCTTCCTCTTCCTCCTCTAGGATAATAAAATTTGATGTCAACAAACATGTGTAATTCATCCATTCCTCCTTGTTGATCTCCTCCAATTCCAACGTATCTACAGACTTCCACTCACTATGCCCATCTCAATCCAAAACTCGTGCTCAAGTGTCCCAAACAGAGTATACCCCTCTAGCATAAATCTTAGCAATCAATCCACCATAAAGTTTGTAACCCAGACCTGAGTTGACACAGGGATCCTCGTCAATCCTAACTTCCTTCCCGTTTCCAATTTGATAAACTAACCCCTCTCCGATAAAAGGAAAATCCTTGATCATAGATTTCCAACCTATAGAGTTGTTCACCCCTAAATTTCTTAGAAATATGAGCCATTCCACCTTCAATAATCCAGGAAAACATTTGGAAGACAAGACTCGACCCCACAACATTTTATTATGAATGAATCTCCACATGCTTTTAATTGTTAGTGATTTACAAAACCATAAGATATTATTAATACCCCATCCCCCAATATCATTAGGCATAGCAATATGGTTCCATCTAACTAGAGGGATTACTCCAGAGTCCCTTTTCCCCCTCCACAGGAACTAAAAACAAAGTTTCCTAATTCTTGTAAGGATTCCTTTAGGAATTTTGGTGATTTTTTCCCAATATACCATAATGTTTCTTAGAACTGATTTCAACAAGACCATCCTATTGCCACATGATAGCCATATGTGAGTCCAAGAGGATATCCTAGCTTGAATATTTTTTATAAGCCAAACCCAATCATTAAATGAATATGAGTTGGGTTTAAGTTCAAACCCAAGATACTTCAGACCCGAGTCAATACTTTTGCATGCATAAGGAAGGATCTCTAAAAGATGACTCTTTACGTCCTCCCTCAAATCGTTATAGAGTATATTTGGTTTGACCATGTTTATTTGCATTCTAGTTGCTTCACAAAAGGGACCCAAAATTCTTTTCCATGCTTTAAACTCTTGAGATGATCTTGCACCAAAAATAATTACATCGTCAACAAATAACAAATGGGTTAGGATTTATGCGGAAGTGATTTTAAAACCTTTGATAAGACCCCTCCTTCATGCATCGTTGATTAGTCTGCTCATCCCTTCTACCACCAAGAGGAAGATAAAAGGGGATGAAGGGCATGCATGTTAGAGGCCCCTTGACAACTGAAAATAAATCAGAGGGAGATCCATTAATTAGCACAACAAAGGAGGAAGACTCAATGCAACCCATAATCCAATTGACCCCCATTTGAATTAGAGCTAAATGAACAAAGGTCCAATTAACCTTGTCATAGGCCTTGGAAAGATCCAACTGTTAGAATATAGAAGATGATGTTCTCGTTTTACCATTGACGATACCTTTGTCACCCAACCATAGGCCGAAGCCTCCCTCCGAGCACCTTAACCTTGATTGATAATTCCTCCGGAAGAAAACCCTAGGCTAGATAGCCAAACAAATAGTAGCGCATCAATCCCCAAGGATAGCGCATCACAAAAAGTTGACCAGATGTTCCAAACCCTAGCCAAGAGATATCCAAGCCAATACTGAAACTAGTTGCTGCTACAACTGCACCTGCAACCCTCCTCCAAACCTACGCACCAGACTGCAACTACAGTGCGCACCAACTGGGAAACTACAATTCTGAGATGCTGTCATATGAGAACTGGCACCCTGTATTTATAGTAATCTTGCCAGTTTGTTGGGGACGACTTCTCCTTCTGGGTATGTGTCTGTTCAGTATATTATTATTAATTATGGTCGACTTCTTCTCTTGGAGGCTAATAGCCTAATATAAATTATCTTCTTGAGACGACAAGGCTTTTAGGGTTATTAGCCAACTCATTAGGGTTTCTCTTGCTTCTTGGAGTCTTCTATTCTCATCAGGTTCACATGTGGGGGTAAATACCTCCCGCAACTACCATAATATTAACACTCCCTCCTAGCTAGAGAGGTATTTATAGGTAATGGAATTGAGCACAAAATATACCATTTACCCTGGAGCATCAATATAGTCATCTAGACTATTTCATGACTAGATCATGAGCATCACCATCATCATCAACTGCATTATCTCTCGAAACCATACTTCATCTGAGTAATTAGATATGATGCTGGATAAGTCACTCTCACCATGGAGTGATACAAGAGGAGTAACAGGTTCTGAATTGTTTTCCGTCTGGAAAATCTCTGTTCATCATTCGTCTGAATGATCATCATCTCCAATAATCTGCTGATAGTCTTCAAGGCAATTAGAACAAGAATAGAACACAACTGTGTCTATTCATAGTAGTACATAGCTACAATCCAGTGGTTAACTACCACATCAAGTAATACATAAGTACTTGATCAACAACATATGGTTGCGAACGATGAAACATATTCACCACAATAGTCCTCATCTACTGTCATATAGTCTTCATAACAAACATCTGAGAGCATCCTACATAGAAAAAATGTTATGATAGAAACTATATCATCTGGGCCAATCTTTCACTCACGTCTGTGAGATCTGAAAGAATGTCTGCCACCACAGTAGTCTTCATCTGCATAGAAACAATGTTATGATAAAAACTGAATCATCTGGGCCAATCTTTCACTCACGTTTGTGAGATCTGAAAGAATGTCTACCCTTAGTATAGAATATCAACAATAATCATCTGGGCCAATCTTTCACTCATGTCTGTGAGATCTGAAAGAATGTCTKCCCTCAATATAGAATATCAACAATGGGTTATCTGCCTCACTCTTCTCAACCAAGGAAGAAGGATTATTTCTTATTTCTGAGCCTGGACCATTTCTCACCCCAGGCCATTCCTCCAACACTAAACAAAGTGTAACCTGGAGAGAATGAGTCTGCCCTCAAGAAATGTTTGGACCATTCCTTACCCTGGGCCATTCTGATGTAGGAGCATCATCAACATCAAGTGAGCATGGGGGAAAGCGCCACACATTTTGAGCATATGTTAAATTGTTTAAACTTTTGAAGAATGGATGTGCCAAACTTAAATGTGATAGTTAAGAAGAGGCATACTTATGCATTGTATTGGACCTTGAGTGATCCGCTCTTGTCCATAGTAGGTAGGAGGCATTTATGTAAGTAGGTAGAATTGAATATTAGATTAGACAGTTTTAGAAGGAGTGGAGGGAAAACAGATATAGACACCCTCACTGTGAATTGTAACATTATTCAGGAAGAGTTAGAAGCATTGGAGAATAAAAGAGAAGCAGAGAGCTGTGTGGAAACACCCATGTACTGATATTTGGATTAATAGAAAAAGATTGATTCAAATTCATGGTTTTGTGTTTATTCTTTGTATATTGATGCTGAATGATATGCTCATGAATGGTTGCTTCCTGGTATACATTTGCTTTTATATGTTGTGTATGTGATTTCATAGTTTGAGTTTGAAGCCTGAGGGAAGAAGGAATGAGTTTCAATTGTTTCTCTATCTGAGCAAGGATTCCTGCAAGGAGTGCAGTTGAAGCTGTCCGCAAGGAGTGCGTTGACAGAAGGCTCAGATAGTTTAACTCTTGTTCTCATTCACCAAGAAGTGAAATTGGCTTATACGATCCGTGCAAGGAGTGCACAGGCTAAGGAGAGTCTCAGTTGTGAATCTGAGCGAAGGATTGAAGGACTGCTGCAGGTGTGTGCAGAGTCGAAAGAACTCAACACTTGGAGATGGTTGAGAACTACCGCAAGGAGTGCGTGCAAGGACCTCTTTGAGGTTAAAAGTGTGAGAAGCTCAGGAGGGATAAGGATTTCAAGCTGACAGAAGAGAAGCACTAGAAGTTTGTGTTGTGGATTATTTAGAAGTAGGCGTTGCATAGTTTCACTGCAAACGGACAAGTTCCACGGAGGGATACTTGGTTATTTTCGAGGAATCGTCAAAGGGGAGAAATCGACGGTTAGAAATTTGTGGAGAGGATTAGCGAAATCCCATCAGTCGTTGGATCGACCAGGAGTTTCACGGAGTTTAAGATTCACGAACAGGAGGAGGAAAGTCCCGATGAGAGGCGAGGCCATCGGGATTTCAACATTCGTGAAATCGGGAGTCACAAGGATGAGTGATCGAGAATTTTCATAGTGAAAATCTCGGAGTCAATCTGAGCCGTCCATCTTGAGGAGACAGGTGGCAGTCATCGAGAGCCCATCGGCATTTTGGTGATCAGGGTTCTAAGTCGACAAAGGAATTGTGACATCGGGCATCAAGGGTCTCGAAATCCTGAGGCTGAATCAGAACCATCCATTGGTTAAGACATGTGGGCGAGATCGGAGGCCCATCGGAGTTTTGGTCATTGGGGTTCACATAAGTGAAGTGCTTAGACTTTGCATTTGGGCGAAGTCCGAGATTTGATCTGAACCGTCCATTATTTGGGACGCGTTTTAGAAGATCTGACGAAGTCGAGGTTCACGAGAGCAGAAGATCGGGAATTTCCATAGGAAAAATCTCGGGAAGATCAGAGCCGTCCATTTGTTGGGATACGTGGCAGAGATTGAAGGCATTGGGATATCCGGCATCGGGAAATCGGAGTTCCTGAGGACAAGAAAGCTGGGACATTACAAGTCTCGAAACCCCGGAGAAATCGGGACTGTCCATCAGAGGGGACGCATGGAAGAAATTGGCGCCATCGGGAAAAATCCCGACAAGGAGGTTGTCCATCGGTTTTTGGGTCATCGGGATATCGGGGATCCTGGTGACAAAGTGTTTATGCATTTTGAAATCGTGAACCACGAAACCCCGATGAGGAATATGACTACGGTCATATAAGGAGTGGTCACGTGGATATAAGGCTTAGCCCGGGAGGCTAAGGCAGCAGGGGAGCGTATCGGGGTTCGGGAAAAGGTAAGTCCCAAAACTCACTGCATTTGGATTCACGAACTCGTGAACTCCAAAATCCTGACGGAGGTGACGGGTGTCGAAGAAGTCAACCCTTACATGCATCGGGGATCAGCGTTTTGTGATTCTTGTAAATCATAGCAGCGAGAATCACGAAACTTCGAAACACGATTCCTCGACAGGATAAAGGAGTGGGCCACAGAAGGAGTCGACGAGGTGGACAGGTGGCAGATTTATCGGGGTTCGGGGTTTGGAAAGGCGAAGTGCATGGGACATCGCAAGTGTCGAATTCCCGATAGGAGAAACTCCGATAGGGACGCGAAAGGTCAGCGTTGACTTGCATCGGGATTCGGGGTTTTAAATATCCAAAACCATGCGACCACAGGACTCGCGAGACTGCGAAGTCTGATTTCCTGATAGAACAAAGGGAGATCTCGTGAAGAGTTTTTTGTGGGTGGAAAATTTCCCGAGAGGGAAATAGAAGAACCTTTAGTTCTTCGGGCCGAGGAAGGAGGAAAATATCCTATGAGCGGACGTGCCTAGCGGGCGCGCCTGCGTGAAGTGGTATCAGAGCTTAGAAAAGATTCTTTGCTTTCTGTAGCAGGAAGAAGGAAGATTCACCATGCCACTAAGGAGAAGGGATAGACAATCACCCGATCCAGGAGAGGAAAGGGAAATGTCCAGAGGAAGGGGTAGGCAAGTGCAGAATCCAGAAGTGGAAAGAGAGCTGCATAACTTATGCTCTATGATCATGGACATGGATATAATACAAAGGCACAAAGATGATGAAGGAGATATCAGTGAGTCCGAAAATGAAGATGATGCTGGACATGGAGAAGAAGAAATCCCAACGGAAGATGTAGAAAGTGAATGCTTACTTAAAGCTGTTGCAAGAATGAGTGCAAAGGTGAAAATGGAAATTCCAGTTTATGAGGGAAATTTGGATGTAAAAGAGCTTCTAGACTGGATTAGAGCTCTAGACACTTACTTCGACTATGAATATATCGAAGAGGACAAGAAGGTTAGGCATGCCATCACGAGATTAAAAAGACATGCAACCTTGTGGTGGGATGAACTACAAGCTGACAGGCGTTGCCAAGGCAAGCAAAAGATCAAAAGCTGGGACAAGATGATTGCAAAGATAAAGGCAAAATTCATTCGCAGGGACTATCAAATTTCTCTGTTCAGGAGGATGCAAAACCTGAGACAGAAGCTGATGATAGTAAAGGAATATACTGAAGATTTTTACAGGTTGAATATCAGGGCAGGTCATCGCGAAAGCAATGACGAAAAAGTGGCCAGATATATGAATGGCTTGAGATATGAGATTCAGGATGAAATGAGCATGGAAACCATCCTAACGGTGGAGGACACTTATCAAATGGCTTTGAAAGTGGAGGAGAAGCTGGGCCAAAAGCAGAGTCAAAGAGGTCGAGGCAGAAGTCAGCCCAGAGGCAAAGCAGTTGCCCAGGAAAGAACCCAGAAGCCCAGGGACGACTGGAAGAAACCTCAGACTCGTGCTGAGAGAGGTGGAAGCTCGCAGTGAGGGCGATATGCAGAACAAAGAGAACAACATACTGAGCAGAGAGGAGGATATGCTGATAATAATAGGTTTCCTCATACCAGAGGTAGAGGAAGAGGAAGAGGTGGAGTAATTACATGCTTCACATGTGGAAAGAATGGGCACAAGTCTTATGAGTGTCTAAAGAAAAAGAAAGAGGTTGGAGAGACTCACATCGCCGAGGCACAGAGGCGAGATGTTGAGACAGAATATGCTGAAGGAGGAATATCGTTGGTGATGCGAAAAGTCCTTTTGACACCAGAGAAAGAAGTGGAAAGTTCAGTCCAAAGGACAAGACTTTTCAGAACAGCTTGCAAGACCAAGGGTTGGGCATGCAAGGTCATTGTGGACAGCGGTAGCACTGACAATCTCATGTCAACTGAGATGGTAGAAAGGTTGGAGCTGGAGACGACTGATCACCCGAGTCCATACCAAGTTTCATGGCTATAGAAGGGACATCAGGTAAATGTCACTAAACAGTGTTTAGTTGAATTCAAAATAGGAGGGTATAATGATAAGATTTTATGTGATGTTATTCCTATGGATCTTTGTCATCTATTGCTGGGTATACCATGGAAATATGATAGAAATGTGATTCATGATGGGAGGATGAACACATACACCCTAGAAAAGAATGGGAGAACTCATATGTTGCATCCAATTGAGGATAAAGAGGTGAAGCCAGAAGTGAGCAACACAATACTTCTCATGAGTGGGAAGGAACTTCTTACCGAGGTTAAGAAGAAGGAGGATCCACAATTCTTTGTGGTCAGAAAACCGAGAATTGTTCTGACTAGCACCAGAGTGGACGATTTGCTAGAAGAAGTTCAAGAACTGTTGGAAGAGTTCGCTGATATAGTAGTGGATGAATTACCTCGTTCGTTGCCACCAATGAGAAGTGTGAGTCATCATATCGATCTCATACCAGGAGCCAGTTTCCCAAACAAAGCCGCATACAGATTGACACCGCAGGAGAATGAGGAGGTCAAAAGACAATTCCAGGAGTTGTTGGACAAAGGTTTGGTTAGGGAAAGCTTGAGTCCGTGTGCTGTTCCGACAGTACATAGTCCGAAGAAAGAAGGAGGCTGGAGGATGTGCACTGATTCAAGGGCGATTAACAAGATAACTATCAGGTATAGATTCCCATTACCAAGAATGGATGATTTGATGGATTGCTTAAGTGGGGCAATTGTTTTTTCAAAGATTGATTTGAAGAGTGGATATCACCAGATTCGCATGAGAGAAGGTGATGAATGGAAAACAACATTCAAGACAAACGAGGGTTTGTATGAATGACTTGTTATGCCGTTTGGCTTAAAAAATGCGCCAAGTACCTTTATGAGGTTGATGAATGAAGTCCTGAAGGATTTCATCGAAAAATTTGTTATCGTATATCTGGATGATATACTGATTTTCAGTAAAACGGAGGTTGAACATTTGAAGCATTTAGCCATTGTGATGAAGAGATTACAGCAAGAGAAGCTGCTGATAAACATGAAGAAGTCCTCGTTCATGAAGACATAACTCATTTATTTGGGGTTTGTTATTTCGACAAATGAGTTGAGGATGGATCCAGATAAGGTGGAGGTAATAAAAAATTGGCCATCACCGAGGAACATATTTGAGGTGAGAAGTTTTCACGGATTGGCTAGTTTCTACCGAAAGTTCATTAGGAATTTCAGTGGAATTAGCGCAGCAATGATGGATACAGTGAAGAAAAGACATAAATATTTTCATTGGACTGAAGAGGCTGAGAAGAGTTTCAATTTGTTGAAACGGAAGATTACGAAACAACCAATTATGGTGTTGCTGGATTTTCAAAAGACATTTCAGGTAAAATGTGATGCAAGCGGATTTGCAGTAGGAGCAGTCTTAAGTCAAGATGACAGACCAATTGCATATTTCAGCGAGAAGCTGAATGAAGCGAAGGTGAAATATTCCACATATGACAAGGAATTTTATGCCATCATCCAAGCATTGAAGAAATGGAGGCACTATTTGATTCCAAAGGAATTTGTTTTATATAGTGATAACCATGCATTGCAGTTTGTGACTCAACATGAAAAGTTGAATCAGAGGCATGTTAAATGGGTTGAATACATGCAGAATTTCACTTTTGTGATAAAACACATTTCTGGTACTGCTAACAAAGTTGCTGATACTTTGAGCAGGAAGTGTTTGCTGTTGCAGGAGTTCAAAGTCAGGACGTTAGATTTTGATGATCTCAGAGACATGTACGTAGATGATCCAGACTTTAAGGAAGCGTATGAAGCAGATGAGAATCTAGTTCTCAGGGATAGAAGCCAGTGGACCGAGTACATGACCTAGGAAGGGTTGTTGTTTAAGGGCAATCAACTATGTATTCCAAATTGCTCCATGAGGGAGAATCTACTAAAGGAGAAACACAGTGGAGGGTTGGTCGGACACTTCGGTCATGATAAAACATTTGCAAAACTGAGAAAATCATACTTTTGGCCAGGGATGCAAGCAGAGGTCAAGAGATTTGTGGACCGATGCAGAATTTGTCAGCATTCAAAGGGAAGGAAGCAGAATGCGGGTTTTTATCAACCATTGCCCATACCTGAGAAGCCGTGGGATGAAATTAGCATGGATTTCATATTGGGATTGCCAAAGATGCAAAGAGGATTTGATTCGATCTTTTTGGTAGTGGATATGTTTTCCAAGATGGCACATTTTATCCCATGTCAGAAAACCAGTGACGCGACTCACATCGCGAACCTGTTTTTCAAAGAAGTCGTTCGACTTAACGACTTACCAAGGAGTATTGTTTCGGATCGAGATACTAAGTTCTTAGGGAACTTTTAGAGGACATTATGGAAGAAGCTGGGGACTAACTTGTTGTTTAGTTCATCTTACCATCCTCAGACGGATGGACAGACATAAGTGGTGAAAAGAAGTCTGGGAGACTTGCTGAGAAGCCTGGTGGCGAAGCACCACAACAGTTGGGACAATGTATTGCCGCAGGCAGAGTTTGCTTATAATGACTCAGTGAACATGAGCACAGGGCAGAGTCCATTCCATATTGTGTATGGCACACATCCGAGAGGAGTTTCTGAATTGAGAGATTCAGAACAGACTGCTACTAGGAGTGCTAGTGCAGAAGATTTCGCAGAAGCGATGAAGGAACTTCATAGCTGGGTGAAGGAGCGATTGTAGAATTCAAATCAGGAGTACAAGCATAGAGCATATCAGCATCGAAGACAACTTCGGTTTGAGGTTGGTGACTTGATTCTAGCACACTTGAGAAAAGAAAGGTTCCCAAGAGGAACATACAATAAATTGAAGATGAAGAAAATTGGACCATGCAAGGTCTTGAAGAAAATTGGAGAGAATGCTTATGAGATTGAATTACCCGATGGGATCGGAATTTCTCCGATATTCAATGTCTCAGAGTTGTACCCATACAAAGCTGAGGAAGCAGGAACACATGATGAACATTCAGAGGTTCAGTGGCAGAAGCAGATGCCAGTTGTAGAGAAGCCACAGATGGAGCAGATACTGGATAAACGAGTGGGCAAGAAGACTAGAAGGAAATAATACTTTGAATATTTGGTCAAGTGGAAGGGCCATCCAGTTGAAGATGCCAGCTGGGAGACTGAAGCAGAGATTCATAAGCATGGATAGACCATGCGAGAGCTCATGGACAGGAGCCCATGAAAATTTTCAAGCAAGGGAGTATGATGCAAGAACATCGTCAACATCAAGCGAGCGTGGGGGCAAGAGCCACACATTTTGAGCATATGTTAAATTGTTTAAACTTTTGAAGAATGGATGCGCCAAACTTAAATGTGATAGTTAAGAAGAGGCGTACTTATGCATTGTATTGGACCTTGAGAGATCCGCTCTCGTCCATAGTAGGTAGGAGGCATTTATGTAAGTAGGTAGAATTGAATATTAGATTAGATAGTTTTAGAAGGAGTGGAGGGAAAATGGATATAGACACCCTCATTGTGCATTGTAACATTATTCAGGAAGAGTTAGAAGCATTGGAGCATAGAAGAGAAGCAAAGAGCTATGTGGAAACACCCATGTACTGATATTTGGATTAATAGAAAAAGATTGATTCAAATTCATGGTTTTGTGTTTATTCTCTGTATATTGATGTTGAATGATATGCTCATGAATGGTTTCTTCCTGGTATACATTTGCTTTTATATGTTGTGTATGTGATTTCATAGTTTGAGTTTGAATCCTGAGGGAAGAAGGAATGAGTTTCAATTGTTTCTCTATCTGAGCAAGGATTCCTGCAAGGAGTGCAGTTGAAGTCGTCCGCAAGGAGTGCGTTGACAGAAGGCTCAGATAGTTTAACTCTTGTTCTCATTCACCAAGAAGTGAAATTGGCTTATACGATCCGTGCAAGGAGTGCACAGGCTAAGGAGAGTCTCAGTTGTGAATCTGAGCGAAGGATTGAAGGACTGTTGCAGGTGTGTGCAAAGTCGAAAGAACTCAACACTTGGAGATGGTTGAGAACTGCCACAAGGAGTGCATGCAAGGAGCTCTTTGAGGTTAAAAGTGTGAGAAGCTCAGGAGGGATAAGGCTTTCAAGCTCATAGAAGAGAAGCACTAGAAGTTTTTGTTGTGGATTATTTAGAAGTAGGCATTGCACAGTTTCACTGCAGACGGACAAGTTCCACGGAGGGATACTTGGTTATTTTCAAGGAATCGTCAAAGGGGAGAAATTGACAGTCAGAAATTTGTGGAGAGGATTAGTGAAATCCCGTCAGTTGTTGGATCGACCAGGAGTTGCACTGAGTTTAAGATTCGTGAACAGGAGGAGGAAAGTCTTGACGAGAGGTGAGGCCATCGGGATTTCGGCATTCGCAAAATCGGGAGTCACGAGGACGAGTGATCAGGAATTTTCATAGTGAAAATTCCGGAGTCAATCTGAGTCGTCCATCTTGAGGAGATAGGTGGCAGTCATCGAGATCTCGTCGACGTTTCGGCGATTGGGGTTGTAAGTTGACAAAGGAATTGTGACATCAGGCATCAAGGGTCTCAAAATCCCGAGGTTGAATCAAAACCGTCCATTGATTAAGACACGTGGGCGAGATTGGAAGCCCATCGAAGTTTTGGTCATTGGGGTTCACACAAGTGAAGTGGTTAGACTTCGCGTTTGGGCAAAGTTCAAGATTCAATCTGAGCCGTCCATTATTTGGGATGCATGTCAGAATATCTGACGAAGTCGGGGTTCACGAGAGCAGAAGATCGGGAATTTCCATAGGAAAAATCCAGGGAAGATCAGAGTCGTCCATTCGTTGGGACATGTGGCGGAGATTGAAGGCATCGAGATATCTGACATCGATAAATCAGAGTTTATGAGGACAAGAAAGATGGGACATCACAAGTCTCGAAACCCCGAAGAAATCGGGACCGTCCATCAGAGGGGACGTGTGGAAGAAATTGGCACCATCGGGAAAAATCCCGATAAGGAGGTTGTCCATCGGTGTTTGGGTCATCGAGATATCGGGGATCCTGGTGACAAAGTGTTTATGCATTTTGAAATCGAGAACCGTGAAACCCCTATGAGGAATATGACTATGGTCATATAAGGAGCGGTCACGTGGATATAAGGCTTATCTCGGGAGGCTAAGGCAGCAGGGGAGCGTATCGAGGTTCGGGAAAAGGTAAGTCCCGAAACTCATTGCATTTGGATTCGTGAACTCGCGAACTCCAAAATATCAACGGAGGTGATGGGTGTTGAAGAAGTCAACCCTTACGTGCATCGGGGATCGACGTTTTGGGATTCTTGGAAATCATAGCAACGGGAATCGCAAAACTCCGAAATGCGATTCCCCGATAGGCTAAAGAAGTGGGCCACGGAAGGAGTCGGCAAGGTGGATAGGTGGCAGATTTATTGGGGTTCAGGGTTTGGAAAGGTGAAGTGCGTGGGACATCGTGAGTGCCGAATTCCTGACAGGAGAAACTCCGATAGGGACGCGAAAGGTCAGCGTTGACTTGCATTGGTGTTCGGGGTTTTAAGAATCCAAAACCACGCGACCACAGGACTCGTGAAACTGCGAAGTCCGATTTTCCGATAGAACAAAGGGAGATCTCGTGAAGAGTTTTCTGTGGGTGGAAAATTTCTTGAGAGGGAAATAGAAGAACCTTCAGTTCTTCGGGCCGAGGAAGGAGGAAACGATCCTATGAGCGGACGTGCCTAGCAGGTGCGCTTGCGTGACATTCCTCCGACACTAAACAAAGTGTAACCTAGAGGGAATGAGTCTTCCCTAAAGAATGATTGTCCTGGACTATTCCCCACCCTGGGCCATTCTTCCGACACTAAACAAAGTGTAACCTGGAGAGAATGAGTCTGCCTTCGAGGAATAACTGTCCGGACCATTCCCCACCCTGGGCCATTCCTCCGACATTAAAAAAGTGTAACCTGGAGAGAATGAGTCTTCCCTTGAGGAATGTATGTCCTACATCAACCTCCAAAATGGACGATTCTTCAAAACTGCTCACAACTTTGAACTTCGAAAGAATGACTACCTGACGAAGCGAAAGAATGACTACCCGACGAAGCGAACCATTCTACTTGACCACTACTCAGAGTGACTGCCAAGAAGAATGACTGTCCTAGACCACTCCCCATAATGGGAAGTCACTATCTATGATACATCAACAATCAGTCTGCCTCCCATGTTAACTACAATGGGGATTCACTGTCCGTAAGAAATCTCAATCCACTTTCTGAACAAGAAAGCCTTTGTCCAATCTAGACTATTTTTCAATTACAAAGATGAATGATATTTTCAATGCTCCCTCCTAACTGGAGAGTTATTGCAATCAAAAATAAATGTTTGCGTACCTTCTTCTAGTTTGGAGGGTCTTCCCTTCCAGCTAAGAGAGTTATTTCCATGAGCTCTAGCTTGAGTATGCAAGTTCTTTCATCTTGAATAGAGGCTTTACCAAAATGTATGCTTATCTGCTCATCTGCGGAGATATGTATTGGGGAATCACTTTCTCCTTTCTGGACTTCATTATGGATAATGTAATTCTTATACTTTAGTTTGGAATACTGTAAAGGCTTCATGGGGATCTGAACAATAGAGTATATCATAGTTGGAGAACTGGAACATATCCATGTGGTACTTCTTCTGTCATCATGATATCTGATCTTTTGAGTAGTCATCTTGATGTTTATAGAAAATCTTCACCACGCTTCTGTTGTGCACTGGAGGTTCTCCATCATGTTTTATTTTGCATACATGAGACTCTTCTTGGTATGCTTCAAATTCTTGAGATTGCTCTTCATACACTCTTTAGTCAATTTCTCTGGAGAACATTCTTTGCATTCATCTGATGTAGAATTTCGAATCATGGATGTTGCAGATGATGTAATTACTTATATAGAGATAAGTTTGGTGCACCGGAACACTCAATCATCATAGTCTCCTCCCTCCATCTGAGAGAACCTCTGGTTTTGGATCTCACAATTCTTTCATTCATAAGTCTTCTGTACACTGTTCTTCATCACGACTTTCAGTTCTTCTACTTGATTTATTTTAGTGAGTATCAGGCTGGTAATCTTGTGATTCTTGATACAATGACTGGTTGTTCTGGTTCTTCTTTTTATTTCTTGGAATCTTTATGTTCTTCTTCATGTTTTTCTTTTACTTTTGGGTCCATGGATTTTCTTGTAGATTCCATGTCCTAGAGATTCCACTTCTTACCTTCATCATCAGTTCACGGATCTGGATGGACAACCAGGAATACTTTAAGGCTTCTTTTTGAAAAGGTCTTCTTCTGCAGTTGAGCTGAACACGTACTGTCTTTTCATGGTTGCTACCATGGATATATATATATTTCATCATCTTCAATGGATCATAGGATTAGCTCCCTCCTAATCCTTGCTTCATGTAAGAGTGCATATAATCGGCTCCTTCCATCTGATAGAGTCCATACTTTCATCTACATCCTTATTGTCTTCTGCAATATATAATTGTCTCTCTTCTGTCTGACAGAGTCCATGCTTGTCTTCATAAGTATTTATCTAATTTCTCTTGATGTCTGACTTCTAAGTCTCTTCAAGATTGATTCTGATTTTGGCTTATCTTGTAATAGCTTTCTCATGATATATTTCATTCTTTCATGTGTAATATCTAGTGATATTCATTATTATCTTATTGTTCTTCCATAGGTATAGTTATTCTTAGAACACATTATCTTCCAAGAGATAGATATACAGGATATGTACAGAGACGATGCAAGCAAGATATGTACAAGAAATAAGAAGAATGTTGTTACCTTTTAGTAGAAGAAGTCTCTTCCATCCTGCTTAGTCTTCTTTGTAGGTTCATTTTCTTCGGCAACTAATGCTTCATGCTTCTCTTTCCTTTTCTTTAGCTTGGGACACTGGTTCCTGTAGTGACCGTACTTTTGACAGTTGAAGCACTGCATTTCTGAAATGTCTTTTCTTTTTTTTGGCTTCCTTCTTGAATCAAACTTTCTTTTGTCTCTGAAGTTCTTGAATCTTGCTGTGAAGACTTGATCATCGTACTTATTTTGAGGTTTCTCTTTTGCATTGATCCTTGATTCTTCTTTAGCACAACAAGTCCAAAGTTCTTCAAATGTCAGGTACTCCTTCCTTGTGTTCATGCTTGCGGCAAATGCATCCCATGTCTTGGGAAGACCATTGAGTACTATGTTCACCAATTCCTTTTCTGAAGTGATCTCTTCAATAACTTGTATTTGATCTCTTAGCTGGGAGATCCTTACAA
>ML780858.1:232777-269025 GCA_009831015.1 Picea engelmannii | reverse complement strand
AAAAGGATATAAATGCCTAGATTTTCTAAGAGACAAGGGTTCAATTTTGGATACTCTTTTGCTATTGTACTAAGACACTTATTTTTCAATACAAAAAGATAGTCTTCTTTTGTTGTTAATGACAGATTTCTTCATCTATTCCATGTTCTGTACTTTATTTCAGTTTAGCTCAACTTCTAAGAACGATCATCTTCTTATTAAGCTCATGAACTTGAACTAAATAAATTCTTGCTGGCTTGTATGATCCTACACATTGTTGTACTTGATTATCTAGATCAATTTTCTCCATACCTTTTGATATTACTCTGTCTGGTCATTGATTACTAAAAGAATTGTTTCATTCAATTGCATTGTGAGTTGTCTTCCCATTATCTACTCTCTATTATCCCATTGATCCACACTTTCATTATTCATGATTTATTGAGTTACCAAACATCCTTAGTCTACAACCCTAAGGAGTTTCTTGGAGTGATAACACATACCTTGTCCGAAAGGATGTCTTACTAGTATATTCTTCTCTGATTCTAACTTGATGATAACTAGATCTCAAGTCAATCTTGGAAAATATCTTTGCTCCCTTCATCTGATCAAAAATATCATAAATCCTTGGAAAATGATACTTGTTCTTAAATATAATATTGTCCAGTTTTTTGAAGTCAATACACAACCTCAACGTTCTATATTTTTTCTTGATAAAAAGAACGGGGACACCCCAAGGAGAAATACTTGGGCATATGTACCCCTTCTTTAACAAATATTCTCGCTTCATTTGCAACTCTTTTAGCTACGAAGTACTCATTCTGTAGGGATTTTTGGACACTGGGGTAGCTCTAGGAATTAAATCAATAGAGAAATAAATATCCCTCTTTGGTGGAAATCCTGGCAACTCCCCAAATACATCCTCATACTCTTTCAAGACCAGATAATCTTCAAGACTTGGATCCTCATTCTTCATTATCTCTTCCATATGGGATGCATATATCTGGCACCCTTTTCTAAAAATTATTTTCAGTTGTAATGTTGAAATCTCTTGGACATATATAGACCTTGGAGTACCTTACATTGTCCTTGAATTCCCTTCCTCATCAAGACATGTCAAAGACTTGTTCTATCCAATCCATACCAATCAAGAATTCATAAGACCCAAGTGGTATGATGTTCACATCTATCTTAGTGTTGATTCCATTCATGTTTACTGTTCAATCATTAACAAGATCATTGATTCTTCTCTTGGTTCTAGTAGCTAGCTGAACTAACCAAGACTTTTTATGCTTACATTTCTTCAATTTAAATCTTTCAATTAGATTTGGATCTATATAGATATGACTAGATCCATAATTAATCAAAATAGATATGTGTTGATTATCAATCTTACCTTCCACTTCAATCTTGTGGGATTGATAGTCTGCGTATCCATTGTTCAAGGTTGCATAGATCCTTGGAATGCTTCACATCCTCTACTGTCTCCTCTTGCTTGATGATATGCATAATCCTCATCTTATCTCCATGGTGAGGAAAATATTTATACATGTGATCTCCTTCACATCCCCAACATTTTATGGGTTGTCGTCTTGGCCTCTTTCCTAATGAATCTGCCATTTTATGTTCACGTTGGGATGGCTACCCTTGTTGATGTTCTTGAGAACTATTCCTGATGAAAGGTGGCTTGAATCCTTTCTTCCTCTAATCCATCTTTCCTTTCTGATTATCATCCCAAGCCTTTTGGAAAGTTGGCCTTCCTTTGTTCTTCGCATACAAATACTTAGCCTTTCTTATGGATTCCTCTAAATTTTTGGGCTCATCAAATTGAATTTTATCCTTGTAGAAGGGTGGCAGTCCACTCAGGAACCTCTGAATTTTAACCTTCTCATCCCTGATGAAGCTCACATACCTGAGAGGTTCCAAGAATTTCTTCTCATATTCATCCATGGCCATGTTCCCAAGTTTGATTTTGAAGAACTCTTGCATCTTCTTGTCATAATATTTCTCTGACAAGTACTGTTGTTGGAAATATTTCTTGAACTGCTTCTAAGAAATTCTCTTTTCATCAAGGTGCTTAACCTTCTTAAGTTGATATCCACCACATAGATTCATTTCCTTGAAGATGGTAGTATGCAATTCTTGCTTCTACATTTGATGAGTAATCATGCAACTGGAAATATTTCCCCATTCCCAACAACCATGCTTCTACATCTTCTCCCTTCATATTCTCCCCATCAAATGATGGTGGCTTGATCTTAATGAGCACCCCTTGCAAGTTATTTGATCCATGTCTCCTCCTATGATGTTTGACATGAGACATACTTGGGCTGCTTTCTGACCTTGAATGTGCATATGCTCTTCTGGTTTAGTGCCCTGGGGAATGCTGATGTTGATGATGTCTACTAACATTCCTTGATTTTCTAGATCCTCCATGATCCTCTCTCCTATCATGAGATCTAGATATTTCCACTTGCCTTGCACTTGTTTGAACATGTGGTTCCATCGTAAACATCACTTTGTTGATTGAGTGTGTTGACCAAGTCTTTGGGTTGATGACTAACTAAATTGGTGATTGACCATGTCCACTTCACGGATCCCAGATCCGTGTTTTATGGGCATGTGCAACCAACTACACCCGATCTTGATGGTTTGGTCCATGACCAAACCTATTTATAAAAAATCATTGTGATCAGTTTATTATCATTGAATCATTGGGGATATACTCTCACTCTCATTGAGTGACTTTTGCTTCAGTTCTATGGTGACTTTCGACACCACCGATGCCTCCCGGATTCACTCTTCTCTACGTTCAATTCTTGTTCCAACATGGTATCAGAGTTGTTGGTTCTTTGATCTAGGGTTCACAGAAGAAGACTTGGATGGATGTGAGATAGTCATGAAGCTATGATGGGCGAAGACTTAACTCATCGTGAGTTATTGAACCATGAAACCCTCCTTTTATGTGTTCTAGGTTATGCCCCCAGTCAGATGAGATTTGAAGGTGGAATCAATTTGTATGATTGTTCGTCGCTCCTTTGTTATTTAAAAATAAAAGGTTGTTGACCTTGACATTCCTCTAGTCGAGATCAATAGTTGTGGCTTGACTCATAAATGCAGATTGAGTCAAATCACTTGTACGTGATCGACTTTTGGTTGGCTCGTTGACTTTCCTAGACTCGACTAGAGAATCTCTCTTGGCTCTCCTCTCGACCAGTGAACTATTTGACATCCGATCAATTCTCGACCCGACAGGTAGAGAAAGGATTTGTGGTAGTCGAGGAATTCGACTCATAAACCCAATGTAGAGTAGATCAACCTTTCCATTTGGTATGACTCGACAAGAATTTTTCTCAAGTTGTAGCATTGGTTGCCTCGATTAACCCTCACAGACTCCATATTTTCCGTGCTCTCGACGGTTTGATGTGAAGGCATGCTTGCTTGTTCGTGTTTTTTTATCGGCTGTAATTCTCCTTGACCTAAGTTCCAAAGGAAGGAAGAGAAGATTCAACTTGAATTCCATCTTCCTCTCACTCAGTGGACCTAAAATTCAACCTCGACTTTCATGTTTGAGATCCGTGGTTAGAGTTGATTGGAAGATATGTTGACCACCTTGTGTTGTCAATTGTAAGAGAATCCCATCTATGTTGATGAATGCAACTATGTGAGACATTCTCCATCTTACAAACCTATGAGGTGTGGATCATTGCAGCTATGTAAATCTATCTCTCATCTTACAAACCTGAGAGAAAGCCCCTAAGAAGAGTACGTGGTTCTTGCCTGAGTCAGATATAGGTATGTAGAGATGACCTCCTCCATTCAGAGAGTTGAGAAGAACTCCAGATGATTATCCAGTGGGAAAGATGATCTGTTGAGTTGGACATGAATGTGGTTGAGCACAAGGTGAACGTGTGAAATCACAAAGTGTTGGGTGCATCATCATGTGAACATAAATGAAGATGATGTGTTAGCCTCTTATGAGCAATAGAGTTGACGAGAAAACTCCAGATGATTCTCCTGTGTGAGGTAGTGGGAAATAATATATGTAGAGTGGACGTGTCTGTGGACGAGCACAGGTGAACGTGTGTAGATTTGGTTCTTCTGTGTAATGCATTGAGCTAGAGATATGACATCCCTATGGATGTGCCCTTAGTGGATGAACACTAGTGGGTGTATTATATCCTTTGCTATATGTTGTTCAAGAGTCAGACCTGCATGTAACCCTAATTGTTATGTAAAGGGTACAGGTCGGCCCCACCTTAATGTAATTAATAATAAATGTAAAAGATAATTAATCTGATTAATAATAATAATAATAATAATAATAATAATAATTATTATTATTATTATTATGTGACTTAGAGAGGTCGGGCTTATTGAGCCAATAGACACCTCAGTTGACAGGTTTTAGGTTAGTATAAGTAAAGGTAAAATCCCCATTGTGGAAACATATCCTTCATGTGAGTTTGGAAATTTCAGCAAGTACATTTACTTGGGAGAAGTGCGTACCTCTCTTGGGCGCTAGTCTTCTAGGGTTTGAGAACCCTCTTGTGTGCTAGGTATTTATTAGTGGTGAAGGTATTTCTATTGAAGAATATAGAAAAGGATTTGGTTGGGTTTTCTTCCCTTGTTGAGAAGGGTTTCCCAGGATACTTCTTGTGTTCTTGTGCATGGTGTTTCTTCTTGTGATCTTGGTTGCTGCAACATTATTGTTTATGGTTAAGTGAAATGGTAAAATGGAATGAAATTCCTGCTTAACCTAGCCTATGAAAAAGAAAAATGGTATCAGAGCATAGGTTTTGAAAGAACCCATTTCACAAGCTACAAGATTTTACTAGTCATCCCCCTTCTTTTGCAGTTTTGTACGACCTTCCTAGGGCTCCCATAAATTATGTACAACCCTCTTCTTTTGGGTGTTTCAACCCCTAAAAATTGAACGTTGAGGCATTATTTGGCTTAGGAGAGTATGACCTTCTCCAGCGTACCTCCAAAGACTCTTAAAATGAAATTTTGAACATTTTGAAATTTTGGCCCTAGGGTTTCTAGGGTTTCGCTAATTTCTACAGAAATTTCAGAATTAGGGTTTCTGCAACTAATTGAAGAAGCTATTCAACTCATCAGTGTTCTCCTATATTTCAAAGTCTTATTGTTGGCAATCATAAGTCCAACTAAACCTAAAAGTGATAGCCTAGCCTAACCGTTAGGTTTACTAGCCAAGTTTACAAGGGTTTGTGAAAAATCCAAAAATGAGCAAAATCATAATGAGAGGGAAGCTCGATGATTCAAGCAAACTCAGTTCCAGGAAAACAAGACTTCAAAGGAAGAATTATTGTGGGTGACACAAAATTTGACACTGTGACTACCTCCTTCATGAATATGTTAGAGGACAAAGATCAACCATGTGCCATTAGAGAAATCATATCAACACCCTAAGGTATGCACTTGTATATATATATTATTTGTATCATTGTCATGAGGGTAATTGTAGGACGAAGGAACATTTTTATTAATTCATGGATCTAAAGGGATCTCAGTGCATTCATAAGAACAACACACTTGAAGTGAAGACTCCAGGTTTTATTGTTTTAATTGTTATTTCTCTAATCCATATTTCAAAAGTTTGCTACATTACAAGTAGGTGTTGTAGATGGGACAACAATCCTTAAATTGTTTTGATTCTAGAGATGTACTCATTATTCTCCTTTACGAGATATACTTGTTTTGGTTCCTCTTGTTCTCTTGTTCTAGATAGGTTAAGAACAAAGGGAGATGCTTATCATTCAGAGGGAGTCACATGACTCAGACGGAGTCAAAAATATTTGAGAAAGAGGAAGAATAGAACCATCATTGAGACAACTAATGCAAAAAATGCATGATCATAATCTTTCTATGATTCCATGGGAAAGAAGGATGCATGACACAATATATGTTCAGAACAAGAGTCTTTACTAGACTTTGAAAAATATAACTCTTGAAGAAGTCTTCACTGAAATGAAGTCTGAGATTGAACACTTCAGGTTATTTGGGTACCCAGTGTATTTTCATGTACCCAAAGAGAAGAAGTCCAAGTTATACCCTTCGGTAAGAAAGGATATGTTATGGGATAAATAGTGAATCTTGAAGACATTCTAGATCGACATCCCTGGTCAGAGACAGATTGGGACAAGAAAATATGTTGTCCTTGAAAAAGAGATAGCCTTTCAAAGATCCAGAGAATCTTAGATGGAGATTGACAGTGAGACAAATACCTTCTCCCCCTTCAGCAGCTTAGAGGGAGACATACCTTATTCCAGTTGATCCATTTTTTCCAGTTGATATATTCTTAGATATTGCAGTAGGGCGTAAAAGGCCTACCTATACCCACTCTACAAAGAGGTGGAGAAACATACAAGCCTCTCAAGGCACATCCCAAGAAATCAAAAGAGATTTTCGAGCTATCCTTTAGTCATGAGCCACTTCATTGATGATGAGCCTTCTTGTCTTAGAGAAGAAATAGGTGAAAAGGTATGGAAAGATGCCATAACAGAAGAATGCCAGTATATCTTAAAGAATGATGTATAAAATATTATTCAGGGACCAGAAGGGAAGTCTGTGGTAACTTCCAAGTGGATCTATAAGATCAAGCATGCAATTGATGGAAGTGATGAGAAATACAAAGCATGATCTGTAGATACAGGATTCTCACAAACAGAGGGATTTGTTTATGATGAGACACTTGATCTAGTGAACCCGATAAACTTCCATTCGTACTACCATCCGTGAGTTGGAAACTATATCATATAGATAGATTCTTTATAAGTTTGAATTTCAACAAGAGTGTTGTTGATCCAAACCTATATCATTACAGTGTCGGTGACGAGAGATTGATCCGGATGACTTATTCAGAAAGTGTTGTTGTTGGATACAAGTAATTCTTGACTTATAAATGTGAGATGAAGAATCTAAGTATGATACACTACTTCTTGGGACAAGAAGTATGACAGAGGACCGATGAGATTTTCTTGAATCAAGGAAAATATACAATGAAAATGTTAAAGAAGTTCAGTATGATAGAAAGAAAAATCCTCCATGATGGATTTAAAGAAGAAGATTGATGATGATTCAGATGAGACTAATCCACAACTGATTGGATCATGATGTATCTGGTTAACACTAGACTTGATTCATGCCATCCAGTGAATGTGCCTAGTCATTTCATGAGTCAACCAAGACAGACTCACTAGACAACAAAAAAACATGTATTGAGATATATATGAGGCGCAGTTGGATATTTCCAGAGACATGCCTCTAGTGTGAACTAGAGTTTGTAGGATATGTCGATTCAGATTGAGTAGAAAGTATAGTGGACTGAAAGAACACATCCAGTTGATGTTCTACCATGAAGTTTGCAATGGTTTCTTGATGCAACAGGAAACAAAACTCTGTATCTTTGAGTACCACAGAGGCAGAGTATATAAGAATCGAGTGTGCAAATCAATGTGGCTACACAAGATTCTGACAGATTTACTTAACCATGAGATGGATCCTATGATGATAACCAAGAGTCGTGAGTAAAGCTCCTTGAGAACCCAGTGTTTCCTGATGGATTGAAATAAGATGAGATGAAATATCCTTATTTCAGAGATATGATGCAGAGGAAAATCATACACATGCAATACGTTCCCACATATGAGAAGATTGCATATATCTTCACCAAATTAACTTCGTGAAGAATGGCTCCCTAGTTGAGAAGGAGTGTCGATAACTCCAGCCAAGAAAAAATTCAAAATACATCCATATGAGACTTGGCATGATAAAGAATGCATCCCTAGCTAAGAGGGAGTGTTGATGAATGCATCTATGTGAGACATTGCCCATCTTACAAACCTATCAGGAGTGTATCATTGCAGCTATGTAATTATTTCTCTCATATTACAAACCTAAGAGAAAGCCCCTAAGAAGGGTATTTGGTTCCTTCCTGAGACAGAGCTAGGAACGTAGAGATGACCTCCTCCATTTAGAGAGTTGAGAAGAACTCCAAGTGATTATCTGGTGGGAAAGGCGATCTGTTGAGTTGGATGTGCCTGTGGCTGAGCACAGGGTGAATGTGTGAAATCCCAAAGTGTTGGGTGCATCGTCATGTGAACATAAATGAAGATGATGTGTTAGCCTCCTTTGAGCAGTAGAGTTGACGAGAAAAATCCAGATGATTCCCCAGTGTGAGGTAGTGGGAAAGAAGATCTGTAGAGTGGACGTTCCTGTGGACGAGCATAGGTGAACGTGTGTATATCCGATTCTTCTGTGTAATGCAGTGAGCCAGCGATATGACATCCCTATGGATGTGACCCTAGTGGATGAGCACTAGTGGGTGTATCGGATCCTTTTCTATATGTTGTTCAAGAGTCAGACCTGCATGTAACCCTAATTATTATGTAAAGGGTACAGATCGACCCCACCTTAATGTAATTAATAATAAATGTAAAAGATAATTAATATGGTTAATATTAATTATTATTATTATTATTATTATGTGACTTAGAGAGGTCAACCCTGTTGAGCCAATAGACACCTCAGTTGACAGGTTTTAGGTTAGTATAAGTAAAGGTAAAATCCCCATTGTGGAAACATATCCTTCATGTGAGTTTGGAAATTTCAGCAAGTACATTTACTTGGGAGAAGTGTGCACTTCTCTTGGGCACTAGTCTTCTAGGGTTTGAGCACCCTCTTGTGTGCTAGGTCTTTCTTGGTGGTGAAGGTCTTTCTCTTGAAGAATATAGCAAAGGATTTGGTTGGGTTTTCTTCCCTTGTTGAGAAGGGTTTCCCAGGATACTTCGTGTGTTCTTATGCATGGTGTTTCTTCTTGTGATCTTGGTTGCTGCAACATTATTGTTTATGGTTAAGTGAAATGATAAAATGTAATGAAATTCATGCTTAACCTAGCTTATGAAAAATAAACAATCTAGACGTGCATACACATGGATACCATAGTGGATACATACACATGTAGCTGACTCAATGACCAACTTCTTCCTTACATGTGTTGTTAGCCACTGTGTTTTTTCTTGCTTAGCTAATGGATTGATGATTCAACGTGAAGACAGGGTCATCGACCCAACTTGATTGGGTATGTCAATCCTTTGAATCAACTGGAGCAGGCTTCTTACAAATTCCGACTTGACTTGAATCGAGGCTTCCATACTTGAGGTGAGCGCTACTTGTGTGACCTATGTGACCGGACAATGAGAAACTTGTGTTTGCATGTCTATTTTTTTTTGTACTATGGTGGAATAAATGCTCCACTTCGTAATGGTGTGCAAAATTTTGATTGACCTTTGGTATTCTCAAATCCACAAATATCTATGTCGAGTTGCTGGTAACAAAAAATCTCTGGACTGAAGCTTTCATCCATTGTTTGGTGGCCTCTTGAACTCGCTAATATGTTCCATCGTTCAACTTACATTTTCATTTTTTATTTGATCGACCGAGGATTAATGGCTTCTCCGCTTGGACAACTGGATATATTTTGTGCTTAGATCTTTACCTCCACTAATGATGGGAATGCTAGATGAACATGAAGCTATAATTCTTTAGAAACTACAAGAGATATGGCATAAGAAGTCCATTTCCATGGAGGAATCTCCCAATTGATTTCATGTAGAAGTCACTTCCTTGTAGAGCAACGTTGCACAGTTGCAGACTAAGAATCAACGCCTGAAAAGTGAACTGAAGATAGCCCACACCCAACTGGAAGAAGAGGCTTCTCTCTTTCAAAAAAACCTTTTGTAGTTATTTGATGAGAAATTTAAGAATAGTTTTTACCTAGAATAGACAATGTAAACCATTTTTCAAGATCTAGTTGATGATTTTGGTGAAAAAACCAATATGGTCGATGATCTTGTGAAGGAAGTGAAATCCCTTTCTCTTGGAAATGTTGCCTTGAAGACAGAGAGTGCAGGACTGAAAAATTAATTGAAGACTATAGAAGACATGTTCCAGACTATGGTGATTGAACACTCCAGGAGGGTTGCTGCCATGGGGAACACCACAAGAATATTTTTTGAAACTCCTGCAGACGAATTTGAAGAAAAATCCAACCTGCTTGAAGAATTGGAGGAAGAATTGAAAGCTCTTCCTCATACAACATCGAGCACATATGTCAACCAACTATTGGAAACCAATGCCCAATTGACTCATGAGGTTTCCCACTTGTAGGCCTTCATTGATGAGCTTCATGAAGAAGTTGATCCCCTTCAAGAAGATAACAATTGATTGTTTGACGAGTATCATAAATTGAGGGAAGATTATGATGCCATATTGTTGTAGCTAATTGAGAAGGATGAGACTCTCCAAATATTGCAGCACTACAAACAGAACCTTGAAGAACAAGTTCTCCAACTACAGACTGTTGAACAGAATATCAAGACAATTTCTTAGAATAAGATTGTTGTTGTTGAGTTGTCAGGCTCACCTATTTATTCTTCCACCATTGCTACTAGTCCAACTATTTGTGAGAAGAATGTTATTATTGTTGACCTGCTAGACTCACTCATTTCTTATCTACCCTATGATGCTCCTTGTAAGCCAGATGTTGTTGATTTATGATTTAAAACTAATAATTGTTTGTTTCTCCTAGGTTTGAAAAACACACTACATGTATAGGATCCCGACTGCTAAGCAAGATGGGATATACCGAAGGAGGACTTGGGAAGAATGGGCAGGGTATTGTTGCTCTTATTATGCCTGGGATTATGATACTAAGAATGGGTCTTGGATATGATTTTGTTTTTTCCTCCTTGTCTACACCTGCCCTTGCTGCAAACAAGGAATTTTTTTCATTGCAGGTGGAGTTCAGAATGATTTTTCGGCAGAGCATTCTACTGAACTGATTGATGAGATGGTTTCTCCTAACATGTCATAAGATGATAATATTATTGTTGATGACATTATTGCTGATATATCGGGTTGTTCTACTCCTGCGATTACATCAAACCTTGATCCTATATCTCTTGGCCAGGTAGCATAGAACTCTATGCCTTATCATCATACTCACCATAGAAATGAGAGGAATGGCACTCATGTTTTCAGATATTTGCAGAAGAGACGTGAAAGACAAAACCGTGGAACAGTACTGACTACCAATATTGACTGTGGTTGGATTGATAAGTGGTCATGGGCACATCTAACTAGGTGTTTGAGGAGTTCATATTGTTGTGTTTTGTTGGTTGTACGGATGTACAACACTCCTTTTCATTATTGAATGTTTTGCAGTGGTCGACCATAGGTTCAACCCGACTTAATAGTCGATTGGTATATTGGTCAACTGAGACTCGACCCGACTTGACAATCGACTAGAGGTGTTTTCGACTGCATATTTGTCTATTGTGTTTCAACTCGCTATTGTCCGTCGAATGTTGATTTGACAAATATCTATTGATGATGCTTCGATCCCTCAATTGTGTTTAAGGGGGGGATTAATTGAAGTTGTTGATGTGTAAACCCAATTGTTGTGCTTGGATTTGTTGAGAGTGACCTATCCATGTTCAACTATGTTGTTGGGAGTTGTACTTCTACTTATTGTACCTAATACATAGATTGTATATCTTGGAAAAGACTATTGGATTGACAGAGACTGATTATATTGGTGTGTTCTTGTCCAGTCGACTGATTGACTGAATGGTTTTGTCTTATTGTCTAGTCGACTGATTGATTGGGATCATGTTTGGATATTACATTTTGAAACCAGTTTGTAATGGATGATTTCTCTTTTGGCCTTGATATTTTTTGATGGTTTTCAAACTTCCTCGATAGTGTTGTTGTACCGTCTTGTGATCAGATTTTGCAATCAGAACAAATTCAAGGGGGAAAATTACGAAATTTATTTTTCTCCAAGTTGAGTTTATGGGGGGATTTTGGAGCATGCGGTTCCATCACAAACCTCAACTTATCGGTTGAGTGGGTTGACCAATTCTTTGGGTCGAAGACCGACTAAATTGGTGGTTGACCATGTCCACTTAACTAATCCTAGATTCGTGTTTTATGGACAGGTGCAACCAAATACACTCGAACTTGATGGTTTGGTCCAACACCAAACCTATTTATAAAAAATCCTTGTGATCATTCTATTATTATCATATCATTAGGGATCTTCTCTTGCTCTCATTGAATGACTTGTGATTCAGTGCTACAGTGTATTTCGACACCACCACTGCCTCTCAAATTCGTTCTTCTTTGTGTTCAATCCATGTCCCAACAGCACTAGCTTCTTGCTTTGCACCTGAATATTTGTTGACTTGCTTTTGAAAAATATTTAGGCTTTGAAGTATCTCCTCCTGAGCTTTCATAATCTTTTCATTATTGACCCTATGGGTCCACACTTCTCTTTGTAGGCTTCTAATAGCTGCAAACTCCTTGTCTCTTCTTCCCTTAGAATATGTCTCACCATTTCCCATGTTGACATGTAGACCTATGATTTGTTCTGCATGGTTGTAATACCCTTGTACATCCTCCATATCTTTAGTTCTCATATAGGAACGAAATTATGCTTTCTTGTACCTCTAATTCTGCAAGAATGTGCATGCAATAATTGTTGTTAGAATTAAACATATTGCACAATATTTATTAATTAGATTATAGATTACTCTTGTTTTCAAATTATGAAAAATACAAATGCACTAATTCAAAATATGGGTTATCTTCCTCAAATCCTTTCCATCAACTATTTTTTTTCTCAAATATGAGATTCAAGCTAAAAGTTACAGTCTTTGAAAGTTTAGGTTGTTTTCTCATTTTACCTCTATATGCTACATGTGTCTTCTTTCTCTTCTTGTACATTTTTATGTAACCATATTCCAAATATGGATCCATAAATGTCTTCTATGGTTCATAATATTTTCACAGAATGCTCATGTGTCCCAAACAGACTTTTGAGCAAGGAGTTATGCCCTCCGGAAGTAACCTAATGTTGAAAATATACCCTTAATTGTTTCAGTTGTAACTCTCTCATACAAGCTCTTTTTTGTGCTCAAAATAGTTCATTGGAAATATTTCTCTGGGTTCTTTTGTTTAAGCTGCTAAAAAGAATTGAACTCCTAAAAATGTTGTTTAATGCCTCAAAATCACTTTTCAAGTTAATGACCTTTGAAAATCTCAAAATTTTGTAGAAAATTGATTGTTTTATTATTATAACCATCCTCCAATCTGCACCATTGATCTCAAAATTGAAATAAATCCCAACTGTTGATTCGTCAAACCTTCCCTCAGGCCTGTAGATGAATTTATACCATTGATCGCCAAATTGAAGCAATATGGACCATTGCTTTTCCAACACTACATCGACGATCAGATATTTCTTTGGTAAATCAAACTTGTTCACTAATTTCCCCAAACCTTGATCATCGACCATCGACCATTGGTTGTTTCTCTTAGAATTCAAACATTTCCCATGAATCTTTTTTACCCCCCATCATTGGCAATAAAAAAATTTCCTTGGCAACCAACTTGTTACAAATTCCATTGAACCTCGATCATCGACCATCGACCATCTCTTGGCCGACGTGGGAACTATGATGATGTGGAATAACATGTAGATGATGATGTGACATGACACAAGGATGTTGACATGGAATTCTGCTTGATGTCACATGACACGTGGATGTTGATATGGAAAGACACATCATCATCCTCTTTCCTTTATCGACGATCGACAATTTCTCTTGGATGAATTGAACACCTCACTAAATCTGTCGACCCCGTTCATCGACCATCAACGATCGACGATTTCCTTTAGATGCATGAAACCTTTCGCAAAATTTTTCTGACCCCTGATCATGGACCATCGATGATTTCCATTGAAAAACTAAAATATTTTACAAATCTCACTGACTCGACCATCAACAATCTCTCTTGGTGAACTCCAACACTTATAATTTTTCGACCAAATCCGAGATGAATCTGGGTCATCGATCTCCCATTCAAAATTTTCTTGACCATTGATTCATCAAACTTTTCCCAACTACAAAAAAGAATCATGGCCATTGATTCTTTAACTTTGCCAATATGTGAAAATGAATCATGATCGTTGATTCTCTTCTTTTGGAAAAACTCATAAGTTTTTAATTCAATTTAAGATGAAGCTAGGTCGTTGATCTCAAAATCAACCATGATATTGGTTGTCGATTCATCAAACTCTCCCATCTTCTTCAAACTCGATTAGAACATGAATTTTGACCTTCCAGGTCATATCTAACTCTGTAATCCTACCAATTGATGCTAGTAAACCCCTTGGATAGTTCCGGGGCTTTTAAAACTCGACTTTTCTCACAAATTTAGGAATTTCACTCCTATTTTTCATCGTTTTCCCCATATTTATCATAGATCAAAATCTCTAACAATGAATTTTACCCAAATTCACACATATTCTTGGCCCTCTTAACCCTTATATTTTCACCCTTGAAAATCTTGAGGGTTGTGAACCAACATGCATTCTTTTGACTGGCATTCAGATATTTTCGTACAGTTAATCACTTGTGTGAGTCAAAGGTTGGTTTCCATTAGAGAGAGGTACATGATTGGTATATGGTTCTTTTTGTTTCAGAGTTAGAGCTAACTTGGTTTCCGATGCATTCGATAGAGTTATCTGCATACAACAAGTGTCCCTACTTCTTAGGAGACAGTGATTGAGAGACTCAGTTGAAAGTTTTGAGCATTTTTTAGCATATAGGGTTGGTCCTTGCATGATTATGAGCCTGATGGTACTTTTCTAGGAGACATGAAAGAACTTTCTATTTTTAGTAGGTTGATCTCCATGCCCTAGATTAAGATTATGAGTGTGCAGTGTTGATCCTTGAGACATTCTAGACTTTTGGACCTTTTCCGAGTGACCTGCATGGTATTTCTATTTTTATTAGGTAGAGTTCCAACGCTCGCATGTCGATTTTGATCACATATTTGGAATCCTCTTAAAAAACAGAATTCGATAGTATGATATCATTGATATGCAAGGAGATTCTATTTTTAGTAGTGTTTTTTTTAGACAATTGATACATGGCGGTGTTCTCCTAGTCATCCTGGATGTTTCTGACAGATTCCTAAATTTTAGAGCCAGGCCCTATTTTTGGAAGTTTCTATAAATAACAAGGATGGTTGGCTCTAGAAGTGGCAAGTGGCAGGGTCAAATTCTGACAAATGGCAGAGTCTTAGTGTGACATGTGGCATCTACATGGCATTAATTAAAGGGGGCACATTTCCAAGGAAACAACCTTAAAGTGAATTAATTAAATAATTAAAGAGGGCACATAGGTGAGGTGGTAATCCCATGGAGATGATTTATCCAATCAAGGCTTAATTTTCTCACCAACCTTTCCTTACTGACCATAATCACTTTCCATGCATTAATTTGGCAAAATTCCTTTTAATTTCCTTTTAAACACTAAATCCCTAAAAATTAGGAAAATCCCTAAAAAAATAGGGCATAATTCATCTTTGGCTAACTCATGCACTACTTGGAAAAATTTGGTGTTCAGACATGCGTTAGATTCAAAAATTAATCTTCTATGTGTTTCTCCCTCTCTTAAAGCCTCATGTTCATTAGTTTGTTGCATTAATTCTCTTCTTTATCTTGGAATGCAGCCTCTCTCTTGGTTCCCTCACACGTGTGGCACATCTAGTGAACTACATTCACTCTTTTCTCTTGCATGAGGCCTCTACTTGCCTTCATTCCTATTCCTAAGCATTTTCCTTCACACATGCACCTCTTTAGACCTCATTCTTTCCCATGTGGGGTTGTATTTCTTTTTCTCTCATGGTTGAATATGCCTCTCCTAAGTTTTAGGGTGCATATCTTCTTGGTCATGCTCATGCCTTTGCTCCTTCCATCACTTAACTCTTCCCTTTGTTAAGGTTTAATCTATTATTGAATTTCATTTCATTTCATTAGATACACTGAGAAATACACAATCACAAGAGACACATCATTTATCCTTGGAAACCCTCATGGGGGAGAAAACCCAACATAAACTTCCTTAATATAGATAGTTAATACAATGCCAAGAGATAAATCAAACAAATACATAAAGTCCTCTCCAAGAAGTGCGCCTCTCTCTCTCTCTCTCTCTCTCTCTCTCTCTCTCTTCTTCTTCTCCAACTGCAGCTCCAAACTTGCGCTCTGAAGAACAAGTGAGTGTGTGTCCAAATGAGGTGCTAGCCTCTCTTATTTATACAATTTGGCAGGCATTAGAGTGATGTGTCTTTTCACTGGCAGGGTTGACTTCTCAATCTGGGTGGTTATAACCACTTTAAATATATTATGGGTGGTTATAACCACTTTAATATATTTCGGGGCTGAATTTTCATTTAGCCCATTACAATTAGGGTTTGACCAATGTGCAAAAGGGGATTTGGTCAATTACAATACCCGACATGATCAATCCGTAAAAGGGGATTGATCTAATAGATAATACATCAAAAATAATTAGAATACTCTTTGCAGTTACATTATTTCAGCACTCCCCCTTAACAAGAAGAGTATTCTACAATAGCATCAGGCGAGAGAGAGGGAAACATCATCAACAACATCTTGGAACACTGTCTGGCATATCTATAAATCATCGAAAGTTTTCTCACCATCAATATCATCATTCAAAAAAAAGAGTTGGAATGGCATCATCATCCTCATCAGCAAGATGCTAAGGTAATATCATCATCATATTCAACGTAAGGCTAAAGTAACATCATCATCTTTGGCATAAAAGATGAAATGACATCATCATCATGATAATCATCTTCAACAAGGAGTCGAAGTGGCATCATCATCATCATCTTCAACAAGAATATGAAGTGGCATCATCATCATCATCTTCAGCAAGAAGCTGAAGTGGCATCATCATCATCAACTTCAACAAGAAGCTGAAGTGGCATCATCATCATCATCTTCAGTAAGAAGATGAAGTGGCATCATCATCATCATCAACTTCAATAAGAAGCTGAAGTGGCATCATCATCATAAACTGCATCAACATGGATTAGCATAACACTAATACATCATCATCATCAATAATAGAACAAGGCTGATACAACATCAAAAGAAATAATATCACAACACAAAGGCTGGAGCATCATCAACAACAACAACATCACAACACGAAGGCTGGAGCATCATCAACATCAACACTAGGTTGAGGGTCTTCAGCACGAGGCTGACATCACAACATGAAGCTGACATGTCATCAACACGAGGTTGGCATCACAACACTTAAGCTGGCACATCATCACAGCACGAGGATGGCATATCATCACAACACGAGGCTGGCATGTCATCAACACGAGGCTGGCATCACAACAATTAAGCTGGCACATCATCACAACAATTAAGCTGAAATCACAACACACCAATTAAGATGGTATCAACAATTAAGCTGGAATCACAACACAACAATTAAGTTGGTATTAACAATTAAGTTGGAATCTCAACACAACAATTAAGCTGACATCAACAATTAAGCTGGAATCTCAACACAACAATTAAGCTGGCATAAAAAATTAAGCTAGAATCTCAACACAACAATTAAGCTGGCATCAACAATTAAGCTAGAATCTCAACACAACAATTAAGCTGGAATCTCAACACAATAATTAAGCTGGAAGCACAACACTCGATTGGCATCTCAACACAACAATTAAGCTAGAAGCACGCCACTCGGCTGGCATCTCAACACAACAATTAAGCTGGAAGCATAACACTCGGCTAGCATCTCAACACAACAATTAAGCTGGAAGCACAACACTCAGCTGGCATCTCGACACAACAATTAAGTTGGAAGCACAACCCTAGGCTGGAATATCAACACAACACTACTCCCCTATCAAGGGAGGTCCTTTCGGACTATACCAAGCTTATCTCAAAAGTTCTCAAACTTTACACGAGATAGAAGCTTGGTCAACACATTGACAACCTGTTCATATGTGCTAACATATTGGAGATTTATGGCTCCTCTCTACACCATGTCACAAATGTAATGGTATTGGATCTCTATGTGTTTCAACTTATCATGAAATACATGATTCTTTGTCATCTTTATGCAGCTCTAGTTATCACATAGGATCATGGTTGCTTCCATCGCTAGGTCGAATAGACCAGTCAACAACTTACGAAGCCATATGGCTTCACAACTGGCAGAACATGCAACAATGTATTCTACTTTCGTTGTGCTGAGAGAAATGCTTGATTGCTTCCTACTCTTCCATGAGATCATGGCTGATCCCAAACTGAAACAACATCTGGAAGTGCTCTTCCTGTCAGAGACACTTCCAACCCAATCTGAATCAATGTACCCACTTAGTGTGAAATTATGATCTCCATCATAACTGAGACCATAATCTAATGTACCCTTAAAGTACCTCATCACATGTTTTGCAGCAACTAGGTGAACATGTCTGGGTTCTACCAGAAACTGACTCAAGGTGTTCAAAAAAAACAAATATTTGGTTTGGTGTTTGTCAGATACACCAACGATCCAATGATTTGTCTATACAGTGTGGCATCAATCAATTCTGACGAAGTGTCAACCGGAAGCTTCAACTTCATTTCCATTGGTGTATTCATGGACTTGCACTCCAACATATCAAATCTCTTTAGGATTTCAACTGCATACTTCCTTTGGTTAAGGAAGATTCTCTCATACCTCAAGACCTAAGAAATAATGCATTAGGTCAAAGTCTTTCATATAAAATTCTGAAGCGAGCTTCTTCTTACATTCAGTGATGATATTTTCTTCTCCAATTGAGAATAAGTCATCCACATACAACAACAATATCACCGGTTCATCATTCATAACCTTGAAGTAGAGGTTAGAATTAACTTTACTCTTGGTAAGGCCCAAGCTTATCAGAAAACTGTCTATCCTCTACAATATCAATCTCTAGAAGCTTGCTTCAACATGTAAAGATGCTTCCTCAACTGGTAGACATGATTATTTCTATCTTCAATCTTCAAATCAATTTTTCGCATTACATTGTACCAATTTGGTACACTTTCTCAGCTGCAACTCAATTTGCACCATCATGTGCACGCTCTATGTGATTTCTGCAAAGCACTTATCTATTTCATTGTCTGGGAAGATGTCCTCTACTCTCTCTCTGCAATTGTTCCTTCTTGAACTGGGAATCTGCACCTACACCTGCTCTATGGCTGAGAATGATTGCTTCATCCTCACTGTGGCTGGTAAAATATGAGAGTAACTCCTCTTCTTCTATAACGACAACAACTTCATCTGAAACTGAGGGTGGATCAATAACTGATACTGAATATAACTCTTCTTCTTTCATGGAGGTAACTCTATCTTTCATTGTATTCATGTCTCCATGACCCAACTAATGTACTGCACCAACTACCACTCAATTTTAAATATGGGGATTGCTCCGCCTGCATCTCATACTATATATGAATCATGGTTGTTTTGGTTGTCTTCATAAATACTGGATCTATTTCTTCAACAAGTGTCTCATCATAGTTTTCTCCCTTTTAATGGGAGAATCCTCTTGACATACATCAAGCTTTGTATATCTGCAACATGTTTGATATGTATAGATCAATATTGGAAGTCAATACTGACTTCTCTTCTCACAGAAGAATCCATATCCTAGTCTTTCTGACTGGCTTCCATTTTTGTCACTGAAACAAGGGAATCTTCCCAGGAGATTTCATATCTCCTAGAAGTTTTTGAAGCTATGATCTAGTCTTCTCACGACATCTGTCTCCCAGTCCTGGGAGTTGTCTCTTCATCTGATCCTATTTGAGATTAGGCTTACTTTCGATTTCTTCTGAGTCTACAAGGGCCTCATCATCTCTTACATGGTATACTTGGTGTTGAATACCAAGTCTAAATATGGGATATAGAGTTAGGCTTCAATTGAGATTTGCTTCCTGTTCTAATGTCCAGTCATCTTTGGAGCCTTTTTCTCCTTTCAATCAATCTTCATATGAGACACTCTGAATCTCAAGAGATAGCTTCTTCTTCATCTTCTTTGGTACATGAGTGTGTATGGTCATGTACATACTCTGCTTCATGTCTCATATAATATGTTGTCTTCAACAACCTTCACTTATAGCTTCCTTAGGGTTATCACTTGTGACCTAAAACAAGGTCAACAAAACAACAAGCAAGAATAATACTCCTTTGATAATAAAACAATGACACAAATAATCATCATAGTAGCTACTTTAGAGCTATCACTTGTGGCCTGTTTGAAGCAAATATCAAAAGTAAGAGATACAATATGAAATGAGGTCAACACTCTTATAGTGTTGTGATCAAACATTCCTCCATGGAAACCTGGAACTAACACAAGAGGTTTCTCCTGGAGGAGATGTTAGTTGTATCGGGAAAATGATTACATTAAGCATTTATCTCAATATTCTCACATGCTACCAAGTATAATACTTTTCAAGGATTTCTATCTCAACTGTAGTGTTTACTTGTAACTTGTCATGTGCAATTTTGAATCTTATCAACTTAATCAAACCTGGGACTTGGAGCCTTGTCTTCAAGAGTGTGTTGCTTTTCTTCAACCTGTCTTCTGTATTAAGACAATATGATATCTTGACAAAAGGTTGTGTTAGAGGGTAAACTCTATGATCTCAACTTTTAATCCATCTAATACCTTGACTCGGATTTTGACCAAAGGTTAGAATGATGGTCATAGCTACAACATGCAACATTGATCAAAATAATGTCATAACAAATAGATTCATATCATAACAATCACACCCGGGTTGTATTATTCCTCTGAATGTGTTGGATCTTAAGATCCTTCTGGATCTATGGAAAGAGATCCCTTCTCCTGCAAATACCCTTTAACACTTAACAATTTAAACATATGTGAGTACATACCTCTGATAGAATTTGCAGGTAGTGGCACCATATGGTAGTAGCGACAATGATCACCAACTCTTAAAAACTTCAAGGGTGACTGCAACTAGTACTACGACTGATACTTCAACTAGTACTGCAACTGCAATTGATACTGCAACTGGTTCTGAGACTGCAACTTAGGGTTATATGAGGAAACCCTAATTTTTCAAACTTCAAATTTTGAAATTCCAATCCAGGGGATAGATGCACTGAGTTGAGGCGAGTAAGATGGTGTAGTCAGATTTCTGAAAATCCAACTTTTACCCCCTCAAACTTGACCAACGGATTTCTGGACTGGTGCTTCTGGTTTTCTTATACTTCTAGTTTTCTGGTACCGATGAAAACTAGGGTTTCACTTTCCAAGAGATATACCCACTGAAAAGGTGCATTGAAGGTTCCAAAGAATTCCTTAGGTTAGGCCACACTTTTCTAGATGGTTTTGAGGCTGAAACTCTTCTTCAATAAAAATCCCTAATTTGCATGTACAACAACAATGACGTTTTTCACTTTCTCTTATGAAAGATGCTCTCTTCAGCTTATCTCTGATACCATGTTAAGGTTTAAGATATTATTGAGTTTCATTTCATTTCATTATATAACAATAGCATAGATAGGATCATTGAGAAATACACAATCACAAGAGACACACCATTTATCCTGGGAAACCCTCATGGGGGAGAAAACCTAGCAAAAACTTCCTTAATATAGATATCCAATACAATGCCAAGAGATAACTCAAACAAATACAGAAAGTCCTCTCCAAGAATTGTGCCTCTCTCTCTCTCTCTCTCTCTCTCTCTCTCTCTCTCTCTTCTTCTTCTTCTCCAACTGCAGCTCCAAACTTGTGCTCTAATGAACAAGTGAGTGTGTGTCCAAATGAGGCATTAGCCTCTCTTATTTATACAATGTGGCAGGCGTTGGAGCGAGGTGTCTTTTCACTAGCAAGGCTGACTTTTCAATCTGGGTGGTTATAACCACTTTAATATATTCTAGGGCCGAATTTTCATTTATCCCATTACAATTAGGGTTTGACCAATCCTCGCCCATTACAATTAGGGTTTGACCAATCCACAAAAGGGTATTTGGTCAATTACAATACCCGACATGATCAATCCGCAAAAGGGGATTGATCTAACGAATAATACATCAATAATAATTAGTATACTCTTTGCAGTTACATTATTTCAACACCCTCCTTCTTAGCATGGGCTTGTTCCCTCCTCCTAACCTCCTGTTTCCTCACTCCTCAGCTCCATTTTCTTACTTACTTTCCACTTCTAATTTCCCATGTGCATCCTTTCTTTTACTCTCATGTGTGATCTTTCAAAACCCCCTCGTGCACATATACTCTAACATGATTGACTCATTCTCACACCCACTTGTCCTAGTGCACATGTATCCCTCACTATTCCTCACTTACTCATGCACAAACACTCCTTTTCCTACTCCCTATTCCTCCTCCTATGCACCATGATCTCTCTTCCTTGGAAATTGCACCTTTGATACTATATATTGGAGGTCGAGCTACATGGTTAGGGTCATATTTTTGCAGCAACAACATACTCTCTCTCTCTCTCTCTCTTTCTCTCTAGTGTAGCTACTCTCTCTTTGAAAAAGGGTAGTCATTGTATCAGTTGTGGAATTGTTGATTGTGGTGCAATCAACCCTTTGAGAAGCCTATAATAAAGAAGCATCGTGTTTGTTTCCGAACTTTCCTTCTTTTTGGTATATTGTTTTATTCTTACAATTAGATTAGTAGTTAATGCCATTTATTGTGATATAAAAGTTATCATTTAAGTGGTTTCTCTTCTATTTTCTTCTATATCTCTTGTGCCAACCCTACAGGATCCCTCCAAGCTATCAAAATCAATCTTTTTCATAATGCATCGGGGGAAGTTTTTTGTACGTTGTCCAAGAAAATTTGCTTACTATTTTTTTGACATTAATTGCAGAAAATCATACTTCTGAACAACAACAAAGTACCATAGGGAATCCCCCATAAGGTTGGCACACACCAAACCAAATGGAGAGGGGTCTAGCCCGTGAAAATTTGGGGCTTTTCTCCTTGAATTAGTCGCTTTTCCATCATTGTTTTTTCTGTTATATTAGTTCAATTGGAGGGTGAAAAAGTGTGCTAACAAATTGGTGTCATTGCCTAGGAATGAAAGCCTTGGTAACAAGAAATTTGACGAGTTTTTGATTTAATTGTTTACTTTATTTCAATCACCTGGCGACTCCATAGGATACAAGGGTGAATTCACAGGGGAACCCCCACAGATCATCCCAATTCAGCCCTACAAAAGGACTAGTTTCATCCCTCAACGAACTAGAACACTTGTTTCGAAATATTTCTTTCATCACTCCTATTGTTATTCCTTCTCTCACAGTTGGTTAGTTTTCTCTATCAATGGTTTAGGTATCTCTTCCATTGACTACTGCAATTTCCAGCACTTTGGTAAGTACTTCGACACCTCAGGTATCGCCTACTCCATCCTCAACTCCTTTAATCATTCCAAGTTCTAGTGCTTTAATTGTTCCAAGTGCTTCGAGGGTTGAAAGTTCAAGAAATATGGTCATTAAATTTACTTTCAATGCTTATGCTCCTCTAGAATATGTTGCAATTCAAGGGCAACCTCACTCTTTGCCTACTACTAACTATGTCAAAAACCTTCCCAAGTTTCAGGGAAACACTTCCATGAATGCACAAGACCACATTGATCAATTTTTAAAGGTGTGAGATGACAAGGCAGTGGAACATGAGTACGTGGAAATGAAGATGTTTGTCTCCACTTTAGAAGGTGAAGCACACACATGGTACAAGGCTCTTGCCAACAATTCCATTGATGGGTTGGATTCCTTTAGCACCAAGTTCCTAGAAATATGGGGCGACAAATAGGATACTTTTCTCTTACTTAGAAACTTTCAAAATCTTAATAAGCAAGAGAATGAGACTTTTTTGGAATTTAACACACGTTTTTCTAAATCTTATCATAAAATTCCTAATACTATTAGACCCAATGTTGAATTTTCTTTAATTTATTACTTACGGAAATTTGATGGAATTTTGGGTTTGATAATTGGGAAAAATGAACCTATGACATTGGATGTTGCTTACAATGTGACAATAATAATAGAGAAACACATTTCCTTAGCCTTGAAGTCACAAGTCCCACTTACTTAGTTGCTTGACCCACAAGATAGAAGAACCTCAACCCCCCTACACAACCATTGCCAAAACCTAAACAGGAAGAGGGAACATACAAAGATGCAACTTTTGGCTTAGTAAATGACTTGAGCAATAGAGTAGTGAACATAGAGAAGATGTTACAAAACCAACTTGTGATATCACCTTCGAAACCCATCCAACAGAAGAGACCCTACCAATATGCCAAAAGGAATGATTAGGAGAAGCCCCCAATGAAAATATCTAGAACAAACTACCTTGACTATGCGTCATTCATTATGTATTGTTGAGCTAGCAGCCTTCCTCATAGTGAGACATCATGTGCTATATTTTTCTAAGTTGTCCACCTATATGAGCAAGGAGATGACCCATTTGGTGTTCAAGAGAACACTTTGAACATGGTGATCGAATTTTCTCCCATAGATGAACTCCATGTATTTCAAGACACAAGTGCTACCATATTAAACCCCATATTGATTTCCAAGTGCATCTAAACCAGTGAAAATCCTTGCAGCTGACATGCAGCCAGTTCACACACAGGAGGTTACCCCAGAAGACATCCAGAGGGATAATGATTACAGTCAGGGTAGCCAAGATCACAAAGCAATATGTGCACAAAGGTAAGGCTCAATTCGCTCCATCAGTTCCAAAGGCAAGTCTCCTACAATATAGGTAAGCAAGAATCCTCCTCCTTTGTTGCATTTTCCAATTCAATCTAAATCATTCGATTTTTCTTTAGAGAATGAGATTGCAAAAATCGAGATTCTTGTGCGTTTAAAAGATTTAATTCACATGCCCATTCATAGAGAAGACATTGATAGATTCCTAGGAGCCAAGGATGTGATTAACCATGTAGATGAATGCCCTCAAATATTCCTTAGTATCAATAAGGCTACGAATAATCCTACCCCATTTTGTTGTTCATTAATAGTTAATGGGTTGATTTTAAGAAATTGTATGCTAGATTATGAATCATCTAACAATATTATGACTCTTGAAGTTATGCATGATCTCAGGTTACATATCATCGGACTAGACCAGAATGTACAAGTAGTGGATGCAAGGGAGGTGCCTTGTTGCGGAGTCATCAAAGATATTCATGTTTGTTTACTTGCATTCCCAAAGAAAATGTTAATGATGGATGTACTTGTTATTGATTGTCTTGCGCAATGGGGCATGCTTCTTTCCCGATAATGGGTTACAAATGTAGGGGGTTCCATTCATATGGATCTATCTTATGCGGACATTCCTATTTCCTCGGTTGAAAAGGTAAGACTATACATGGAACATAAAATGTTGTACAATGTTGAGGACCCGTGCATTAGGGATAATGATAGACTTTACCCAGACCTTCAACACCCAAATGCACAAGACATAATTGGGCACATACATGATTGCAGAGGTTCTAGAAGTGCCTTTGCCATTTTTTCCAGTGCATGACCACAATGATGTTTGGACAATGACTTTTGATGGTGGACAAGGATCAAGTGCATGGGTTTTCATCACTTCCCCTTCAGGTATGAATTTTCCATTTTCTGCTTGTTTAGAATTTGATTTCTCTAACAATATGGCAGAATATGAAGCTTTTTTGTTAGGATTGCAAAAGGCTAAGAAGATGGGATTCAAACTCTTGAAGGTGGAAGGTGATTCTGAGCTTGTGGTACATCATATAAGAATGCAATGTGAAGATCGGTACTAGTGGTTGAAAAGGTATAGAAATGCAGTTTGGGATAAGATTGAGTATTTTTATGCATTTAATATATCTGATATTGATAGGAATCTGAATCAAATGGTTGATTCTTTTGCAACTTTTGCTACTGTTTTCCAACCATGGATTACTAATCCTTATATTACGCATATGGTTGAAGTTTATTTTCACTCCTTTGTTCCAAATAACATAGGCTCATGGCAGGTTTTTGAGGATGATAGACATATTTTGAATTTTTTGAATTCTGCTAATGAGTTTACTCACCATACTATTGATGAGATTCAAGAGGGTGAGGAGGTACCTATGATCCAACTCAAGAGTAACAAGATTCCTACGGATTTGGCTCCATTAGATAATTTATTTGATAGATATGATGTATTTCATGGAATGAATAAGTCTTGTGTTGACCAATAGGTGGACGAGGTTGACATCAACAACAAGGACAACCAAGAGTCATCAAAGTTGGTAAAGGATGCACACCAGAAGAGAAAAATAAGATTGAGAACTTGGTAAGGGATTACAAGGATGTATTTGCATGGTCTTATGATGAGCTTAAAGCCTATGATCCAAAAATAATTAACCATGTGATACCATTTCTAGAGGGTGCCAAACCTTTCAAAAAAAGACAGAGTTTCATGAACCCAAAGCTGGCTCCAACTATTCAGAAAGAGCTCCAAAAGTTGTACAAGTCACGGATAATTGAACCAATTAGGTACTCTAATTGGGTGGCCAATTATGTGCCAGTCAGGAAGAAATTAGGTGAGATTCACATTTGTATTGACTTTCGAAATCCAAACCATGCATGTCTTAAGGACAACTACCCATTACCCAGCATGGAACATGTTTTTCAAGTGATTACTGGATCAGGTATGATGTCCATGTTGGATGGATTTTCACGGTACAATTAGGTATTGGTTGCGAAGAGGGACATGTATAAGACGACCTTTATAACTCCTTGGGGAACTTGTTCTTACATTCATATGCCTTTTGATTTGATTAATGTCGGTGCTACTTTTCATCATGCTATGGAATTTGTTTTTTTCATATTATCTTTTTAAGTTCATAGTAGTATGCTAGGATGACATAACTGTTTATTTAAAAAATAGAAGTGATCATGTTAATCATTTGAGACAAAAAAATGATAGGTGCAGGTCACTTGGTATTTCACTCAACCCAAAGAAGTCAGTTCTTGGGGTGTTTGAAGGAAAGTTGTTCGGGAACATAGTTTCCAAGGAGGGTGTAAGGATTGATACTAAAAGGGTCTAAGGAATTATGGAAATCCCTCTTCCATCTAGAAACAAAGGCATTCTGTCATTCTTCGATAGGATCAACTTCATGAGGCGGTTCATCCCCAACTTTGCGAAGATAGTCAAACCCATATCAGATATATTGAAGAAAGACCATGATTTCAATTGGAGTGATGAAGCCAAGAAGGCTTTCAACAATATTAAACAGGATTTGTGTCACTCACCTATTCATGTTAGTCCTAATTATCATAAGGATTTTCATATTTTCTCTTTTGCTTCTGACTCTACTATGGTTGTTGTGTTCTTGTATAAAAATGATGATGGATTGGAGCATCCCATAGCATTCATGAGCGAGGCATTGCAAGGATCATAATTGAACTAGAAACCAATGGAAAAGCAATCCTATGCTCTTTTGAAGGGGTTGGACCACTTTAGGCCTTATTTTTTGAACTCTCGGATCATCACTTATGTCCCCCACCCCATGATTAAAGACATCTTGGTTCAGAGAGATTGCAATGGAACCAAGGGGAGGTGGATAAAAAAGATCCAAGAACGTGACCTTGAGGTGAGGCCTACCAAGTTTGTTAAGGGTTAGGGATTAGCAAAAGTGATGGCTGAAAAGAATCTAGAAGTGGTGGAGGATCAATAGGTAAATTCTAGGGTCAAACTCTTAACTGATCCTTTTAAAAATTTTGATTGGTATCAAGACAATATTCTATTTTTGACAAATTTATCATGTCCTCTTAACTATACCAAGACACAGAGGCAATCTTTGCAAATTTGATCTGCCAAGTATTATTTTTGGCAAGGTCGATTGGGATGGAGGAATCCTAAGGGAGTCATCTTATGATGTGTGGACATTGATGACTCCAAGGAGGTCTTAAAAGAGATTCATTCTAGAGTGTGTGGTGGGCATTTCTTTGCTCAAACCACCACACGCAAGATTATGCATGCAAGCTACTATTGGCCAACACTATTCAGAGATGCACATTCATATGTTTGAGCATGTGAGACATGTCAGAGGTTTGAAGGAAAGAAGAAGCCTCTTTCTTTGCCTTTGGATCCAATTATTGTAGAGGCCCCTTTCCAGCAGTGGGGTTTTGATTTTATTGGGAAATTCTCACAAATTTCTAGTGCTGGGAAAACATGGATATTAGTAGCTACAAATTACTTCACCCGATGGGTTGAAGCGGTTCCATTGAAGACATATTCTAGTGTTGCTACTATCAGGTTCTTGGAGGAGAGTATCCTCACTAGATTTGGGGTTCCACAAAATCTTACGATTAATCATGCTAGTGTGTTCATATCAGTTGAGTTGCTTGATTTTTGTTCTCAATATGGTATCACTTTGGCCCATGCAACTAATTACTATCCATAGGGGAATGGTTTAGCAGAGTCAAGCAAAAAAAATCTATTCAGGATAATCAAAAAAATAAGCGGGAATAATAAGAGAGCTTGGGACAATTGTCTCAAATATGCTTTGTGGGCCGACATAATTACAAGGAAAAGATCAACTAGTAAGAGTCCTTTTGAGTTGGTCTATGGATTGAATGTTTTTTTTCCTATTAACATGAAATTGCTAGCATATAACTTATTGGGATAGTTTTCCACCAACAAGGAAGCATTGCAAAATCACATTGATGAGTTGGTGCAACTAGAGGAAGATAGGATTATGGAATATACACAGTTCATGGATTATCAAGCACAAATCAAGAAAGTATTTGATAGAAAGGAAAAGGGAAAACAGTTCCAAGTCAGTGACATGGTCTTATTGTGGGACAAGAAAAATGAGAAATCATGTGACCACGACAAGTTTGACAGTCTTTGGTTGGGCGCATACGTAATTGATTCCGACGTGGGACCTAACACATTTCAATTGGCTGAATTGGAGGGAGATCTTATGGGGTTGTTAGTTAATGGATAACGCTTGAAGTACTTCTTTCAATGATGAAATTAGTCCCAACAATTTTGGGTTTTGTGGGGGTATTAGATTAGGTCCATTTTCCTTTTTGCATTGTCATTTCAATATTTTTATCTTCTTGATTTTTGCAGATTTTAGGATGGCAATTTCCCTTTCCTTTGCAGTGTCTTTTCCCTTCAGTTATTTACTTTTTATCTTTGATTAAGTGTCATTGGTTTTTTACCCATATCATCTTGTGGTCATGTCTTGTGTGTCTTTCCTTTCATAGAATAATGGTCATCCACTATTGTTTTTCCTAGGTCAAAATATGAATGACTATCTTCCACATGCCGATCCTTTGTGTCTATCATTAGAGTGACCCTGGATGGAGGTCTCATTTGTTCATTGTTCCCAAAGCATTGAGCAGTTGGGATGAGTAGTTTGAGGAGACATAGGAGAGTCTTGAGTCATCTTACAACTTGTCTCCTCATCTTTTATCATTGAGTCTTCTTCTTTGAGTCAGTGGTCCCCCTCATCCAACAATAGGAATATGATACATGGTTCTTTCATATTCATCTTCTTGAGTTATCACTTCACATTGAGGGAAGAGAGACATCATTGCTATTCTTTTCAATAGGTTATCCTGTATCAACTCCAACACATTATCTATGGATGACCCAAAAGTAGAGCACCTTGGTAGCCGTTAGCGTCATTGGCAGTTATCTTGCTTTAGACAAGGTTGAGTATCATTGGGCCTTGATTGGATGATCCTTGTCATTGTTTGACTTCAAAACATCTTTCATAGTGACGGGTTGTGCTCATACCTTAGGACCCATTGTCATTATTGGTGGTGTTCCTTCGCACTTGAAAAGTGTTTACAGTATTGACATATGATTAAGTGACTATCTCTCATGTGTCAAATTCAAAACATTTATCACATGGAGGAGTGTACATATCGAGTGGTAGTAGGTAGTGGATTTGGATGAGACCCCTTGTGTTTCATTGGGAGGTTTATATTGATTTGACTCCATGGCCCATTGGATAGGATTTGGTATCACAAGTCATCTTACATGATCTTCTTGGTCAGCTTATAGGGCCTCCTTTTATTCCACATAGTTACAAGGGTGTTTTGGCACATATATTTTTAGTTTCTCACAGAGCATCAGTTTCAGTTTTACAGACACATAGATTCATACGATTCTTGACATCCCACAGGGGGATCCCATCCCATTGAGTCGCCATTGTTAACCCCTATCTTTTCACCCTTGAAAATATTGAGGGTTAAGAGCCAGCATGCACTATTTTGGATGACATTTAGAGATTTTGCCACAATTTAACACTTGTCAGAGACATGAACAAGATTGGTATATAGTTGTTTTTGTTTCAGAGTTAGAGCTAGCTTGGTTTCCCATGCATTTGACAGAGTTGCCTACATACAACAAGTGCCCCTACATTTTAGGAGATAGTGATTGAGATACTTAGTTGACAATTTTGAGCATTTTTTAGCATACAGGTTTGGTCCTTGCATGATTATGAGCCCGATGACACTTTTTCATGCGACATGCAAGAACTTTCTATTTTTAGTAGGTTAAGCTCGAAGCCTCGGATTGAGATTCTGAGTGTGCAATGTTGATCCTTGAGACATTCTGATACTTTTGGACCTTTACCAAGTGACATGCGTGGTATTTCTATTTTTAGCAGGTGGAGAACCATGGATCACATGTCAATTGTGATTGAATATTTGGAATCTTCTCAGAAAATTGAATTCGATAATATGATATCATTGACATGTAAGGAGATTCTATTTTTAGAAATATATATATTTTAGACAGTTGATAAATGGTCATGTTCTCACAATCATCCTGGATGTTTCTAACAATTTCCTAAATTTTAGGAGTCAGAACCTGTTATTAATAGTTTATATAAATAGTAGAGGTGGTTGGCTCCAAAAGTGACAAGGGTCAGGGTCAAATTCCCACAAATGGTAGAGTCTCAGTGTGACATGTGGAATCTACATGGCATTAATTAAAGGGTGGTGCATTTTCCAAGGAAACAACATTAAAGTGAATTAATTAAATAATTAAAGAGGGCACATAGGTGAGGTGGCAATCCCATGAAGATCATTTAGCCAATCAAGGCTTAATTTTCTCACTAACCTTTTCTCACCTGCCATAACTTCACTTTCCAAGCATTAATTTGGTCAAATTCCTTTTAATTTTTGCTTAAACACTAAATTCCTAAAAAACAGGGCAAAATTCATTTTTATCTAACTCATGCATTACTTGGCCAAATTTGGTGTTTAGACATGCGTTGGATTCCAAATTTAATCGTCCATGTGTTTCTCCCTCTCTTAAAGCCTCATGTGCATTGGTTCATTGCATTAAATCTATTCTTTATCTTGGAATGTGCCCTCTCTCTTCCTTATTTCCCTCACATGTGTGGCGCATCTAGTGAACTACATTCACTCCTCATTCTTTCATGAGGCCTCTATTCACCTTCATTTCTATTCCTAAGCATTTTCATTCACACGTGCGTCTATTTAGACCTCATTCTCTCATTCTCAAAGACAATTTGCCTGTTGTTTTTTGACATTAATTAGAAAAAATAGACTTTCGGATAGCAACAAAGTATCCTAGGGACTTCCCCGTGAGGTTGACACACACTAATCTAAATAGAGAGTGGTATAGCCCATGACAATTTGGGGATTTTCTCCTTGAATTAGCCGCGTTTCCATCGTTGTTTTTTCCATTATATCAGCTCAATTGGAGGGTGAAAAAGTGTGTTAATAGACCCATACAGGTCTAGTGTTGAACGTAAGCTCTAATACCACTCTATAACACACCCATCCCCAAGATGGGTCTTGCTACTACTACAATGACCCAATACAAATTTCTGATACCAAATCTAATTGCAGAAATAATATACAACTTGACATTCAAACTCATGCAACTATCCATGCTAATTAAAAATGTAATTGCAACTACTTTAGTTGTGCACAGTAGCAGCGACGCACATGTAGAAACATTCAAACACATAAATGGAAATTCATATGCATCATTCTACTCACAACATGCAACCATAACCAATATATCTTAGAGTAAAATGCACAAGAACTATAATAATCAAAATTTAACATAAATAAACACATAATATAAGAACACTTATCTTATGAAATATGCAACCCGCTGCAGAGGATGAAAATTCCTCCAAACCATAGACTTGTTGTTCCAATTCTCAACAACAAACCACCCTTGAGATGAGGCTATGAATCCACAAGAGACAGTGTTCCCTAAGGCTGGCTAATGTCTTCCTCTCTACAGTCAATTCCCACAGCTAATTTTAGTCCATCAACTCTCTTCCCCACAACTTGCGCAACCCATGGATGGGATCCCCTTTCATTGCTCACAGCCCCTCAGGCCTTCCCACTCCCTTGCAGGGCTTCCAACATAGATTGGATAGGAAAACACTCTACTGGGACCTCAATAATTATACAACGACAACAAGAATTCGCACAACAATAAAATACTTGCTTCTCTTGACAATTTTCGAAAAAAATATTGCTCACAGGCCTGCAACCTCTCTTCCCATGAAGTTATAGCTCCAAACAACTATCATACATGCCCACTATGGTTTCCTTCAAGATTCAACACTCAAAAATATCCTGCTGTCCAAACATCTCCATGTAAAAATTGTTTTCCAAGCAAAAACGTGAATGACTAATTCTTCCCTCTCCCCATACAAATTTCCCCTCTTTATTTTGCTTGATTGCCTTATACTCTTCCCTAAGTTGTTTGTACTCAACCCCAATGCTCTCAATAACTATGGGACGTGAATTATCACACCCACCTTCTTACATGAATTCAATGATTATCTTTGGAAACAATCAATAAAAAAACTAAAGGTTCATAGTAATGACAATTTAGAAAGAAATGGTTTGGGTCTAATAAACATGGGTAAACTCTTGCCCTTGGAACCCTTCCCTCTCTTGTGGAAACTAAGCATCCACATCTTCGTCTGTGTCCATTTGAAGCTAGCAATACATTTTATTTATTATATTCAATTTACATCATTTACATATTACATTGCTTGGCCCTCAGCCATACATTACATTTACAATATACATCGCTAGTTTGGGGGTTTGATAATGGGGATGTTACAATTGAAATATGATCAAATAATCCCCCTACTACCACTCGAGATTTTATTTTCCATTGATTTTCCAACATCCTTTCTGAAACAAGAAATCTGTCTAGCCTTTTGGCCACCCGATCCTTTCCTTTCCTTATGTTTCATCGGGTTTGTGTTATTTTAGGGGGCTCCAGATAATAAGAATATTATGTTCAATCCAGTTGTTGAAAAAACTTTCTTTTTGGTCCTGAAAAGGGTGGTGCTCCCAAACCTCCCTTAGGGAGAGAGTGAAATTGAGGTCTCCTCCTAATATTATATTAGGAGCATTTAGGAACTTGAAGCTACTCACTCCTTCCCAAAAGGGAACCCTATTTGCATAAAGACCATAAATATTAATTAATTTGACCAAACAATTAAGGTTTTGATAGACCAGGTCCACCACGATTCTCTAGGGAAGAAGGGATGAAGAAAACACCTTAAGCCTTAGGCTCCAAGCAAAGAGTATCCCTCCTGATAGGTTGATGGAGTTGATGGCACATAAATATTAGTCACTTAAAACACTTCGAAGAACCTTTATCGCTTTGACACCACTACACATAATTTATTGAATCATAACAAAATTTGGCTTACAAACCTGAACAAGCCTTTTGAAGGATGGGAATTTTGGATCACCCCCAACTCCCCTTACATTGAAAGACAACACAATCATTTTAAATCCCCTTCACGAGCTCTCCTTGCTTAAGGACCCTCTAAGGACCCAGCCAATTGTCGATTGTTTTCCACACCTGATTTCTTTCAAAGCCTTTGACTGAGCTAAAGAAATCAAGGACTCTCATCCTGCATGATCGTCGAGACCTTTGTCTAGAGCCAGAACCTTGGGGACAAGGTGTTGGCAAATGTTTAACAGGCAGCGTATGCTTGTCATTGATGGCAAGAAAAACAGTGAAGATGGCATGCGTACAGGAAGAATGTAACATACGAGCATCAGAAGTATTTTAGGAAGAAGCTACAGAGCAAGCTCGATAAGTTCAGAAGAGATAGTGCAGAGGATTGTTGGTAGGTTTAACAGACAAAGTGATCTTTTCATTGATGGTAGGATCAGAGTGTGCATCGATGGAAAAACAGGAACAAAGTAAGCTCAGGAGGAATTAGCGCAGAATCGAATGCAGTGCGTAGGTGTGCACCAGGGATGAGGTTAACTCATTGCTAAAGCTCAAGAGAGATAACATACTCAGGATCTTAGGTGGATCAATGGTCGAGGCCCTTGACACTTAGAAATTCTTCCAAGTAAGGAGGATGACTAAGCTCGGGAGTAGAAGCATTAGTGATCATTGGATCCCATTTAAATGCCTGAAAGGACGACCGTCAGATCATATTGTAGACAAGAAGAACACACAGAAAAGGAGGACAGATCTCAGGCGTCATATCTGAGCATAGGTTCTGACCATCGTTGGATCAATAAGAACCTGCACATTATTTAAAGTGCAAGATCGAAGTGGTGGTCCAACTCCATTTCGAAGTTTTGGCTATAGGGATTTCGAAAATCGGGAGATGGAGATGTCAAGAACTCCTACCACAGGAGTCCCGGAATTGCGATATGCAAAATCGTGAAATAATCCTAACCATCGTATCGAGGACTAATCTTAACCATTGATCAAGCACAATGAAGGCTCATGGAGTTGCGAAGCCTCAATAAAATCTTGACCGTTGATCCAAGAGGGATGCATGGAAGAAGATCAGAGCATTTCTAAGACTCGATTTCGGGGTTTCGCGAATCACGACTTGGAGAGTCAAGAAACAATACCACAAGAATATCGAAATCGTGAAATGCGAAATCATGAAATGATCTGAGCCATCGGATCAAGGTTTGATGTGGATCATTGATCCAACCCCATTTTGGGGTTTCAGATATCGAAAGTTGGAGTGTCGAAACACTTTGCAACAAGAATGTCGGAATTGTGAGATGCGAATTCACGAAGAGATCTGGACCGTCAATACACCAAGATTCTGGACCGTTGATCCAGCTCCATATCGGAGCTTCACCTATCACGACTTGGAGTGACGAGAACCTCCATCTAAGGAATAGCGAGATGCGAGACCAAAAAAATATCTGGACCGTTGATTCATCGGGATCATGGACCGTCGATTAGGGTCAATGAATATCATGAGTTCGCAGCGCCTTTTAGTGTAGACAGTGGTCACTGCCTGTGGTCATGTGGAGGAAGGACCTAGTGCAGATAAGATCCGCCTTAGAATTTCAGGGATCGCGTCTAGTACAAATGCCAAAATACTGAAAAGGTGAAATTTCATTGTAACCAGTGGTCACCTCCTGTGGTCACGTAGAGGAGGGAGCTAGAGAAACCAAGCTCCTTTTTGGAGCTCGCGACATGAAGAGTCAAGATGCCTCATTGCAGAATCTCCGAATTATGAAAGTGTGAAACACATAAATCAAGATAATATCCTTTAGAGTTAATCTAATGGTGTAGGTGAATCTGAGCATAATCGGAGGGCTAATCTTGCTCCTCACAGTGTAACTGCTAGAAACCATTGATGGTTTCTGCCAGAGGAGCTGAAGAGTTTTTGGGAATCTTCCAATGGGATGAAGATTAGTCATAGGGGTGATTGACAGTTGGAAGAAGGGTTGGAGCCTGTAGCTGAAACAGAGAGGGTGAGCTCGACTGTAACAAAGAAGACAAAGAGTCTCAACTGCCATAGAGAAAAATGAATCTTGGCATAACACCTAGTGATGTTTGTTAAGGTCCTAACCCGCACATAGGTAGATCAATGTATTTGGATGTAATAAAGGTCAATATTAATAAGACCTTTCAATAAAATAGAATAAGGCGGATGTAAGAAGACCTAATAGAAGCTTTCGCTTCTAGAAGGATCTTCCTCTAGATGCTTCTCTTAATAGACACATTTAGTATAAATAAGGGACGAGGGTATGAAAACCCTAGCTTGGAGATTATTGTAACAGAGCACTGCTCAACTGGAGGTTTCCCCCTCGAAGAGGCCTATGAACATTGCTATCTGAATCAAAGTGCTATTTCTGTTGCTATTGCGTATATCATTTATGTGTATTGTGAAGATTATGTTGGATATTTTACTGTCATTCTGTTATTTCTAGCATTTCATTTCTATTCTGCATATTTTATATATCTGGTATCTTGCAAGTGGTATCAGAGCACTTTCCTTGGCAGAAATTGTGGGTATTTTT
>ML780858.1:154324-225831 GCA_009831015.1 Picea engelmannii | reverse complement strand
CCTCTTAGTTGTCCAACACAAGGTCCTTAGAACCCTTTTTTGATTTGGAATGTAGCATGTAGTCTGGCTTTACATTTGAACTCGAGGGAAGATTGGATGAGAAGTCCACCCACTGACTCGAAGAACTAGCATTAGAATTTTTAGAAGGAGATCCACGGGGAGAAAGTGGAAGGGTACCCACTTTTCTAGAGGAGGTTAAGGAATTCAACAAAGAGGTGGAAATGTTTATGCCCCACTGATCCTATGATGGAAGAGGAAGGAAGAATCATGACCAGAGACAAAGGCATCGCATTCATAGCATCCTTTCGACTAAAAGAGAACTTTTGAGAATTAATCGAAACAACTTGAGATTTTGACTTACCAAGAGAAGACCTCGGGCAGGCCATTTTTAGAGAGATGTCTAGGGAAATATGATCCAGAGCCTTGCCTTCACATCTGAATAAACCAGAAGAGGATGACATCTTCTCTGGCTCATTCTCCTTCGATGAATTTTTTCTTTTCGATATTTTCATATGAAGTGGATTCTCCATTCTCTGCGTCCATGAAAAGCTGCCTCATACCAACTCTATCTCATCCAACATGCCTTCCTTCAAATCCACTTCTATTTGAACCGACGCCCATTGCCTATCCGTCTTCTTCGCCCAATCAAGCTCGCAACTGATATACTTACCAATTTTATTCCCTATTGAGACTAAAACCACTTCTTCTCAAAAGACCAGAAAAGATTAGGAAGGATAGCCCAAACCTACTTATCAAGGAGTTTTGTGCAACTTAGTTGTGGGAGATACAAAGGAACACAATGATTAGGACATGTTTTCTCTAAAAACATGTGCAACAAGCATGGAAAGTACCCAAATTTGATGAAAATGTCTTGAATTTTGCATAATATCTCACATAATTGCATGTATGGAAAAATAACACAAATATTAGGCATGGAATGCATGATGGGATAAGCCACATTGGCCATTTTGAGACGATGTATTCAAGTTTCCATTCATGAGAGGTAGCGTTACACTTTTAGAGGATATCATAGAGTTTTGGGATCTCACATATGAGGTATTCAAACTCGAGGATGAGGTTCTTGATCTTATGGTTGATGACATATATTTCTGTATAGGTTTGGTTGTGTGGGACACTAATAGATCTAAAGGACCTCAACCAAAAAGGAGGAAGTCATGTGTCTACCTATATTGAGTTGTATTAGTCTGAGGGCATGTGGAAATGAAGCAACCAAATTCCCATTAAGTGCATAGAGAAATGACCTTTACCATAGTTTAATTTGTTGGATTATGTGGCCTCTATCATATCTCACTATGCCATATAAACCTATTAGTGAGATGTATAGCATGGGAGGTTTTTAACTAGTGCAACAGACTCCAAAAGAACATTCTAGCATAGGTAATTGCATGTTATGTTGGGGGCTTTACTATCCTTTGGCTACAATAGCATGATATGTTCTTTCTTCTTTAAGAAGGATCATCTCTTCACCCTCACATTAGATTTCTAGACCCACAACTTAAAAAGACGAGGATGGTAAGGTGAGTGGATTTGATGCACCACACAAGAGGTGGTGACATTGGATGAATATTTAACAAGACCTTCTTTGGATGGTGGGATCAACATGTTATATGCATGGATGATTATCCATATCCTAGCACCAATTTTGCGGATATCAAAACCTTCCATTGCCACTGAGCCCTAAGTGGGGCTTCATAGTTTTAAAAAAACATGTTTTTGAATTTTTTAACCTTTTAACCTTTTAGGATTTTGGGATATTTAATATTTATTGATACTTACACACCTTTTTTTTTCTTTACAAATTTTGGCAGAAAGATAACACACTGACACATACCACATGAGGGAGAGGAGGAGGCCCATCTAGGGCCACAAACAAAACTGACCATAAGTTCAGAGGTATTACTAGAGGGTGTAAGAGCATGTCTCAAGGGACTAATTGTTAATTTTTCATAAGCATTAGGTTAAGCATGAAGTTTATTCCATTTTATCATTTAACCATAACCACAAATGCTTCAACAACCAAAATCACAAGAAGAAGCACCATGCACAAGAACACAAAATGTATCCTATGAAACCCTTCTCAACAAGGGAAGAAAACCCAGCCAAATCCTTTGCTATATTCTTCAAGAGAAAGACCTTCACCACCAAGAAAGACCTAGCACACAAGAGGGTGCTCCAACCCTAGAACTCTAGTGCCCAAGAGAGGTGCGCACCTTTTTCCAAAGAAGTGTACTTGGTGAAATTTCAAAACTCACAAGAAGGATATGATTCCACAATGTGGAATTTCCCTTTACTTATATTAGACTTGTCCTATCAACTGAAGTGTCTATTGGCTCAACATGGTCGACCTCTCTAAGTCATATTATAATTATTTATAATTATTATTATTATAATTAATATTATCCAGATTAATTATATTTTACATTTATTATTAATTACATTAAGGTGGGGCCGACCTGTACCCTTTACATAACAATTAGGGTTACAAGCAAGTCTGACTCTTGAACAACATATAGAAAAGGATATGATACACCCACTAGTGCTCATCCACTAGGGGCACATCCATAGGGATGTCATATCTCTGGCTCACTACTTTACACAGAAGAACCAGATCTACATACGTTCACCTGTGCTCATCCACATGCACGTCCACTCTACATATCTTCTTTCCCACTATCTCACACATGAGAATCATATGGAGTTTTCTCATCAACTCTGTTGCTCAGAGGAGGCTAACACATCATCTTCGTTTATGTTCACATGACGATGCACCCAACACTTTGGGTTTTCACACGTTCACCTTGTGCTCATCCACAGACACATACAACTCAACAGATCGCCTTTCCCACTGAATAATCATCTGGAGTTCTTCTCGACTCTCTGAATGGAGGAGGTCATCTCTACGTTCCTAGCTCTATCTCAGGCAGGAACCACGTACCCTTCTTAAGGGATTTCTCCCAGGTTTGTAAGATGAGAGAAAGACTCACATAGATACTATGATCCACACCTCACGGGTTTGTAAGTTGGAGAATGTCTCACATGGTTGCATTCATCAACACTCCCTCTCAGCTAGGGAGACATTCTTCATCATGCCAAGTCTCACATAGATGTTCTCTGAATTCTATTTTTGGCTAGAGTCATCAATACTCCCTCTTAATTAGGAAGGCATTTTTCACCAAGTCAGTTTGGTACAGATGTCTATAATCTTCTCATGTGTAGGAAGGTACTACAAGTGTACGATTTTCCTCTACATCATATCTTTGATATAAGGATACTTCATCTCATCGTTTTTCGATCAAATAGAAAATATTGGGTTCTCAAGGAGCTTTACACATGAATCTTTGTTATCATCATAGGATCCATCTCATGGTCACATAAATATGTCAGAATCATGTGAAGTCACATTGCTTCGCACACTCACTGCTATATACTCTGCCTCTGTGGTACTCAAGGCCACATAGTTTTGTTTCCTGCTGCATCAGGAAACCATGGAAAACTTCACGGTAAGACAACAACTGGATGTGCTCTTCCGGTTCATTGTACTCTCTGCTCAATCTGCATCGGCATATCCTGCAAACTCAAGTTCACACTGGAGACATATCTCAGGCCATAACTAATTGTGCCTCGTATATATCTCAATACATGCTTTACTACTATCCAGTGAGTCTGTCTTGGATGATTCATGGATTGACTAAGTACATTCACTGCATAACATGAATCGGCCTGGTGTTAGCCAAGTACATCAATGATCCAATCAGTTGTGGATCAATCTTGTCTTGAATCATCGTCATTCTTCTTATTTAAATCCATCACGGTGGATATTGCATTCTGTCATACTAAACTTCTTTAATATTTTTACTGTATATTTTCCTTGACTCAGGAAAATCTCATTGGTCCTTTGTCATACTTCTTGTCCCAAGAAGTAGTGCATCATACTCAGATTCTTCATCTCGAATTTAGAAGTCAATGATTGCTTGTATCTAACAACAAGGATTTTTGAATAAGTCATCAGGATCAGGCTCTCCTCACCAACACTACAATGATATAGGCTTGGATCAACAACACTTTTGCTGAAATCCAAACTCGTCAATAATCTATCTATGTGGTATAGTTTCCAACTCATGGATTGTAGTACAAATGGAAGTGTATCAAGTTCACTAGATCAAGTGTCCCATCATAGACAACTCCCTCTGTTTGTGAGAAACATCTGGCTATAGATCTCATTTTGTATTTAACACTTCCATCAGTTGTATGCTTGATCTTATAGATCCACTTGGAAGTTACCACTAACTTCCCTTCTGGTCCCTGAATAATGTCTTATATATCATTCTTTAAGATATACCAATATTCCTCTATTATGGCATCTTTCCATACTTGTTCTCCTTTTGCTTCTCTAAGACAAGTAGGCTCGACATCAATGAAGTGGCTCATGATTGAAGGATAGCTTCGACGATCTCTTTTTATTTCTCGGGATGTGCCTTGAAAGGCTTGTATGTTTCTCCGCCTCTTGAAGAGTGAGTCTATGTAGGCCTTTTATGCCCTACTGCAATATCTCTGAACATATCAAATGGAGCAACTGGATCAACTGGAATGATGTCTATCTCCCTCTAAACTACTGAAGGGGGGGAAGTATTTGTTTTATTGTCAATCTCCATTTGAGATTCTCTAGATCTTTGAAGGGCTATCTCTTCTTCAAGGAAAATGTTTATGCTTGTTCTTGTATAATAAAAAAATTAAATAGGGTTTGGACTCCTGTACCAGGGATAATGGTCCAAGTCTTTGAGAGCTTCTGTAGTAGGAGTAATATCCTTCATTTATTTTGAAAAATGTAGTCAACTATAAAATTAGAGATCAAATGATTTACCTAGTTTTGTAGTCATGTCCTTTTAGAGGAAGTACTTCTCGTCTCTCTTCTCTTCACTCTTTTGAGGTGGATCTGGATCAATGTCAGCGGTGGAAGCATATTGTCTTCCTTTCTATTGCATAGTTTCTTGCAATGTGTCCATACTTGTCACATCTGAAGCACTGAATTTCTGATGCATCTCTTCTTTGATAACCTGGATTGAATGAGGACTTTCCACCTTTAAATGTTCGCCTGAAATTTATTTTGAATTTTCCTCTCTTTCTTGTATGAAGTGCAAGAGCATGATTTTTTTTCTGAAGAATCTTCCACTCCTCTATTTCTGAGTCTAAGTTCTTCTTGAGTGAAATCTGTCCCTAGTCAATCAAAGGTTGGTAGAGATTCTCTTCCATTGATACTTTGAAGGAAAGGATCCCATGATTTTGGAAGATTATGGAGAGTGGTTAAGACAAGTTCTCTATTAGACATGATTTCCCCAATGGTCTCTAGTTGTTCTTTGATTTTTGATAACTTCATAAAGAAGAGTGCAACTGTGTCACCCTTTGTCATGTTGGTACTTTGTAGTTGAATCTTTAAGGTAAGAGCTCTGAGAGTGTTGTCACTTTCAAACATTCCTTTTAAAACTTCATGCATATCACATGTTGTCTTCAGATTGGCAATACGAGGCAAGAGGTGATCTCTTACTGAATAGATGATTATTTTTCTTTCTTTGACATCTTCTTCCTTTCTTATCTTCTTCTCTATATCTATAGTTGTGGCTGGTAGATTTTTTGTTGTCACATCCAAGAGATCATCTTCTTCAAGAGTGAAAATAATCTTTGATTTCCAGGGGCTGAAGTTGCTTGCTCCATCAAGCCTATCTTCTACTAATGTGTTGTTCTTCATTTGATTGGTTTCTTCAATTTCTTGTTGACTGGATTTTGAAAACCTAATGATTAGGATAAATTAACAAAGTTGGACTTATGACTGCCAATAATCAATTTGATAATGTCACAGATATGCTTGCTGATTCATGAGGACATTTCTTCAAAAATCCATAATTAATATTCTCCAGGAAATTTAGGCACCCTAGAAACCCTAGGGCCAAAAATCAAAATTTCTTAAAATTTTGTTTTGAGATATTTTGGAGATGCGCTGGAAGAGGAAATATTTTTCTATGCCAAAAGTAGCCTCAGCATTCAATTATTAAGGGTTGAATCACCACTGAAAAGGAGGTCGTACAGATTTTTCTGGAAACCCTAGAAAGGGTCGTACGATTTTGCAAAAGTGCACTGAGACTTGGTGGATGCTCTGAAACCATGTTGATTTTTCCTAAGCATTAGGTTAAGCATGAAGTTTATTCCATTTTATCATTTAACCATAACCACAAATGCTGCAGAAACCAAGATCATGAGAAGAAGCACCATGCACAAGAACACAAAATGTATCCCGGGAAACCCTTCTCAACAAGGGAAGAAAACCCAGCCAAATCCTTTGCTATATTCTTCAAGAGAAAGACCTTCACCACCAAGAAATACCTAGCACACAATATGGTTCTCAAACCCTAAAACTCTAGCGCCTAAGAGAGGTGCACACCTTTTTCCAAAGAAGTGTACTTGCTGAAATTTCCAAACTCACAAGAAGGATATGATTCCACAATGTGGAATTTCCCTTTACTTATATTAGATGTGTCCTATCAATTGAAGTGTCTATGTGCTCAACAGGGTCGACCTCTCTAATTCATATTATAATTATTTATTATTATTATTATTATTATTATAAAATCGATCCCCCCCTTAGCAAAGAGACTAACAGACACTACAAGGTGCAATAGAGAAGGTGACACACAAGACTTGGACATAAATATTCGACAATGCTCATACTTTTTAATGGCATGAACACCATCATGAAATATAGCAAGAAAATCATACCCATTATGCATAATATTTGGGGTGTTCACTCACTCAGACATGTGACTATTACATACTTCATTATGGAAATAATTCAACATTCTCCCATCCTTGTCATGGGTTAAGCATATGTGTAAGACATTGTTTATACTGCATCGATAAAGAGTATCATTGATGATCATGTACCTCTTTACATTTTAGGAAATGCAATGATGCTCATCCCTCAAGAGGTGAGGCTTGCACCTTTGGGTATGGATATATATAAAATGTGTCCATACTAAGCGTCATTGGAGGCTATGAGAGACAAATGATCATCTCATAGTGAGTCATCCACAGGAGGGTCCTCATGGCCTGTAGGGAACTCCACAGTCATCTTTGTGATGGGAAATGCCTTCTTAGAATTTTATGTCGTAAACTCATGGTCAAACTCTTGAAGATCAACCATTGACTTTTCAAACTTTTCATTCACTATATCTTGAGTCAAAATGTCTTGCATAGGGTTAGAATCAACTATAACCCTAGTTTATCGAAGGATAAAGTAACGATGGATTTTCTATAATACATGCATAATTTAAAAACGACATTTTCATCTAAATGATATCATAATTATGGTCCAAAAAAGTTCTTACTTAGAAAATAAATCATATTTTCCTTATGGTTCTCATCTTTCTAAATCGAGACCATCACGATCAAAGACTCATATGCATTTGAGTAAGGGATGAATTTCTTTTTGAACTTAGGAGGACTTGTTAGAAAGGTCATTGTAAGCACTTTCTTTAAAGAACCAAATGATATTTGCACCTTTCCATTCCATATGAATGGTACATCCTTATGAAGTAGGTGCATGAAACCTTCCTTATATCGACATACTTAGGAACAAAGTGTCATAAAAAGTTTTCCTTCTCTTGCAAGCTCCACGACTATTTAATTTTGTGTGGGGGAGACAAGTCATGGATTCCTTTTACTTTGAGGGGATAAACCTTTATCCAATGCTTGGATAAAATGAATCCCAACAATCTACTAGTCTTGGCACAAAACACACACTTGTTTGGATTGAGCTGAATTTTATAGCGGTAACAACGTTCAAACACAAATCTTAGGGTTATCAAATGAGTTTCTTTTTGCTTTGATCTCATGATAAGAGCATTTAAATTGGCCTCTATCATGTCTTTTACATCATTAAAAGTGTAAGATGCGGCTTACTTGAATTTCACCCCATCATTTTTAAGGCCAAAAGGAATTACCTAGTAAGCGAAAGTACCCTAAGGCATCATGAAAGCAATTTTATGTTGATCCTACTTGCAAACATGTATATGATTATATCTAAAACAAATCCAACCATAAATGAGAGAATTTGGTTCTAGCATAGGCGTATATGATTGGATCAATAAATGGAGTGATTAATTATCCTTGGGGCATGCTCTATTGAAATCACAAAAATCCATGCATATCCTTATAGCCCCTTATTTTTTATTGCTAGACACTAAGTTAGAAACCAAACCATTATAGGGGACGAGATAAATAAATTTACCCTTCAATAAATTTTTGATCTCATTCTTAATAGAGGGTGCTTTACCCAGATGCATAGGTCTTTGTTTTCATCTAATTGATTTGATGTCATTGCAGGTTTCAGTTATATGCTCAACATCAGAGGCTCAAGGTTAGGCATTTCTTCATAAGACAAAGCAATCACATCATGAACTTCCTTAAATAGGTTTGTGTAAAATTTTATTTATGTTGGAGAATAGTTGACCCCAATCAATATGTTTTCAATGGAACCGAGTTTTGTTAAAATGTTAATGGAAATAGCCTTTGAAATATTCACCAAGTTTCCTTCCTCAAACACATCAAGTGATGGGATAGGTTCTTGAACTAGTTAACATTACCTTCCGAGGTAAAGTCTTTGGCCTCAATCTAAAAAACATCTAGTTTGATTAGGACTTTTGAAGGGAGAAAATATGATTTGTGATGGAAATTGTCCCTTCGAGTGTTCAAATAGATCATACACTCGAGAATTTCTTTACCAAAGGGAAGGACCATCTCTAAAGTCTCATTTGAACTAGGTGGATTGAATTCCCAAATCGGCGAGGAAGACTAATTGTGTCTAAACTATTGCAACGAATTTATTAAGATAAATCAAGAGTAGGGGTAGACATAGGAAAAAGTGAATCCACTCAATTCACCATTGACTCTGAATGTGAAGCTTCCAACATAAACTCATACCTTTCATCGGAGTAAGAAAGTAAATAAGGGATCACATTCTCCTCTAAAAATGATAGAAACTAAATGCATGGGAAGTGAGGTCATATATTATATTCACAAAGGGGATTGTAAATACACCCTGGGAAGAGATGAATCCTTAAACCAACTAGGGCCAACATTATTAAATGAAGAGATTGCATGTTTTCCACTGATAAATGGAACAATCATATCTAGATTTGTACTAAGGATAGTTGAATATGTAAGTTGATTAATTGTGACAATCTTGCCCTCATTAGGAAATTTCAAAACCCTTAAAATAAGGACATAAATGCCTTCATGGTATACAACCATCTTTCGATAGAAATAGGTTCTAATTAATCAACACATCTACTACTTCCACAAGGATGATAATGATTTTGTCACCAAACTTAGTAGGTCAAAAATATTCCTTATGGTTTGAAAATTCAACCATTAAATAGTTTCAACATGGTGACAAAGGGTGTGAATTTAAATGAGCCTACAAATGTCTATATTGAAGGATACACAATGCAGGTTGAGGTTTCTTCATCCATGACACATATATGTATAGTCTTCCCATGGCTATAAACCAGAATCTAAAAATCCATGAAGTGGGGGAGTCTAGGTTCTACTTGGTGAATATCGAAAGTAATCAATATACAATTTGAGGGTTCTATCCTATCTATAACATTCAATAAATATTTGCATTGTAATCCATAATTATTGAGAGCTTCCAAATCAGACATGGTGCAAGGATTGTGCCAAATATTCCACAATATTAAAATTATGAGAATATCACATGTGAAGATTATGGGAATTTATACAAAACATACCCTTAGGAGGAAAAAGTGCTAGCTCAATAAGTGGTTTATCTATCTAGAGTGGTTTGTCATGTTTTGAGGTTGACGACTCCTTATTGTTGGGCTCTAAACTCGACATCTCATAATTACGAGCATGCTTTTAAAGAAATGTCTCAAAGTCACACATCAAAGATAGATAGTGTTTAGGGTTGACTCATTTTGGACGAGGCTTAATAATATTTGGATTCATTGCATTGTCAGAGACCATGTTTATTAGGGAAATAAATTTTGCAGAAACACGGGTTGTCGAGGGACATTGTTTCCTTGTTATTGATATTGGATTCTTCGAACGTTAGGAATGGTAGTGCAAAGAGAAGTCAAGTGGTGTTGTTAGCAAATATTGCAATGAACTATTGGTTTCCTCCATCATTGTCTCTACTAGTTGTTATGATTTTGGTTCCTATCCCCCTTAGCATTATCATTGTTTGCAAGTGCATTGACTTATTGATTTTGATTCTAGTTATTACTATTGTTTTTATTTTTATTGTGTCATTTGTCTTTGTTCCTTCCTTTGTTATGTTGTTGATTATTCCGATCATGATTTCTCTATCAAGCCAATTATTGATTTGAAGGGTTAGGATGAATCATATTCATTTACACCTAAGGAAAAGGGTTTGGTTCAAGTGTTGTCCCTTCCAAGGTAAAGAAACTACGACATAACTAGAATGGGTGGGAAATATGCAGGTTCTACCCCTTGATGCATATATGTCACATATATGATCCGAGGCATATAATGTGTCCCATACATACTAATACCAATGTATGTATGGGGTTGAAATAATTGATTCAATGTTTAATCCATTAGAGAACTACTGGTAGATCCTATAATGCCATTGACATAATGCCTTGCCATGGACTTGTTTGTGTAAGGCAAGGAGTGTTAGGGATAATACTATACAACAATATTCTAGACTATGGATAGACTAAATATATTTTTTCATCCTTAGGGATTGCTCTCTTTTCCACTATGGCCTCAGATAGGGCTACGTCCTTAGATATTTTTAGAAATAGTGATTTCACAAACCATTTGACTAAGAGATTGTTGTCAATTTTGGATTCATAGAGGCTACATCTTTTCCTCCACTCATGGATGTGATTTGATATATGTGTGGAAATGTCATGACATAGGGAAGTCAAATCTCGGTACTAGTCTCATAATCAATAGTTAATTGGAAATGCGCTAAAAACATGCTTTCTATGGAAGTAAAATTGGCATGAGATGTTGTGGGAAATTCAATGTACCACTATGCAGCTATACATGTCAAAGTATGCTGGAAAAGATGTACCATAATTGTGTCATCCACAATGCTATTTGGTGAACACCATAGATGAAAGGTCATGTCATGATTGGAGGGGTCTTCTCTAGACTTTCCCTGGACTTGGGAATGTCTAAGGGTAACTTGGTTGGAATACTAGGTCAAATTGGGTCATTGCTAATAGGATCATTCATCAACCTTGACAAGTTAGAAAGATAAAAGTTAGAGAATAATGACAACTAAGTGGCGAAGAATGGATTATGATTTCCCTCGGGACTACTACCATCACTAATGTTTCCACTACCACCACCAAAGTTTCCATCACTTACACCACCATTATTTCAACTGTTGTCATCATTGGCATTGACACCATTGGTAATTCCACCACCACCACCACTACCAATGTTTCAACCACCTTGGGGAGTACTTGCCATAGTCTCATTAAATAAATAATTTCTTAAAAATGTGTGATTAATTTGGTTTCATAATTTCTCTAAATCAACATCCATTTTCTCATGAGTAGTCGAAGGTTATTTAGAATCATTGGAGATAGAAATATCATTTGAAATATTCCATGGGAGTCTTCTTGAAGGGGAAATTGGAAGTTTAGGGGGAAGATCTTTAATTCTCAAATATCTCCTATGAGGGTATTGATATGCCACTTTGAAAAATCAAAGTAATACCACTAGATATCCCTAGGGACTTTTATCACGAAGAAATAACAAAAGAAAGATCACATCCCTATATGACATACTAAAGTTCAAGTAAGAAATCAATTCTCAATTGAGCACCAGGCCTTCCAATTGAGCCTCCATTGGGGTGATGAAATATGTCGAAGGTGAAACCCAAGTGAAGGTACAAAAACACTTACGACATGTCTATAAGACAAAGCTTCACAAGGGGATGAGTTCCACGAAGAAATATCGAAAGTAGCAATTGGTCGGTTCATGAAACCTTCTCATTACTTTGCAACAAGAGTACACTATGTGGAACCATAAGAGTCAAGATACTAGGTTTCATATTCACAAAATTGCCATCGAGGAGGAAAGAGTGCCATGCCTTTACTAGTTGCTAAACATTATCATCTCCTACAAATGAGGAGGTCATATTAAGTCATTGTTGTTGGGTTAATCATAAAGGTCCATACTATGTGCTTATTGAATTTATTGATGAAATGTGGAGGAAAAACCCACACTAATACAACTTCTACCTATGATTATACACAACAAAGGGTGTTTGCTTAGAATTCTACCTTGGAGGAAGACTTCTCCATTTTGCTAGAAAACAACCTAGTTTCAATGTAATGGATTTGGAGTGTTTACTCACAACTCCTATTCCAAAGTCCTAATCCCTAGACTACATTTAGGTGTTTTATTAAATAAAAGAGTCTAGTTTTTTTTTTTTAGTTGCATTCATTTTCAGGTTCTTCTTTACTCAGTTTGACATAGAAGATAGATCAAATGATGCTTTAAAATGCTTATGAAGAATTTAAAACTTGTAAATAACAATGAATTTAAAAGTTGTGATTATAATTGAAAAAACTTTCATTTAAAATGATAGTGAAAAGAAATTTGTTTTTTACAACTTCAAGTTTTCATAAACTAAATCATTCAATTTGACAATTTCAAAACTTTTACTCAAAATATCTTTCCTATCATGTTTTTTAAATCAATTTTATTGCACAATATAACACACTTCAATCAACAATGATCGTGCAATTTTTACTAATGATGGAACAATCAAGACGTTCACCCCAAACATAAAGCAAACAAGCAAACACCATTTGTTCTTTAAAGAGACGAAAGATAAATAAGGATGTATATAAGCAACACATGCCAAATTCCAATCCATAGATTGTACTCCTATTAAACAATGATCCAGTTAAAGTGAAAACTCTAAATTTTCCCGAAGTAAACAATCTTTTTCATATATATTTTCAAAAAACGGAGACAAAAATATGTATAGACCGCAAACACACATGCAAAGGAATACTTATAAAGTTGTAACCTGTGAGTATTAGCCACAAAAAAGCTAAAAAAGACTGATGGAGGCCAAATTTGGCCCTCTATAAGATTGGTCATGGAAAATAGGCTATGATAGCAACCTAGTCACAAGTTATATTCACAAAAGGTGCAACTAGGTTGTGCATGTTACCCTTGCCATCACACAAACTTGCACTTTAGGAGATAAAGTCCAAAAACCTCAAATGCAATTCGAGTGAAATTAAGAAGCGACCACGGTCACCTCACCAACCCTCTTCTACATTTTAGGCCGACTCTCCTTTGGCTCAATGAGGGCTTACCTAGGTTAAGATTGCTAGAACTTAAGACAATGAAGCTCAAGGTGATGTGAAGAGTAAATCTAGAAAAAATGGTTTTGGTAAATTTTAGGGTATGAAATATGATGGGAGGACCATAGACCACTGTCTTTTCATCGACCATATGGGGTCAACCAGGGACTCTCTTGAATAAGGTAAATAATGGATATTGGGTGATACCTAAGGTAGTCCACTACAAACCTTAGGATATCCTCATGTAGGGTGACAACTAGGGTAGTCCACTCAAATCCTAGAAGAGCCTCCTATGTCCTTTAACAATATTTTAAGACAATATCAAGGGAAGGTTCTCCACTAGAAGCCTTCCTAGGGTTTATAATATAGGAACTATTCAAGAAAAATACAAGGAATAGAAGGAAAAGGAATATTTCGCCACTTGATAAGTACATTTGAACTTAATACATGCAATAAATAAATCCACACAGACTTAAAAAGAACACTTACTAGGTAAATCCTTGTTCATCCATAAAACCCTAATCGTGAGTTATCCGTCAAACTTGAAAAATAATCCACAATTAGTCTCCTTGATAAAGTCACCTTTGTCTTCCATCCATAGCACAAATCCAAGACAAAAGTACTCCAACAAATTTCATAAATTTTAGACTTGTTAAGGGATTTCCCCTGATTCCACCATGAGAAAATGAGAGGAAGTGATAGAGGAGATGCTCAAATTCCTTTACATTAAAAAAAATAATTTCTTATGCTAAAATCCTCTAATCTAGCCTATAGAGGGGAAAAGAACMTCAAAGTTGAGACATGCCATCAAAAATGTCTTTTGCTTGTAGCATCCAGCCTCCAAAGACCATTTACAGCAAGATCCTTCTACAATCAAGTCTTCATTGAGCCTCCAAAAGTGGGCAGAAAACCCCCAAACATGCAAAGTCCAGCGTTCAACGACCTTCAAAAGGGCTAGTTCGAAACTTTAAAAGGGCTAATTCAAAGGTCGACCCTATCTGCAATGGGCAATTTTAGGTCGGCTCCCATATGTTTACCACACACACTTCAACTCATTACCAATGGGGCCCCTTTCTGTATTAGGGCTACTCTGAAAAACATCAGGTAGGAGCACTTATGCTAGAACCACATATTATTATTTATTCATGTTCTAAACATACTCTGTAAAACTCTTAAAGATATGAAATGGTATTGGGTTCCCTTTTAAGTGTTGGTTGGAAACAACTGTCATAAAGGTTGGAAGAAGCTACCGAACCATAAAATAAGGGAAACGACCATTTAAATCAAACACCAGATAATATTTCCACCAGATACCATGGTTTAGAGAATCTGCTTCACCAACAAAATGAAATTGAGATTCCTTCATTTGCTCCATGGATTCAATAAGCTCCTCCTGTTTACCAAGAATTTCCTTCAATGTCTTCTTTGTTGCTTCTAGCTCAGTTTTTAAAGCATGTATCTGGCTTGTGTCAGCACTCAACAATTCCTCCTTTTCTTCTGGCATTTGATGAGGCTTTGCTCTAACCTTGTTGACCTTATATTCCAACTCTTGAAGACTCTTTAGTACAAATGAGAGAACACCTTTATCAGAGAATTCGCACGTAGGCATATGATGTTGAGATTCCTCCTTAGGCTTAGTGTCATAATTATATGCTATGGTCTTGGACTTCAGCTCTGAATTCATCTTTTTGCTTGACACTTTATTTTTTATGCTATCTGTAGAAAAAGTGATACAACAAGTATGCTCGTAATGAAGGCCATAAAAAATGTTGTAATCTGCACAATGATCCCCTGGGGTGTTTTAAGATCACTTACAGTTAGGAAGATATCTTTAGATACCGACAAATTTTCTCCATAAACCTTTCGTTTCCAACCAATATCCACAGCCTTGTCAACCATAGGAACAAATTCATACTCCAAATATCCATCAGGAGAATTTGCATTCCAAGCAACCTTGCCTTCCTCACGAACAAGAATTAATCGAGCAAGTCCAGGACCCCTATGTACTTTAGGAGAGATAACATCATCTATGTCTGACCCTATTTCTATGGATGTATCACCCCCATTTTCCTTCGTGTAATGTGGTTTACCAAACAAAACTGCCTTTATCTCTGGATCCTTCCATGATCCTTTGTCAGATGCAAGGCACCCTCCATCTTCACCACATACATAGTTACCACCCAAAAATTTGGGCAATTGGCTTGCATCAATGACTTCTAAGAGCTTTCTCTGATACTTATTTCCAAGTAAATGTATCTTTGTAGTTGTCTTTGGATCAAGGAAACTCTTTATAGTGTTCCATAGCAATCTAAAACCAGTGCCAACATTGATGATGAACATATGACACGATGTCTCAAGATAGTTGTCCCTATCAATTTTCTGTATACGTAATATAAGTTCTCTTCAAGACTTATCGAAATTCTTTAGACCCACACCCTGGACATCCAAAATTGTTGTGGTGGAGTCGATGTGTTTTTTTTGTAGCAATGGAGAAGGCAGTGAACTTAACATTCAAAGTCTTCTCAAATTCCTGCACATGATACTTCGAATATCTCTCAATAGTTGTAACCTGCATGAGTATATGTCCTTCCTGGAGTAAAATTTGTTCGTCCTCTAGCATCAAGTTTTCATAACGTACTTATGCAAGCCCCTTCATAGACATAGTGGATAACATCTGGCTCGTACTTGGGGACATGTGCTCCTCTCGGGATGGCATGAGAAACTCAGAATCCAAACCTAAGACCTCCAATGACAATCCCGTTTCTCCTTTGTATTTAATCATCATTAAATACATGGATATATCAAATTCAATGTGTTGGTATGAATATTTATCCATCAATGTTGGGCTAAGAAAATTTCTGGGAACCTTTCCTTTGCTGGCACAAAGAATCTCAAAGTGCTGATTAAACTTTTGCTGACGAAAATCTCCAAATCCTGTACAAAACTTTATCATCACCTCTGAAGCATAAGGGACAGGTTCAAAGAATTTATTCTTCTTCCCTTTATTCTTGATCATCATAAAAAACAAGGCAATTCCAAAATCTGAGTGTATGTGTGTTGGAACTTCTGTCATTGGTGGGATGTAATAGGGTCTGGGTACCTGCAGATAAAAAATGTTATCTAGTGGGTGCAACTGCAGATATGTTCTTCTACAAGATATGTTTATCCCTTCCTGAGGAGAACAACGACAAACTTGGTCACACCATACAATATCCCATTGTATTTCTAACAACTCAAACACTACTGCATGTCCATCACCTGAGAATTCGAAATGTAGATCATATTGCTTATGAAATGCAATCCACATACCAATATGTGAGGCCAGGAGGACTTGAGCCAATCTCAGAATCCTTGATGGTAGCCTCTGTCCCTTTGCCAAGGCTTCATCCTAGAGTACCAGATTGATCACCACATATGGTTCGAAAAAGCATGGCAAATCTTCATGAAAGTCAACGTGTGGGTCACCACAACCCACTTTCCTGGCAACAATACTTCTCCAGATTTCCTTCAATTGAACACTGTCCCTGTTTATCGATTGATGAATAACTGACCTGTTCACAAATTACATTTCTTCTATGATACCTTCATCCTTAGTAATACTGGAGATGTGTTGTTGTTGGTTCTTTGCATCAATATCCAGGGTTCTTGACAAGTCCTCATGTGGATTACCCTCACTAAAGTGCATTGGGATACAACTGTGATCAAAACCAAGGCTGTTGGGAGTGGGGAGCAGAAGCCGGAGTGGCAATTTAAAAAAATATTTCTGGAGCGGAGCGTTTATATATATAACATGCAGAATGTCGAATCAATTGCAAAAAAAAAGAAAACATAGATATAAGATCATTTAACTAATGGATTAGTGATGATTATTAAAGCATCAACCATCTAGTACAAATAACATCAATCATAAAGTTTAAACATTTGTCATCAATAGATTGTAACATACTAACAGACAACATCAACCACAAAATGAAATAGACTCTAGAGCATCATATTCATTACCAAAGAGTTGTAAGATTCACTCAATAGTTCAAATTTCAAACTTCAAACTTCAAAGGTAAACTCTCATATAATTTTAATAAATTCATTGTTTACAGAATAAGCCACAATAAAGAGTCAAGACAAAGTACTAAGTTTTAGAGACTACTTCTAAATAGGAAACAAAAAAATAAATCTAGTATATAGAAGCAAGTACTAAGTACTATGCTCTAAGTTTTCTTCTTGCCATGAGAAACTTCTAATTTCTTCTCCCGTGATCTTTGAATAAGAGGAGTAGGAGTAGGTGGAAATGTTCGTGGAACACGACCAACAACTGAATGGCCCCCACGTGACAATGGACGCTGTGAAGATAAAGACAAAATTGATGCATTTGGAACACTGCTAGTTGATGGAGGTGGCGTGTATCCTCCAAGAATATGATCACCATCATATTCACCCAAAATTTCTGCTTCCAAGCATGGTTATGAGACTTTTTAAGGCAGAGAGTGTTTTTTGGGAGCATTTTTAAGGCAGGGAGCGTTTTTTTCCCCGAGGGAGCATGCTCCCAAAAAACGCTCCCAGAAGGGATCAAAAACTCTGTTTTCACAATGAATACTGGCCTGACTAAAACACGTGACAGTTTTCACCTCATGCTCTATCTCATAAATGTCGTTATTTCCACAGGGTAGTTCATGAATGCCTTTAATTTTCTCATGCTCACTCTAGTTGGAGGGAAAATTGTTCACCTTTCCATTATCAATAGGGTCTTCAGATTATAACATGCTGGTAGTCCAGGAGGATTTTCCAATTTCTACCTCATCCATGTCTGTCTCGGAGGATTCTTCATGATCTGGAATATCAATACTATCATCTTCAACCAAAACTTGACCTGGAAAATCCTCTTTGGTGGTGGCCCTATTTCTATGGTAAACCATGCTGCCCTGTCCAAGTTCTGGGTGCTAAATCACACTGGAAGATGTACCACCAATATCTATAAGAACACGAGTGTCCTTATGTTCATCATTTTCATATCCAGGATGCAAAAATAATGTTCCCTTAATATCCATACCAACAACAGGGCACTGTTTGTTAGAATTTTATGTATGTTCTCGTTTAACCATAAACAATATCACTATTGTCACCCAACCATAGGCCGAAGACACCCCTGAGCACCTTAACCTTCACAGAGAATCATTCCATAAGAAAACCCTAGGCTAGATAGCCAAAAGGGTGGTGCATCTTTCTCCAAGAATAGCGCACCTAAGAAAGAGTAACACGAGCTGACCAGAGAGTCCAAACCATAACTAAGAGAGAGTCAAAGAAAAAACCGAAATCTACTAGTTGCAACAGTTGCAATAACAACTCTCCTCCAGACTTTCACACAAACTGGCCAACTGCAGTGCGCATAAGTGTTGCTTCCACGGTTCTGAGAATCCTGGCCAAAATGAAGACTAGCCTCCAGTATTTATACTATTTTTGGCAAACTATCTGGGCCGACATCTCATTATGGGTTCTAATTCTTTAGTATATAACATTTCCTTTAGCCGACTTCTTCTCTTGGAGGCTAATAAACTAATACAAGTCATTCTCTTGAGCCGACTTGTCTTCTAGGGTTATTAACAAATTAATTAGGGTTTCTTCTTGCTTCCCATAATATTATATTCTCGTCATGTTTACACATGGAGGTAAATACCTTCCGCAACTACCATAATATCAACACTCCCTCCTAGCTAGGGAGGTATTGAAGGTAATGGTCTTGAGCACAAACATACCATTACCCGGTAGCATCAATATAGTCGTATAGAATAACTCATGATTAGATCATGAGCACCATCATCATTATCAGTGTCATCAGCTGCATCATCTCTCAAAACCATACTCCATCTGAGTAATCAGACATGATGATGGATAAGTCACTCACTCCACAGAGTGACATAAGAGCCATTCTTCTAATCTAGACATATGTCCTAGAAGAATAAATTCCCTGGACCATTTTCCGTCTGGGGTATCCCTGTCCATTGATCATCCATCTAGTTGATAATCATTTCCAACACTACTGATAGTCTTCAAGGCAATCGAAACAATGTCATTCAATAGAACACAATTATGTCTATCCATAGTAGTACACAACTACAATCCAGTGGTACACTGCCACATCAAGTAGCACACATATACTTGATCAGTGATATATAGTCACAATTAGTGGAACACATCAACTACAGTAGTATACATCTACTGTCTGGAGACATACAGTCTCCATAACAATCATATAATCAACCTGCACAGAAAAAAATGTTATGATATATAAACTGAATCATCTGGGCCATTCTTCCACTCACATCTGTGAGATCTGGAAGAGCATCTTCCCTAAGAAAGTAAAACATCAACGATGAGTTATATGGATATTCTTCTCAAGCAAGGAATAATAATTGTCCTGATTTCTGAGCCTGGACCATTCACCTATCTGGGCCATTCCTCCAACACTAAACACAGTGCAACTTGGAGAGAATGAATCTGCCCTAGGGAATGCCTATCCCTGTTTGCTGAACTTGGACGATTCGCCTATCAGGGTCATTCCTCCGCCACTAAACAAAGTGAAACCTAGAGAGAATGAATATTCCCTAGGGAATGATTGTCTAGACCATTTCCTAAGGAAATGAATGTCCTGCACCAACCTCCAAAACAATCCATTCTTTGAAACTGCTCACAACTGTGAGCTTCGAAAGAATGACTGTCTGACGAGGCAAACCAGTCTTCTTGACCACTACTGAGAGTGACCGTCAAGAATAGAGACTGTCATAGACCATTCCCTATGTTAACCACAAGGGGAATTGTTGTCTATGGTACATCAACAATCCATTGAACCATTTTCATTACGAAAATGACCGTTTGATCTGGACCATTTTCTGAACTGGAAAATGCTTGTCCGTCAGAAAACTAACACCACTTTTCGAACTGGAAAGGAACTGCTCATCCTGGACCATTTTTCAACTGAAAAATGACTGTCCATAAATCAATAACACATTAGTTCTCCCTCCCAACCTGGGAGTCATCTGTTCCTTTTTCAATAAGGAAGTCGTCTCCATGAGCTCCAACTTGAGTACACAAACTCTTTCATCTTGAACAGAGGCTTTACCAAAATGTCTCCTTATCTGCTCATTTGTGGATATATATATTGGAGAACAACTTCTCCTTTCTGGACTTCATCACGAAGAATGTAATTCTTAATCTCAATGTACTTCGGTCTTTCTGGAACACTGGTTTTTTGAAGGGTTCATATAGCTCTGATCATCATAGTTGAATTCAACTCTTTTGTTTCCTGCTAGCTCATAACATCGTGACAAGGGTCAAACTTGGAACATATCCAAGTGGTACTTCTTCTGTCATCATGAGAGCTTTGTCATGGATTGGAAATCCACCATCCTTGAGTTTTGAGTAACCATTCTCATACAATATCTTTGTTACAGAAGGTTTTTCACCACACTTCTGCTGTGCATTGGAGGCTCTACACCAAGTTGTTTGAATCCATACAAAAACCTTCTTCCATATGCATACAAGAGTCTCTTCCTAGTATACCTCAAAGCCTTGAGGTTGTTCTACATACGTTCTTTGTTCAATTATTCTGGAGAACAGTCTTTGCATTCATCTAATGTAAACTTTAAACCATGGATATTGCGGCCGATATAATGGCTCCTATAAAGGTATGTCTGATTTACTAGAACAAACAATCATCATAGTCTTCTCCCTCTATCTGGGAGAACCTCTAGTTCTGGATCTCACAATGCTTTCATTCATTATTCTTCCATACACCGTTCTTCATCACAACTTTCAGTTCCTCTGCTTGATTACTTTTAGTGAATTCATATCAGGCTATTATTCTTGTGATCCTCGATACAGTGACTGGTTGTTCTGAATTTTCTTTCTCTCTTGGAATCTTTATGTTCTTCCTCATATTTCTTTTTAGCTCTTGAGTTCATGGAGTTTTCTATAGATTCCATGCCCTGAAGATTCTGCCTTCTTTCTTTCATCATAGGATCATGGATGTGGATGGACAACCAGGGATACTTCAAGGCTTCTTTTCGAAGAAGACTTCTTCTAAAGTCAAACTTAACACGTGCTACTTTTCATGGTTGCTACCATTGATGGGAACATGGATATATACTTCATCATCTTCAATGGATCATATTATTTAGTATTAGCTCCCTCCTAATCCTTGCTTCATGCATGAATGCATGTTATTCTTTTGGAAATATATAATCGGCTCCCTCCATCTAGGAGAGTCCAGGCTTTCGTCTGCATCCTTATTGCCTTCTGCAAGGTGTCACAATTGTTTTTCCAATTTTCTCTTGATTGTTGACTACTTTCTATCTTTACTTCTTCTAGGTTTCTTCAAGATTGATTCTGATTTCGGCTTATCTTGCAGTTGTTACATATGTAATAGCTTCCACATGATTTGTTACCAGGGGTTGTTGATGTACTTCACTATTTCATGTGTATTTCTTGACTTGTAGGGCGCTTAGATCAAAAACTCTGTTTTCACAATGAATACTGGCCTGACTAAAACACGTGAAAATTTTCACCTCATGCTCTATCTCATAAATGTCGTTGTTTCGACAGGGTAGTTCATGAACACCTTTAATTTTCTCATGCTCACTCTAGTTGGAGGGTAAATTGTCCACCTTGCCATTATCAATAGGGTATTCATATTATAACATGTTGGTAGTCCAGGAGGATTTTCCAATTTCCACCTCATCGATGTCTGTCTCGGAGGATTCTTCGTGATCTAGAATATCAATACTATCATCTTCAAACAAAACTTGACCTGGAAAATCCTCTTTGGTGGTGGCCCTATTTCTGTGGTAAACCATGCTACCCTGTCCAAGTTCTGGGTGCCAAATCACACTAGAAGATGTACCACCAATCTCTATAAGAACACGAGTGTCCTTATGTTCATCATTTTCATATCCAGGATGCAAAAATAATGTTCCCTTGATATCCATACCAACAATGGGGCACTGTCTGTTAGAATATGATGGATGTTCTCATTTAACCATAGACAATATCACTATTGTCACCCAACCATAGGCCGAAGACACCCCTGAGCACCTTAACCTTGACATAGAATCATTTCAGAAGAAAACCCTAGGCTAGATAGACAAAAGGGTGGCACATCTTTCTCCAAGAATAGCGCACCTAAGCAAGAGTAACAAGAGTTGATCAGAGAGTCCAAACCATAACCAAGAGAGAGTCCAAGCCAAAACTAAAATATGCTAGCTACAGAAGTTGCAACAACAACTCTCCTCTAGACTTCCACACAAACTGGCCAACTGCAGTGCACACAAGTGTTGCTTCCACAGTTCTGAGAATCCTGACCAAAATGAAGACTGGCCTCCGGTACTTATACTATTTCTGGCAAACTACCTGGGCTGACTTCTCATTATGGGTACTAATTCTTTAGTATATAACATTTCCTTTAGCCGACTTCTTCTCTTGAAGGCTAATAACCTAATACAAGTCATTCTCTTGAGCCGACTTGTCTTCTAGGGTTATTAACCAAATGATTAGGGTTTCTTCTTGCTTCTCAAAATATTCTATTCTTGTCATGTTTACACGTGGAGTTAAATACCTCCTGTAGCTACTATAATATCAACACTCCCTCCTAGCTACGGAGGTATTGAAGGTAATGGTCTTGAGCACAAACATACCATTTACCCGGTAGCATCAATATAGTCGTATAGAATAACTCATGATTAGATCATGAGCACCATCATCACTATCAGTGTCATCAACTGCATCATCTCTCAAAAACATACTCCATATGAGTAATTAGACATGATGATGGATAAGTTACTCACTCCACAAAGTGACATAAGATCCATTCTTCTAACCCAGACATATGTTCTAGAAGAATAAATGTCTTGGACCATTTTCCGTCTCGAGTATCTCTGTCCATTGATCATCCATCTAGATGATAATCATTTCCAACACTACTGATAGTCTTCAAGGCAATTAGAACAATGTCATTCAATAGAACACAATTGTGTCTATCCATAGTAGTACAAAACTACAATCCAGTGGTACACTGCCACATCAAGTAGCACACAGATACTTGATCAGTGATATATAGTCACAATTAGTAGAACAAATAAACTACAATAGTATATATCTACTGTCCAGAGACATGCAGTCTCCATAACAATCATATAATCAACCTGCACATAAAACATTGTTATGATATATAAACTGAATCATCTGGGCCATTATTCCACTCACATTTGTGAGATTTGGAAGAGCATCTGCCCTAAGAAAGTAAAACACCAACGACAAGTTATCTGGACTATTCTTCTCAAGCAAGGATTAATAAATGTCTCGATTTATGAGCCTGAACCATTCACCTATCTGGGCCATTCCTCCGGCACTAAACAAAGTGCAACTTGGAGAGAATGAATCTTCCCTAGGGAATGCATGTCCCTGATTGCTGAACTTGGACCATTTGCCTATTTGGGCCATTCCTCCACCACTAAACAAAGTGCAACCTAGAGAGAATGAATTTTTCCTAGGGAATGATTGTCTAGACCATTTCATAAGGAAATGTCTATCCTACACCAACCTCCAAAATAGACCATTCTTTGAAACTACTCACAACTGTGAGCTTCGAAAGAATGATTGTTCGGTGAGGCAGACCAGTCTTCTTGACCACTACTGAGAGTGATCGTCAAGAAGAGAGATTGTCATATACCATTCCTTATGTTAAGAACAAGGGGAATCACTATCTATGGTACATCAACAATCCATTGAACCATTTTCATTACGAAAATGACCGTTCCATCTGGACCATTTTCCAAACTAGAAAATGCCTGTATGTCATAAATCTCAAACCAGTTTACGAACTGGAAAGGAATTGCTCATCCTAGACCATTTTTCAAACCGAAAAATGGCTGTCCATAAATCAATAACACATTAGTGCTCCCTCCCAACCTGGGAGTCATCTCATCCTTTTTCAATAAGGAAGTCGTCTCCACGAGATCCATCTTGACTTCACAAACTCTTTCATATTGAATGGATCTTTCATATTGAACAGAGGCTTTACCAAAATGTCTGCTTATCTGCTCATTTGTGGAGATATATATTGGAGAACCACTTCTCCTTTCTGGACTTCATCACGAAGAATGTAATTCTTAATCTCAATGTACTTTGGTCTTTCTGAAACACTGGTTTTCTAAAGGGTTCATATAGCTCTGATCATCATAGTTGAATTCAACTCTTTTGTTTCTTGCTATCTCATAACATCGTGGCAAGGGTCAAAATTGGAACATATCCAAGTGGTACTTTTTCTGTCATCATGAGATCTTTGTCATGGATTGGCAATCCACCATCCTTGAGTTTTGAGTAACCATTCTCATACAATATCTTTGTTATAGAAGGGTTTTCACCATGCTTCTGTTGTTCATTGGAGTCTCAGCACCAAGTTGTTTGAATCCATACAAAAACCTTCTTCTATATGCATACAAGAGTCTCTTCCTGGTATACCTCAAAGCCTTGAGATTGTTCTACATACGTTCTTTGTTCAATTATTCTGGAGAACAATATTTGCATTCATATGATGTGAACTCTAAACCATGGATATTGTGTCTGATATAATGGCTCATGTAAAGGTATGTCTGATTTACTGGAACAAACAATCATCATAGTCTTCTCCCTCTATCTGGGAGAACCTCTAGTTCTGGATCTCACAATGCTTTCATTCATAACTCTTCCATACACTTTTCTTCATCACAACTTTCAGTTCCTCTACTTGATTTCTTTTAGTGAGTTCTTATCAGGCTGGTATTCTTGTGATCCTCGATACAGTGACTGGTTGTTCTGACTTTTCTTTCTCTCTTGGAATCTTCATGTTCTTCCTCATATTTTTTTTTAGCTCTTGAGTTCATGGAGTTTTCTATAGATTCCATGCTCTGAAGATTCCACCTTCTTTCTTTCATCATAGGATCATGGATGTGGATGAACAACTAGGGATACTTTAAGGCTTCTTTTTGAAGAGACTTCTTCTAAAGTCAAACTGAACATGTGCTACTTTTCATGGTTGCTACCATTGATGGGAACATGGATAGATAGTTCATCATCTCCAATGGATCATATTATTTAGGATTAGCTCACTCCTAATCCTTGCTTCATGCATGAATGCATGCTATTCTTTTGGAAATATATAATCGTCTCCCTCCAGCTAGGAGAGTCCATGCTTTCGTCTTCATCCTTATTGCCTTCTGCAAGGTGTCACAAATATTTTTCCAATTTTCTCTTGATTGATGACTACTTTCTGTCTTTACTTCTTCTAGGTTTCTTCAAGATTGATTCTGATTTCGGCTTATATTGCAGTTGTTACTTATGTAATAGCTTCCACATGAATTGTTACCAGGGGTTGTTGATTTACTTCCTCCTTTCATGTGTATTGCCTGACTTGTAGTCATTGTGATAACAATACTTATCTTGTTCTTCTTCCATAGGTATAATTTCTCTTTGAACATATTATCTTCTAAGAAATAGATATGCAAGATATGTACATAAAACATGGTATGTACAAGAACTATGAAGAATATTGTTACCTTGTCTTAGAAGAAGAAGTCTGTTTTACCTGCTTGGTCTTCCTTGAGGGTTTCCTTTCTTCGACAACTGATGCTTCGTGTGTCTCCTTCATTTTATTTAGCTTGGGACAATGATTCTTGTAGTGACCATATTTTCGACAGTTGAAGCATTGTATTTCTGGCATATCTTTCTCTTGATCTGGATTCTTCCTCGAACCAAACTTCCTTTTGTCCYTGAAATTCTTGAATCTTGTTGTGAAGGCTTGATCATCGTATTTCTTTTGAGGTTTCTCTTTTTCACTAATCCTTGATTCTTCTTGTGCACAACAAGTCCAAAGTTCTTCAAATGTAGGATACTCCTTCCTTGTGTTCATGCTTGCGGCAAATGCATCCCATGTCTTGGGAATACCATTGAGTACTATGTTTACCAATTCCTTCTCTGAAATGATCTCTTGAATAGCTTGAGTTGATCTCTTAACTGAGAGACTCTCACAAAGTATGATGTTATGTTGTCATCATCATTCATCTTCATGTCACAGAGCTCATTCTTCAGACTCATTACTTGTCCAATGTTTCTGACTGAGAAGAGGTTTGTTAGGGCATCATACATATTCTTAGATGAGTCAAGGTGGGAGATGTAGGGTATCAAGTGGTCTTTTATAGAGTCCACTATTATACTCATGGCATTTATGTCACTGTCTTTGAACTTCTCCATAACTGCAACGTTCTGCGGTTCCTTCTCTTTTCGTTCTTCAAACTCTGTTTCCATGATCTTTCCTTTCACGATATCCAACACTTTATTCTTGGCAAGGATGAGGTCAATCCTTGTCTTCCACGCTCTGAATTTAGAAGCCCCATCTAACTTGTTTTATGACTTCATAGAGTAAGTCATGGTTTCCTTGACTTGGTCAACCCTAGATTTGACCAAAAACTCAAACTTGATGTCTTAGCTTGCTGAGAGTACCAGAAGATGCACTAGGCTAGGGTGCACTAGTCTATTAGGAAACTATGTCAATCCATTCACTTAAGGTGCCTCAATGAGAGGATTAGGGTTTCTACAACTGCACCTGCTAGTAACCCTAGCGATAGTGCTTTGGTGACTTCTCCTGCTAGAAACCCTAGCGACAGTTCTTCAACGAGCTTAGTATCCTTATGGATATGCTCCTTTCCAGTGGTTAGACTGAATGAAGGAGGTGTGGGCCCATAACCTATTATAATTTGATGGATGTGCTTGTTTAACCATAGACAATATCACTATTGTCACCCAACCATAGGCTGAAGCCACCCCCGAGCACCTTAACCTTGACAAAGAATCATTTTGAAAGAAAAACCTAGTCTAGATAGACAAAAGGGTGGCACATCTTTCTCCAAGAATAACACACCTAAGAAAGAGTAACAAGATTTTACCAGAGAGTCCAAACCCTAACCAAGAGAGAGTCCAAGCCAAAATGAAATCTTCTAGTTTCAGCAGCTACAATAACAACTCTCCTCTAGACTTGCACACAAACTGGCCAACTGCTGTGCACACAAATGCTGCTTCCGCGGTTCTGAGAATCCTGGCCAGAATGAAGACTGGCCTCCTGTATTTATACTATTTTTGGAAAACTACCTAGGCCGACTTCTCATTCTGGGTACTAATTCTTTAGTATATAACATTTCCTTTAGCCGACTTCTTCTCTTGGAGGCTAATAACCTAATACGAGTCATTCTCTTGAGCCGACTTGTCTTTAGGGGTTATTAACCAATTAATTAAGGTTTCTTCCTACTTCCTGGAATATTCTATTCTCGTCAGGTTTACACGTGGAGGTAAATACCTTCCGTAGCTACCATAATATCAACATTGTCCACCCTCCATTGCATTATTATCATTAATTCCTTCATAATTCATTTATTCTAAGTCTAAAACTTCATAGAATTTCAAATTTGGATTATTTTCTTCAACAAGACAACAAACAGAACTATCATCAAAATGATGCACCTTTGTCTCATAAACAACAACCTCAGCACCATCAAAATCTTGTGTGGCATTGCCATTATAATTTTCTTTGGATTCATGCTTACATTCCTTTCCTTTTTCTGATCCAACCAACACATCACCATGCCTTGGAGTATCAACTAGAAAACCCTGATGTTTTTCTCCCAAACTTAACATACCATTATCTCCAAGGGGATTTAAAAGACCTTCTTCTAGAAATGCTTTATTAACAACGCCTTCAAAAGGATCATGCAACTACTCTTACCATGAGCCTGCAATTTTTTCTCCAATATATGAACATGTATCATTGTCAATAATCCCATAAGAAACATGTATCTTCTTATCTTTGGTCTGGAATTTCCACAGACTTCTCACCAATCTAACTATCATATTTTGAAGTAAAAAACAACCTTTTTAGGTTGTCTTCTTTAGCAATAGTATCATGATTTTGAGCTATGAGTAGGTTATCCTCCAAGTTTTCTTGTAGATTTGGAATATCAAGACCATCGTCTTCCAAAAGGTAAAGCAAACCCTCCTTTTGCAAGGTTGTTAATAGGTCCTCATATGTGTCTCTAAATCTCCAAAATTTTGGACACCAATGCTTGAGAAACTCTTCAGTAAAAATATTAAGAGAAGGAATGCTCCTTGGACTACATGAATACTTGACCCAATCCATTTGATTTTGTCCCAAGGAGCATAGAAATAATCTCATCAAGAGATCCTCATACCTTTCATTGAATGTGGAGACATACCTCATAAATGACAAGATATGTCAAACCTCAGAGAAAGAATCAATATCAAACCTTGGAAGCTTCTTCTCTCATTTTGGATGAGACTTATTTAGGTATCCTAGAATGTCATTAATATCCAGAGTAGGATACATTTTATGCAATTCCCAAGGAGCCATATTTCATCATGTGTAAAGTTTAACATGAGAGCTTGAATCAAAATGAAATTTTCGTACCTTATTGCAATGGAGTCACTAAGGTGAGTTGTCACAGCCTTCACAATGATGCTTGTCCCACCTCACAAGCACAAAGTATTCAAAATATGTAAGAAAAAAGTCTTCATTCTTCCAGTGGAGTCTCCAAGAAAATATCTTGAAGGTTTTAAAACTCCCCCAATGTCGTCTTCTGGGAAATGGACTTTATCCCTGGCAATGGTGCCAAAAATGTTATCACATAAACTCACACTTTAGGACATAAAGTATGAAAATATCAAGTGTGATCTGAGTGAAACTAATAGGGGTACACTATCACCTGACCAACCCTCTTTTTCACTTCATGTCAGCTCTCCTCTGGCTCAAGGGGGGCTTCCCTAGGTTAATATTGCTAGGACTTAGGGCAATGAAACTCAAGGTGATGTGAAGAGTAAACCCAGGAAAATAGTTTTGGTAAATTTTAGGGTATGAAAGATGATGGGAGGGACCAAATACCAATGTCTTTTCATTGGGCATATTGGGTCAACCAGGGACTCTCTTGAAGAAGGTAAAGAATGGATATTGGGTGATACCTAAGGTAGTCCACTACAAACCTCAAGATATCCTCCTATAGGGTGACAACTAGGGTAGTCCACTACACACCCTAAAGGATCCTCCTATGTCTTTTAACAATATTTTAAGACAATATCAAGGGAAATTTCTCCACTAGAAGCCTTCCTAGGGTTTATAAGGTAGGATCTATTCAATAATAAAACAAGGAAAAAACACCTTCACCACTTGATAAACACATTTATACTTAATACATCCAATAAATAAATCCACAAAGATTTAAAAAGAACACTTACTAGGTAAACCCTTGCTCATATATAAAACCCTAACCATGAATCATACATAAAACTTGAAAAATCATCCACAATTAGTCTTCTCAATAAAGGCACCTTAGTCTTCCATCCATAGCACAAATCTAAGACAAAAGTAGTCCAACAATTTTCAGACTTACTAAGGGATTTCTTGCCCAATTCCACCATGAGAAAATGAGAGGAAGTGTATCTCTATTTATAGAGGACATGCTCAACTTCCTTTACATTAAAATATTAATTTCTTAGGCTAAAAACCCCTAATATAGCATGTGGAGGGGAAAAAGACCCTTTTTCACTAATTAAATAATCCAAAATATATAAGGATGGGCTTTTTCATGCCACATGTACAACAACTAAGAGGCAGAAGCCCTCAAAGTTCAAACACATCATCAAAAAATTATTTTTCTCATAGCATCCATCCTCCAAAGACCCTTCGATGTTGGATCCTTCTACAATAAAGTCTTCATCGAGCCTCCAAAAGTGGGCACAAAACACCCAAACATGCAAGGTCTAGCCTTCAACAACCTTCAAAAGGGCTAGTTCAAAACTTCAAAAAGGTATAACTCAGTCTAGTCATCTTCAAATTTAAACTTGAAGGTTAGTCATCATCAAATTTAAACTTGAAGGTCCTTGCAATGGGAAGTTTTAGGTCAACTCCCATATGTTTACCTCCGCCCCACACACACTTCAACTCATTACAAATGAGTCACCTCTCTATATTAGGGATACTATGAAAAAAGTAGGAGTGCTTATGCAAAAGTCACATATCATTATTCATTCCTGTTCTAAACATACTCTATAAAACTCTTACAAATCTGAAATGGTGTTTTTTTTCCTTTTAACTGTCGGCTGGAAACAAAAATCATCAAGGCTCGAAGAAGCTATTGAGCAGTAAAACAAGGGAAGTAGCCATTTAAATCAAACACCAGATATTATGGTTTAGAGAATCTTCTTCACTAACAAAATATCCTTTTACGAAATTGATCTTCCTTCATTTTCTCCATGGATTCAATAAGCTCCTTTAATGCCTTCTTTGTTGCTTCGAGCTCAATTTCTAAAGCATGTATCCGACTTGTAGTAGAATTCAACAATTCCTCATTTCTTTTGGCATTTGAGGAGGCTTCGCACTAACCTAGTTGACCTTATCTTCATACACTTGAAGACACTTTAGTACAGACAAGAGAACATCTTTATCAAAGAACTCACACATAGGCATAGGATGATGAGATTCCTCCTTAGGTTCAATGTCATAATTATATGCTATGGTCTTGGACTTCAGATCTACATTCATCTTTCTGCTTGACACTTTCTTTTTTATGCCATCAGTAGCAAAAGTGAATATATGCTTATGATTAAGGGAATAAAATTTGCACAATGATCACCTGGGGTGTTTTAAGATCATCTATGGGTCCGAAATAGAAACAACGGAAGCTACGGGGAACAAGAATAGAGGCGATAATATGGATAGCAGGAGGAAGCTGTGACTACAAAGGGAATAGTGAGGGAACACCTACAACGAGAACAATGCGAGATTTGACATTTAGCTACGAGAGGTTTAGGTGGGCTCCTGACTGTTTTTAGTCCTTTATCCCCAATAGACATACATGTATCATCATGTTCCTTATTCTGTGTTTTTTTCTTGTGCCCTATGGAAATGACAATACATTCAACACAGATAAAAAATGGGCAAGAGGTACCCGTCTCTGGTGAAAAAAACCATTTAGGTCAAGTGAAAATTGCCTCTTCAAGAAAAGCAAGGAAGTGGGTTTGGGTCAATGCCAATCAGTTTCGGGGCATTTTAAAACGTAGAGCTACTCGTCTAAAATGGGAGAAAACAAGGAAAAAATTGGCCCTCTGTAATAAAATTTCAAACAAGCCTCTTTTGCAAGGGGGTAGCAACAACAGGACTAAAGACAACAATGATTATGCCTTGTACAGTCCCACATCCACACCTCTTACCTAGCAACTTGACCTGCATGTGTAAGAGTTACTAAATGCCAAGAGGAGATTGGAGGTTTTGTAAGTCAAAGAGCATGAGAGAGACCTTAAAATACAACAATTGACAGTAGAAAATCGGGCCTTAACAAATAACAATAAAGTTTTAAAAGATCAAGTGACATTGTTGCAAGAATCCCTTTTGGTAGCAAAGGCTGAATGTCAAGGCATGAAGGATGCCGGGCAAATCAGGGAAGATTTTTCTGTGGAAATTAGAGAGGTGATGAACTCTAAAACATCCAAAGATGAAGGGAAAACAATTGAACAAGTAGACACCCATGGAGTGAAAGCAAGGGATGTAGAGAAAAAATATTTTACAAAAAATTCCAAAACTTGGGCAAAAATTATTAGCAATTATGCTAATATGAAGAAACAAACAACCAGGGGGACGACATGCAAGATAGAGAAATCAAAGAAAGACAAGTCAGAGAAACAAACATAATTATCAAAGGTGTGAGAGAGTATGGAAAAAATGAAGGTACTATCGATCTTGGAAGTGAATTCTTGAAGGACAAGTTGCTTTTGCAAGGTCGAATTTTCCAAGCATGGAGGGTGGGTAAGCCGAATGGCGAGAGAGATAGGCCCATAAAATTCATCATGTCAAGCATACGCGATAAGGAAATTCTCCTAGGAGAGAAGCAACTCTTGAGGGGCTCTCTCTTTTTTCTAGACGAAGATTTAACTATTAGACAACAAGAGGAAAGAAGGGAATATATGTCAAAGGTTAGGGCAATAAGGGATGAGGGAAAAAGGGAATGGATTTTCAAAGGCAAATTTGTTATTTCCTTTTTCAGTCCTCATTCTAAAACATGACAATAAGGTGGTAGACAAGAAGGGACAAAACATTCATTAGCATGAAACTATGCAACAAGGCCATTATAGGCAAATAGGGGTGAAGACTAAAATTTGAGTCTTGTAGGCCAAAACAAATAACCATCAAGCTATACCCAAGTTTCCTTAAGACTAGTTTGTTGGAACTGCAGAAATTATCCTTGGAGGCGGGGACCTGGGTTAGGACCTATCGCGGAAGATAGAGACATAATTTGTCTATTGGAAACACATGAGCATGAAGGGTACAATACACCTCTATTTGAAGGGTATGTGAAGATGGAAGCATGGAACAAGTAAGTTGAGAATGGTAAAGGACACATGGGTATCATGGTCTTAGTGAGGAAAAAAAAAGGTTTTCTCATTTAGTTAGAAAGAGAAGACTCAAATAAATAATTCATTTGGTTTAAAATATCAGAAAATGGTAACATCATCAGAATTGCAGCATGTTGTTTTGCCCAACAAGTTTCAAAAAATTACAAAATTAGGGGGCTTGACCACAAAGACCCCTTTGCAGCTTTAAAAAACAATATTGCAACGTACTCCCAACTAAGTGAAGTCCTTACAGTGGGTGATTTCAATGCTAGGACAACAAGTGAAAATTCTAGTATTCTTCATTGTAAGGAAGACTGCAATCCCATTTGGATTACAGAAGAAAGAAATCGTCAGTGGACAAAAGTTTCAGAGGACAAACAAAGTTACAACCTTTTTGGGGAGAAGGTGCTTACCCTATGTGGGGCATTTGACTTAGTCGTTTGCAATGGATTGGCTAGATGGGCGAATTCTAGTAATTTCACCTGTAATACCTACAATGGAGAAAGTGTAGTAGACTATGCAATTTCCTCACATGGCTTGTATGAGAAAATGGAGGAAGTTTTGATTGGTGAACAACTGTGGGAGTTGAAATCTTATCATAGAACGATCTATTTAAGTTTCCCTTGGGATGAACAAAAACAAGGTGGGACAAAAAAATAGTACATTCAACAACCTCCTTCAAAGGGAAGAATTCTTTTGACTCAAAAAACATGTAACACCTTCAAGATAGCACTAGAGAGGCTGTTTAACAAGGAGTAAATTCTGTCCCAGGGCCTCCATAGTCATGAGCTAACAAATTTAATTCAAAGCACACTTACAGAATGCAACAAAGAAAAAAATAGGAAATCTAAAACAAATTGCTTTCCGATTAATGCTTGGTTTGATGAGGAATGAAAAACAACAAAGAAAACTTTGAAAGGGTCAAGCTAGAAATAAATAAACATAAAATCCTACAAGAAAATTGTAAGAAAGAAAAAAGTTTATTTCATGATCTCAAGGAGGGAGGAACTAATCTTCCTGGGAAAAAATAACCCCAAGTTATTTTTGAAGGAACTTCAAACGAGAAAAAAACAAACTGAAAATAACATCACAACTTATCAATGGTTCAAGTATGAAAAACAACTTTATGAGCAAGATCCTAAGGTTGACCCCCCTCCCTTGGTCAACACTACTACTAATCTCTTCACCATGCAAGAGATTGAGGTGGGTATAAAAAATTCAGGTGTTGGAAAAGCAAAAGATTTAGTTGAAATCCAAGCATAATATCTAAAGTGGGGTTCAAAAAATCTTACTCCTCACATTATGAAAATTTTCAACAACATCATTTAGCAGGGATTCCCTACAGATTGGACAACGAGCCTAACAATACCGCTTTTCAAGAGTGGGGATGTCAACAATCCCTCCAACTATAGGACCATAATGATAAAACCCTTGATTGCAAAGTTATTCGGAAGTATGCTAGAAAATAGAATCATCAAGTGGGTGGAAGAAGGAGATAAGCAGGCTAAAGGGCAAGTAGGTTTCAGAACTAAACACTCAACTATTGATCATAGTATAACTCTAAGGCACATCATTAAAAAAGTGTGGGAGAAAAAAGAGGAAGCCTTTTGTGGCTTTGTTGATTTCAAAAAAGCATTTGACACGGTCCCTAGAGATAAGCTTTGGCATAGAATGGAGGAACTTGGGGTTCCTATGCATCTTAGAGTAGCTGTCCATAGACTATATGAGGAGGTTAAAGTCAAAATTAGAACGTCAGCTGGTACCTCCGAAATTTTTAGGAGTGATATCGGGGTCAAGCAAGAGTGCCCATTGTCCCCTACCCTTTTTGGTTTATATATAGACAAACTTGAAGAGTGGTTAAACTTACAGGAGGGTGATGGTGCTCTTTTGGGTGAGTTTGTGATAAGGCTTCTTTTGTATGAAGATGACCTTATTCTGATTGCTAAATCTGCTCTTGGGTTGCAAGAACACTTAATTTCCCTTGAGTACTTTTGTAATACAGTGGGGATGCAAGTCAATACTAGAAAGACAAAAGTGGTAGTTTTCTTCAGCAAAAAAAAACATAATCAACATAAGTTCTACTTTCAAGGAAAAACTCTTGAAGAAGTGGTATATTACAAATACCTCGTAATTGACTTCAAAAAAAATCTAAGTTGGGAAGGTTGCAGAAATAAAAGAACTTTGGGAGGTTGGAAAGCGTTTTATGCTTTCCAAAATAGGTGCAGAGAGGCACAACTATGGAATTGGAGGACTATGCAAACTCTCTTTTGGATTTTAGTGATCCCGATGGTTCTCTATGGTTGTGAAGTGTGGGCCAACAGTACATCTGACTTACAGTGGAAGCAAATTGAGAATATTAAAAAACACTTGATTACAAACAAGTTTAACATTAAAAGTTCAGTCCCTTATGCTATCATGCTGAGTGAAATGGGGGATGATCTGATTGAAGCAATTTCTATTGTACGTCTCATAAGATATCTAAAAAAAATTGAGCAAATGGATGACGGTCGGTGGCCTAAGGTTGTCTTCAATGACATATTGTGAAAAATAAAGAAGACATGGATGCGTCAAAATATTAATGGATTAGTAAATGGGGTATTCACTTGAATAGGTGCCCTATGAACATTAAAGAGATAAAGGCTTTTGTTATTGATAGGTTCCAAAAGTGAACTTGGGATAAAGGTCTAGGGAGAAAGAGAGAGTATTATACTGAAGAGTTTAACCCCACTTACAATCATCATAAAAAAGCATACGTAGGGGCCAATATATCTTGGAGAGACAAAATTATTATTTCCTACTTAAGAACCAATTCCCATCAACTCCGTTGTGAAACTAGACAGTGGAAAAGACCAAAGGAAGCTTGGGAAGAAAGGGTGTGTATGTTTTTCACCTCCGGAAAAGTGGAAACAAAAAAACATTTTATTTTAGAGTGTGAAGCCTTCAAAGATAGTAGGGTCAACTATGTAAGTATCTTGACAACTAGCTCTTGGAATATTTATTCAGCGAGGGGACAATGGATAAATTGGGGGAGATCAACATCAAGTTGAATAGGAATAGGGATGAAATGTAGAAATCAGTGTGTGAGGCAGTATTTTCCATAGGCTATTGTTAGCCTTGTGGACATTAAAATAATTTTCTTTCTTTAAAACTTTCATTTCCAACCAATATGCAAAGTCTTGTCAACCATAGGAACATATTCACACTCCAAATATCGATAAGAGGAATTTGCATGCCAAGCAACCTTGCCTTCCTCATGAACATGAATTAACCTAGCAAGTCTATGACCCCTATGTACTTTAGGAGAGATAACAACATCTACATATGACCCTGACTCTCCAGTAGATGTATCACCACCATTTTCCTTGGTGTAATGTGGTTTACCATGCGAACTTATCTTTATCTCTACATCCTTCCATAGCAATCTAAAACCAGTGCCACGATTGATGATGAACATCTGACACAATGTCTCAAGATAGTTGTCCCTGTCAATTTTCTGTATATGTGATATAGGTTATCTTGCAGAATTATCAAAATTATTTACACCCACACCTTGGACATATAAAGTTGTTGTGGCAGAGTTGATGTGTTTTTTTTGCAGCAATGGAGTAGGCAATGAACTTAAAATTCAAAGTCTTCTTAAATTCCCGCACATGATACTTCAAATATCTCTCAATAGTTGGAACCTGCACGGGTAGATGTCCTTTCTTGAGTAAACTTTGTGCATCCTCTAGCATCAAGTTTTCATAACATACTCGTTCAAGCCCCTTAATAGACATAATGGATACAAATATCTCTCAATTGTTGGAACCTACACGAGTAGATGTTCTTCATTGAGTAAAATTTGTGCATTGTAGCATCAAGTTTTCATAACGTACTCATGCAATCCCCTTCATAGACATAGTGGATAACAAGCCTGAAAGGTTTGACCAACATCCTAGTTATTTCGAAAAAAGGAATAAAACAATGGGAAAACTCATTTGGATGAGAGGTTTTGAACTATAAAACAATCCAACAAACTAAGTATACTTAAAATTAAAAAAAAAAATCATGAAATCCAACCCAAATGAAGGGAAAATCCCTAAGAATGATCCTTGGTGGAGTCATTAGTTTTGTTACAATATCAATTGCACATATAGGTGTGGAATCCTCCCCTATGGTTGGTTGGTTGATCAATGACAGAATTGTTGAGCACACACTTATACTGAGCGGGGGGGGGGGGGGGGGGGGGGTTGAATTAGTATAAGACAATCTTTACTTTTTCAAACATTCATCGAACATAAGAAAACAATCACATATGATATCTATTAACTATAGAACATGGAACACAAGATTTACGTGGAAATCCTTTTGGGATAAAACCACAAATCTTCTCTTTATAATTCTTTTTTGGCACCAATCCCCACCACTAAGCATGAACTTAGGAAGAAACACCAATATTTTTGTGTGAGTTGCAACAACCTTCACCGAGTCTTCTTGCTACTTTTGACTTCACTAGGTCTTCTTCCTACTTCTGCATTCACCAGGCATACTCACTTCTTCTTCCTTCACCAAGTTTGCTCACCACTTTTTGCTTTACCAGGTTTGACCAAAATTTGAATTTCCAAATGGTAACTTTCTCAAAGCTTGTTGTTTTGGGTCTCTCCCAAAAAATGGACTTGCATAGCATGCCGCAAATCCAATTTTGCAAATCTGATTATGAAATTATTACCCGAGGTACTTCTATATGTCTACTATGTTCTTTGGAAGTTTCATAGTTTGAAGAGTCCCAGAAAATAAATTTTAGTGAAAATTCCAAGCTGACATGTTTGAAATTGATATCATGACCATTCAACAACCCTAAATTACACATAGAATATATCAGAAAGTGCAATGAACTAACATCTATAATTTGTATCACATATATAGCAAGATCTATCTCTTCAAAATTTCAAGGTCTCAAACATCCCAGAAAATAAGTTACAACGAAAGTGCCAAGCTGACCTGTTTGAAGTTGATTTCAGAAGCATTTAGGAACCCTAAATTCCACATGACATATCTCTGAAAGTATAACGAACCAACATCAAAAACTTGTATCACATGTACACCAAGATCGCTCCTCTGTCTCTGCAAAGTTTCAAGGTATGAAACATCCTAGAAAATAATTTATAGCGAAAGTGCCAAGCTGAGGTGTTTGAAATTGATTTCAAGATCATTCAAGAACCCTAAATTCCACAGATCATATCTATGAAAGTATGTCGAACCATAATCTAAAATTTGTACTACATGTATGCCAAGTTCTCTTCTCTGTCTCTGAAAAGTTTCAAGGTCTGGAAAATCCCAGAAAATAAGTTATAGCAAAAGTGTCAAGCTGACCTATTTGAAACCGATTTCAGGAGCATTTAGGAACCTTACTTCCACAGAGAATATATTTGAAAGTATAGAGAAACAACATCTAACATTTGTACCGCATGTACACAAATATCTCTCCTCTCTCTCTTCTAAATTTCAAGGTTTGAAACATCCCAGAAATTTTTTTGTCACGAAAATGACTTGAAAATGATTTCACAATTCAATCTTTGCTAATCCATTTTTCACACACACACACACACACACACACACACACACACACACACACACACACACACACACACACACACACACACACACACACACACACACACACACACAGACGCGCGCGCGCGCACGCTTTCTTTCAATGATTTCTCTTTTTACATATTTTCATAATCCTTCATGAAGGTACATGTCCCTTAATTAAATAATTAATTCTTAATACCATGGGAAAATACCCTAAATGCCATGGGTAAATACCCCAAACCATGGGAAAATGACCCAAACCCATGGGTTTGAAACCACCATTTCACTTTTTACTTTTGCACATGTACCCCTTTTTTAATATACTCGTAGACCTATATATATAAATCAATCTTGGAAACGCTGTGTGTATTGTAATGCCATAATATGACATCAGTGATATCATTAATCCTTTGAAATCATTGACAATAATTCCAACAAGATCTAAGATCTATACACTTCCTATTACCTTATTTTAATCTGGTTTAACTAAGGCAAGTAAGTAAATGAAGAAGGAATATAGGAGAAAAACCTAGATGGAGATTGCAGTCTTGTACATGAAGCAATTGTATTTTGAATATGAGGAGGATTAACTAACAATGTTGATCTTCAACATATTCCTTCACACATACCAATAATGAAATACCTTACTTAAGATTTATACAATGAACCCTCTTTAATATCAAATCATAACTACATACTTGCATAAATGAAAGCAAGATCCATGCATGGATTTTTGAATTCAAATCAATTAACAATATCAAATCATTTAATAATATTTGTATACACATTAAATAAAATATTGCATTCAATTAATAATAATGTATACCTACCACGTGTATGAAGATGAACTATTTGCCCAAGTAAGAGTGCCTTACCAACGACTTCCCTTTGACCTCCAAACCCTTGATTTTAATGGATTCCCTTGGAGAAGGGTGATCAAAGATGATTCTCATCAAAACCCTAGCTCAACCATATGCAAATTCGGTAGCATAATCTTAAGGATGGATTAAAGTCCCTTTCACCTCTCTCCTTCACCTCCTATTTGTATGGGAGAAAGGTGGTTTGGGATAAGGTGATATTCTTGTTAAGGCCTAAAGGAGAGCCATACAAGTGGGATCATCGTATTTAGTCCACTCTAATCTCGAATAGAGTTTATAATTAATTTGCCTTATTTTAGGATTGGTCATAGGTTTTGAGGCATTAAGTATGATCAAGCCCTCTAGTTGTTGGTATTGTGAAGGAAACCTACAATTGATAACTCAAAAAAGGTTTTTTAATGACTTTTGGATCTTCTTAGTGGTTTATCAGGTCTTGGGAATCTCTTTGGAAGCACTAGATCTTGGTTTGGAGGTACATACCTGGAAGCAATTGGATAATCACCTGGCTTGGTATAGGATGACTAAATAAAGGTGAGAATACATGACCAATCTATCCGATATTATCCTCTCAATGTGGCTATATATAGATATACTTTACAATCTCAATTTTAAAAGGCACTTCAACATTAAGTGGTGCCTCCTAACAAGGCATCATAGATATCATGGAAACATAGAAAACTTACTTAGGCTAGTCTCTAAGAAAGTCATAATTTTCACAAAATGCAAAATTATTTAGATTATAGGCTCTTATTCATAGAAGTGGTCTATGGGGTTATAGAATTAGAACAACCTTGGTGTATGGGATTCTAGAACTAGAACACCCTTACCCACTATTGTCTCTCTTGTGGAGCACCCAATCTTGCCATTTAGGCATGACCCTTTTGTGACATGCATTATTGTAAATAAATAAATGCCTTGTCGGTCTGATAAAAGAAAAAGACTTCATAGAATTTGTGGACAAAAACTACATAACATTTAAAAAAACAAAATTGTCTCTAACCCTAGCAAGACTTTCCAAGAATTGTTTTTTCTATATGTGGAGATATTTTCAATGCATCTCCCATTTGTTGAAGAGAGTTATGCAAGGGTTCAAGAGGTAATGTAGGGTTGTGGAGATAAGGCCAAGATGTCTTACAATGACATTGTGGACTATATAGAGGATATACTAATAGATGCACAAATCTTCTGTGATTGGCCTAACTATCGATCAAGGCATCATAACCCTACAAAAGTGTAAAGGGGAGATGCTTGGTAGGTTTCCTAGGTTGATATCCTTGGTGGAGGATATTTGTTAGGGACAAGCCTAAATGAATGAGAAAATGAGAGAAATAATAGTGTAATCGATACATTTTATGGTCCTTAAGCTATGGTAAAGGTATTTTTCTATCACACTTACCCTTTGACTATTAATTCTTTTGAAAATGTTTTCTCCTATATGCTTGATTACTTCATGGAGAGGAAGAATGATATAGCGGAGGAATATTCGATGGTTAGTTCCTCAAATCCTTTGGGAGTGAATGTGAAGTCGGCATATGAGATAAATTAAATCCTATTCCATGGAGCTGCAATAGGGTTTTAGGACAAGAGTGCAAATCCTAATCCCCGATCCAATAGCTATAGTGGTAAAGGGGGTTGAAAAACAAGGACCAATAACTTTGATATAAGACATTTTAAAAAGTGTATTTATAATAGGGGGAGTCGAGTTTTCTTAGTCCTTAGGGATGGTGTGAAAGTGAACTAAGTGGTGGGACTATCCTCTTAAGAAATTGTAGGGTGTTTTTAGGGTTGTAGAATGCACGTTCAACCCCAAGGGAGTGGTTTAAACACAATTTAGAGTTGAAGCTAGGTTATAGCCCTTAGTTTCATTTAATATCTAGAGGGTTGATGGAATTTTTCCTTTAGTCTATTGAGGACATGGACAAGATATTGAGGCAATACTAAAAATGGGATTTGGCCACAATAACGTTGATGAAATGAATCCATTTTTTGATGAAAAATTAGAGTAGTCACATATTATTCCAGTATGGGTAAAATTGCTTAGACTTCCATTGGAATTTTGGTCTTTTGATGTCTTTAAATAAATTGTGAATGCTATAGGCTCATTTTTATAAGTGGACATCAATTATATGGAATTAGGGATTATGCAATTTAGAATAACTCTTGTAGGCTTGGACCTCCAGGAGGGTCTAGAAGAACATATGCTTAGAAAATGCAACCCAAAAAACACATATATAGTTTATGATTTACATTGGAATACATTTAAGGTGCATAAGATGCCACTAGTATAGTCATTTGGTGGTAGAGTGTATCCTCAAACTCAACTAATAGGTTTGGATCAAAAAGTATGATCTATACCCCAAAGATGTTGTAATTGATAATAATTATAGTAATAATTTGGTGAATGGGGACTCATAGAAGAATTTTAAGGTTTCATAAAAAATGACATAGGAGCCTCATAATGCATCTTCATATTTGCGAGAGGTTGGTGATAATACAAATCTCGAGTAAGCATATTCCTTTGGAGGATTCAAGGAACCATCATCACAACTACATGGTAGATTTGAAAAGGGTATGTATACATCTAATTCTCCATTAATAATACAAGAAAAGTTGGAAAAAGTTGGAGTTGAAACTCTAGAATATTCAATTTTTTCTTCTGGGCATAAAAAACTTATTGAGAAATATACATCCTCAAAAGGGAAGATAATAAAAGGAGTAGATTAATCTAAAAATCCTAACCCTCCAAATTACTCAATATTTATGCATGGATCTTGTTTCCCTAGTGAGAAAGGAGGTGACTCAAAGGTGTCATCCAGATACTCTTTCAGGCCTAGACCTAAACGACTCAAAGTTCTATATCAAAGAGTAGAAGGAAGTTTATGGATGTTTGAGCCAAAGGGGATTTCTAGATCTAGAAGGGGTCGAAAGTACACTATATATTTGGCTCAATAAATATAGAAATGAAATAATGGTTGGGAATAAACACCTCATTTAAGGGTTCCTTGAAGCAACCTGTACTCCTAGGAATAATTCACCATGATCATTATGACCTTAAATGTGAGAGGATTAGGCTGACCCTAAGAACAAATGTCCCTCCATAGACTTGTGGAACTCCATAAGCCATATTGTCTTTTGATGTAGGAAACTATGGTTGATGGTCATAAATGCGCTTGTGAATTACAAAATTTCATGGGTGAATAGGAGTTATACTATTTGGATCTAATGGGACATTTTGGGATTGGTTTTAGCTTGGAGGAATATAAGTTTCAAATGTGATAATACTTTATCCTTTGATTCAAGGCTAGGTACAATACATTATGCATAATATTTTTGAGAAGGGATCATTTTCTTAAACACATATGGGCCATACTTAGAGAGGGTAAGGTACTGGGACAAGACATTCACAATGAGATTCATCAACATAAGGGTGAGAGGTGACCTACAGTTCTCTTTGGGGAGGTTTAAAATATGGGATCTTGTAGCAATTACAAATAAAATTTTTGAATATTTTGTGTGGAAGATGAAAGAGTTGGGGATATATGATATAGAGCCAGTAAATAAGAATCTAACATGGCATAATATAAGGTTTGGAGATAGGAGAATAACCAAACTACTTGATAGGATATCAGTTAGTTACTACTTTATTGAGGATTTGATTAGAATCAGACACTGGATTGGCTTAGGTGAAGATTTTAACCACTCACCAATGTTTTTGGAAATTTCCAGTCTTGGGTGGAGAATTTGACCACTCTACTATTATTTTTGGAAAAATTATGGTCCTAAGAAAAAACCTCCTAGGCCTTTTAAATTCAACCCGATTTGATTATTGGAGGAGTATTATGTCAAGATGGTAAAAGAGGCATGGAAACCCTTTGATGAGTATTTAAGAGAATCAATAGCACTTCAATTTTTTGAAATCAATTTAAAAATATCAAACAACTATCAGTTGGTTGGGCTTACCATTAAATATTGAAAGATGGTGAAGAATTACAAATGTGGAATCTCTATTGGAGGATCTATACCAAAGAGAGTAGGCGATCTTTCATGATGAGGGTTTCAAAATAATGTAAAGTATTGGAATAGAGAAGACAAAGTCTCTTGAAAACAAATGAAACAACATGGAGGCTCAAGAGCAAGGCACTACGGTTGGAAAAAGGAGATAACAACACAAAATTTTTCCATGAATATGCCAATCACCATAAAAATGTCAACACGATTTGGAAAATGCCAAATCAGGATGGATCTATCGCGTATAAATTTGAATTTATTGCTGGACTGGGTGTGGAACACTTTCATAATATTTATAAAGAGTATACCCAAGTTTCCATATCTAAAGTGGTCTAGATGACTATTTATTTATTTATCAAAGGTTATTGGAAGAAATATCAAAAGATCAAATTTAGATGGTCTTGTACAACTTCAAAAAGGATAAGATCCTTGGGTCGGATTGTTGGCCCATAGAGTTTATTCTAGGTTTTTATGAGATAATTGAAGAAGATAAAATGAAGGCCATAAATATATTCAGGACATCTGGGAAGTTTTAGTGGCATATACTAACACCTTTATAGTCTTAATCCCAAAATTTGATAATCCCGATTCCTTTGACCTTTATAAGCCTATCTCGCTTTGTAACTACATATACAAATTATAGCTCAGGTAATTTCTATGAGAGTGAAGAAATTGCTAGTTGAATACATCTTAGGTGAGAAGTTTGGTTTCTTATCAAGAAGATAGATCCACGAAGCTATAGGTGTAGCTCAAGAGGAGATTCACACAATAAAAACAAAGAATATTTCTTCTATGGTGATTAAGTTAGACTTGTCCAAATCATACAATAGGGAAAGCTTGATGTATTTAAAAATGATGTTGATCCATTTAGGGTTCTCTCTTCACTTTGTTAATTGGGGGATGATCGATGTAACATGTGTTTCGTTTGTAATTTTAATAAATAGATATGAATTAGATATGTTAAAACTAGGGAGAGGGTTGAGACATGGATTTTTGATCCAGGTGGATATCAGTGGCCACCCATCTTTTCCAACTGGCTCAAAACAGTTTTCTAGCAATTTTGGTAATTTACTATTTTTAGCAGTTTTTAACTTCCAGGGCCATTTTGAGGGCCTAAATGAAGGCTTTTTGAAATAGAGCTTCTCAACAATAGTTGGAGGCTCTTATTGATTCCCCTAAATGAATCTTCTCGAATATATCTTTCCAACGAGCTATTGTACACCCCAAACGAAGATCGTATGCCAAAGTTATGCCCCTGGGAAGTTGATACACCAAACTACCCAAAATGGGGTCCACAAAACTGTTGTGTTTTCATATTCTGGGGTTAGGGTTTTGGATTTTATTTATGATAAAAAATACTTTGGATCCTCATTGTAAAATCATCATCTTACAAATGTGAGTAGCGGACACATCTCTTCTCAGAGATAAGCTACCACCATTTTAGCGAGTCTTTCACTCTGTATTTTTACAGTCTTTGTACATTTTCGCTCATTAATAGAAAATTGTGTATTATTGTATCACTGTTTTTTTGGTTGAATATATGATACATTTCTGTTATATTATTGGATATCTGAGACGTCTCTATACATTTATTTATTATATCTCCACTCTCATTTCATGCCGAAAATAATCCAGATCAGTGGTATCAGAGCAGGTTGCTCTTGATCGTTTTTTTCAGTGCATGTCCTCGACGAGGTCCGAGTATATAAAGTTTCATCTCGAGCTTGTCTCTCTTTAATAAAATCACTCTCACACACCCAAGAAACCCTCCATGGCATGAGAAAAGAAAAATGACGGAGCAGACGATTCTATTAATCTGTTACTTGAGCAAGCTCTGACGCGACAGAGGGACGAAATGATGGAGAATTTTTCCCACATCCTTCAATGCATACCAATAGCAACAGGCACATCTTCATCAAACAACCACTTTGGAAGAACCTCTCCTTTCAAGGTACATATTAATTTTGATATTCCCGTATTTGAAGGTTAGATAGATGCGAATGCCCTAGACAAATGGTTAAATATGTTAGAAGGTTATTTCTATGTTCATAATTTTTCTGACAGGGAAAAGATCACCTTCGCACTCCTTAAAGCTCTCCCCCATGTCAAAAATTGGTGGGAAACTTACTGGGAGAAAATTTCCATAGAGGAGTCCGGTATATATGGGGCCGATCCCACTTGGGATTTTTTTTGGATGCAGTAAAGGAACAATATTACCCTGTTGGAAATTATGAGGACCAGTACATGAGATGGACCACATTGCGGTAAGAGAGGGGCCAAGCAGTTCCAGAGTTCACCAATACCTTTAATACCTTGTGCACCAAGCTGGGTATCAAATACTCTGAACGACATTTGGTTCTAAAATATAGTGGGGCTCTACACAGATACATCCAAACTGAAATGGATTTTCTTGACATCTCATCACTCTGTGTTGCTTATCAATATGTTGTTAAAATCGAGTAGAAATTTAAGCACTAGAACAAATGGGATTTTGGGTCTACAAATATGCAACAACCAAAGTATGATAAATATGTCCCTAACAAACAGTCTCCCAAAAACCAGTCCAAGCCACAGGAAAAGAAGGGTCACAGGAAGACAAAAAAGGACACTGAAAAATGGTGCGATTTCCAAAAAAATCCCCTGGCACAACACCGGGGAATGTCTCTCAAAACAATCATTAGTGGCCGAGATCAAAGACAAGGAGCTGAAACCTAATTCAAAATATCATTCTGAAAATACTGGTAAAAGACAAATCATCAATGCAGACCCCACTTCTATTGTCATGACCACAACAATTCAACTAGAAGAACCAACAGATACTGAAGAGGAGGAGCTCCTTTTTCATTCAAAGATGTGGGTGAAGGGGACCCTGCTACATTTTATTATTGATAACGGAAGCTAAAAGAACCTCATCACAACAGAGGTCGTTAAACATTTGGGATTGTCGACAACACCACACCTACAGCCATACAACATCGGGTGGATTCACTAGGGACGAGATCTCTGTTTCAACCAACAATGTCGATTATCATACGACATCCAACCATTCAAGGATGAGGTATTATGTAATGTTTCCCTATTGGATGTCTCTGATGTTCTCTTGTGCCAACCATATATGTGGAAGCGCCATGTTGTTTATGAGTCTCGACCCCATAGTGTCATTGTTTCTCTGGGGGTCATCTCTACATAATACATGAGGTAGTTCCGACTACTGTTCCACCTAAACAGTGCCACAAGGTAGTATCTCATACTACAAAATTCATCTTCTTCACAATATGTTCAATAGGTGAACATAAGGATACCGCAACCACTATAGCCTTGGCCCAAGCACCTTCTATCCAACCGAAGCAGGTTGACAAGATTGCAACAAAGTGTAAATATTCTTTCTTCACATATGCATCTCATGTAGTCAAACTGGTTAAAAAGGTCCAACCCTTCCAGCCACATGTTTGCGACAACCTTCAACAAGCTAAGAAACACAACTTCTCCAACAAGGCAAGCATCTCATCAGGATATCGATTCAACACATGATTTTCCCTCTCCCCCGGGCACTCAACGCAATGGAGACAATTGCTTCCTAAGGAAGGAGTATTGATCGAGGTGGATATTAGTGGCCACCCACCTTTTCCAACTGGATCAAAATAGTTTTCTGGTAATTTTGGTAATTTACTATTTTTAGCAGTTTTTAACTTTTGGGGCCATTTTGAGGGCCTAAATGAAGGTTTTTTGGGATCAATATTCTCAATGATAGCCAAAGGATCTGATTGAGACCATTAAATGAATATCCTCTATGATACCTTTCCAATGAGCTATCATGTGTCCCAAACGAAGATCGTATGCCAAAGTTACGCCCCCAGGAAGTTGGTACACCAAACTACCCTTTGGAGCCTCATTGTAAAATAATCATCTTGAGAATGCGAGCAACAGACACATCTCTTCTCACAGATAAGCTGCCACCATTCTAGCGAGTCTTTCACTTTGTATTTTTATAGTCTTTGTACATTTTCGCTCATTAATAGAAAATTGTGTATTACTGTATCTCTGTGTTTATGATTTCATCTCTGATACATTTATGTTATATTATTGGATATCTAAGATATATCTGTACATTTATTTATTATATCTCTGCTCTCATTTTGTGCCAAAAATAATCCGGATCAATTCCCTCTCTCTTTGTTGCTATTTATAATCATGGATGAGATTTGAGTAGTTCACTTATTAATGAAAAATGAATTGTGGAGTAAGGAATACAAATTGATGTTAGTGTATATCAGTCAGATATTTTGTTTTCAAATGATCTCCTCTCATTTTGTGATGGCACGAGAAGGGATGCCATGAATATCAAATATATCTTAAATCTATACTATGTTGCTATGGGTCCAGTTCCCTTGAAATTATAACCTCTCTTTGTATGGATAAGTTGTTGAAGAAAGGCCACTAAAGTGCTATTGCATAATTCAATGCTATACAGGTAGGGGACACCACAACACAAGAGATTCACCCTGATTTGCAATTGTTTTTCTCTAAGAACCAATAGGTATTTGAAATTCCACAAGGTTTACCACCTTCATCTAGGGATCACAACCATGTTATTCCCTCCATTCCAAGTAGTGAACCGCCCAATGTGCATCCTTATTGTCACCCTTTTTCACAAAAGAATGAAATTGAAATGATCATTAAGGAATTTTTGGAGGCAGGAGTCATATGCCCCACTAATAGCCCTTGCTAATCACTAGTGGTCATGGTATTAAATAAAGAAGGTAGTTGGTGCATGTGTCCTAATTTATAGACTCTCAATAAGTTGACCATCAAAGACAAATTTCCTATCCTAGTTATTAATGACCTCTTGGATGAACTTCACAGAGCCAAGTTTTTCACTAAAGTTTACCTTTTTTTTTTGGATATTATCAGATTAGGATGAAATATTTAGACATCCGTGAGACCACTTTCTATACAAAAACATGTCATTATGATATTTTAGTGATTCAGTTTGGCCTTTGAAATGTTGCATCAACCTTCTATAGCCTCATGAACAACATCTTTCGACCATTCCTATGAAATTTTGTGATAGTATTCTTTGATGATATTATGATATAAAAAAAAAAATGGGAATGCCACAAAGAGCATGTTGATAGAGCCTTGCGACTCTTGCAGGACCACCAACTATTTGTAAATCACTCCAAATGTGCTTTTGGGGCTTTAGAAGTTGAATAATTGGGTCACATTGTAAGTCAAGAGGGAGTATGAGTTGATCCCAAGATAGTCATAGCTATGCAATATTGGACCCATCCCAAAACCCAGAAGAGCTTGCATGGATTCTTAGGAATTACAGGCTATTACATGAAGATTGTGAAAAATTATGGAAAAATTGTTTCTCCCTTAACCTCACTACTAGAAAATAATTCCTTTGTTTGGACTCTTGGAATGTGATGCCTCAGGTAGAGGTCTTGGAGTAGTATTTATGCAAGAAGGGTGCCCTTTGGTATTCACCAATAAGTAGTTATGTGACTACAGTTTGGGTAGTCCACATATGAGAAAAAAATGATGTCCATCCTACATGTAGTAAAGATATGATGATCATACCTCATAGGGAGACATTTCCAGATTAGGACTAAGCATCATAGTATGAAGTAATTTCTTGAACACATGATCTAGGTGGAAATTGGTGGCCACCCACCTATTCCACTGGCTCAAAACAAAGGTTTCCACCTAGGTGGTGTTTCTACAGTTTTTCGAGTCCTAAACTTATGGGGCCGTTTTGAGGCCCTAAGCAATGGTTTTTGGGTGTGGCACAGTCACACTATAGGATTTAGCCAAACTTTGATGAAAACATGTGTATTCCTCAGATAGAAATTTCCAATGAGTTATCGTGTGCCCCAAATGAAGATCGTATGCAAAATTTACACCCTTGGGAAGTTGACGTATCAACTACCTCCATCGGGGCCCGCAAACCTTTTGGTGTTTCATCTTTCAGGGTTAGGGTTGTGGATTTTATTTATGTTAAAAATGCCTTTGGAGCCTCATTGTAAACATCATATTCTTACGAATGAGTGTAGACACCACATCTGTTCTCAGAGATATGCTACCAATATTCAAGCGAGTTCATTCACTCTTTATTTTTACAGTTCCTGTACATTTATGTCATTAACAAAAATTATGCATTACTGTATCTTTGTGTTTCTGGAGTTATGTGTGTGTATTTACTTGTTATATTTCTGCCTTCATTTCATTCTCAAAATAATCTGGATCAACATAGGTTATCCTCACCAGAGAAACATAAGTGGGTCACCAAGATTACAGGGTATGATTACGAGATTATCTATAAGAAGGGTAAAGTAAATGTGGTAGTTGATGCCTTATCCTAGCAATATGAGGAGGATCGATCCCTCTTTGCCTCGTATTTTCTTGTTCTAGGTTTGCTTGAGGAAGCCTATCAAGAATGGTTGGAAAATGGCACTTTCATTCAACTCATCCACAAGATTTAGGAAGATCCTAACCCTCCTAAGGGGCATAAATGGAAGATACATACATTTTGATATAAATGACACATTGCTCTGGTAATCAATTCTTCCTTAAAACAATTAATCTTATAGGAATTTCATTCATCACCTACATCATGTCACTTTGTATTTCATAAAACATATGAACGAAATAAGCACTTGTTCTTTTGGGAGGGCATGAAAACTAACATCCAGGATTTTGTGGCAACTTGCGACACCTAGTGAAAAAAAGGGGAGACATTAAAGATACCAGGGGCACTACAACCACTACCAATACCAACACACATATGGAATGACATCGCTATGGATTTTGTAGTGGGACTTCCGAGGGGAGGAAAAAATCCATGATCATGGTGGTAGTTGACCATATCTCCAAATATGCTCATTTGTGTGCTCTACCACATCCATTTACCCCCTCCTCGGCTACCAAAGTATTCCTTGATCATATTTTTAAGCTACATGGCTTGCCACTTCCATTTTCTTGGATGGGGACCCTACCTTCACTAGCAAATATTTTTAGGATCTATTTGAACTATAGGGTACCCAACTAAAAATGAGCATTGCATATCACCCCCAAATAGATGGTCAAACTAAAGTGGTCAACACGTGCATAGAAACCTATTTGAGATGATTTACCTCTGAAAAACCACACCAATGGGCACAATTTATTCCCCTCATACAATGGTGGTAGAATACCTCTTATCATGGAGCTACCCAAATGACCCTAGATGAACCAATTTATAGTGAAAAACCTTTATTAGTCACTTCATATTTATCAGGCATTTCCAAGGTTCAAGTGGTGGATCACACACTCCACACTAGAGAAGCCATTCTTTGCATACTAAAGGAAAATTTGGTTATGTCTCCAAATAGAATGAAGAAACAAGTGGAGCAACATCACTTTGAACATTCGTTTGTAGTAGGGGATCAATTGTTTCTTTTCCCTCAACCCTATAAATAAACATCACTCAAAGACAAAACACCTTAGAAATTAGCACTCAAGTTTTGTGGACCCTATGAGATCATCCAATGCATTGGACAAGTGTCCTACAAACTATCTCTTCTATCCCACTCCAAGATTCATCTAGTATTTCAGGTGTCTTGTACAAATACGGTCATGAGACTGAAGTGCAAGGTGCATAATATCTTACCATAACTTGATGAAGAAGGATCCTTTTGGCTTTAGTTGAAAGTAGTATTGGATACTAGAGAGCATCAATTGTGCCAGTGCACGATCAATGAACTATTGATCTAGTGGAAAGGCATGCCACTTGAATATTCCACATGGGAACCAACCATAATCCTGCAACAATTTCCTCATATTCAACCTTGAGGACAATGTTGTTTTCGAAGGGGGAAGGCATGTTAGGGTCCTACCCTAACCTCCCTACATTAGGTGACATATGAGCTAGTTAATTATTGTATGTCACCATCTTCTTTGATTACGACCCATTTCATAGTAGTGGATAGTTATTTAATTTAGAAGGGTCCACTTTATAAGGCCCACTAGGTAAATGGTACCCATTAGTGATAGGACCACAAGTAGTTAGGTTTTTTCTATGGAAAATCTATTTAAAGAGATAGGAGAATATGGAATGTTTATCTTGTGTTGTGTATTTGGATCCCTTCTTAGTGAAAGGTCACCCCACTTTAAGAGGAAAGTGACCATTGTTTTCCATCTTCACATTATTAATATACAAGGTTTGTTGGATTAGTGAGAGGGGGGGTGAATCAATAATAGAGATTTTTAATCCTTTTAACCACAATATGCAAGTGTTATTTATTTTTATGATCAATATACCATTATCATCCAATAAGTGAAGAGTAAATAAACCATGAAAAATTGAACAATCATACACATACACAATACACCAATATTTTTTAAGTGGAAACCCAATGCGGGAGAAAAACACAGAATGATTTTTCTTATTTTTCTTTAAGAATTACATTCATTGGAAGCACCAACTTCTTTTGTTTTCCAGCTACAACTGGAAGGAGGCTCTGACCCCCTATTTTCAGGCTACAACTTGAGGGAAGCTCCAACTCCCCAATTCTCTGGCTGCAACCAGAAGGATGCAACAACCCCCTATGTTCTCTGGATACAACTGAAGCGCGGCTACAACCACCTATCCTTACCCCATCCAACCGCCCTAAAATATAAGTAGAATGATGGAACCACTGTCACACTATCACTGTGAGATATAATGTTGTAAACCTATACCAATCTATGCCAATATCCTGTCACAACCTGTACCAACAACTTGTACCAATAACCTGTAATCAACCTGTACCAACATATACCGAATACACTGTACCACAAGTCTGTACCTCAAACCATGTGCTAGAAATTCACTTTTATACAACCTCTATCTGTACCAATAACTTCAGCAACATACCTCAACCAAAAACCTTTTTTTTCTTCTTGTAGCATTTTGCTGCTGTGATTTTTCTGCCACACTTTTTTTGCCGCGGTTTTTCTATCGCTATTTCTCTGCCGCACTTTTTCTACTGCGATTTTTCTGCCACACTTTTTCTTCCGCACTTTTCCTACTGTGATTTTTCTTCCATAGTTTTCCTGCCACACTTTTTCTACCGCACTTTTCTTGCTGCACTTTTTCTGCCGCACTTTTCTCTATGAACAATACTTGCCCAAATAACCTTTCAAAAATTAGATATTCAATGATATTCAATAGGTGCTAATAGGAGAACCTTTCTCTCTTATTTATACTTCCATATAGCTTCATCAAGGGGTTACCTTATAACCAATTAAATCCACTTTCCTTCTTTTTGGGCTACCCACTTCTAACCACTTGTCCACTTCTAACTCACTTTGCTACAAATAGTAAATTCTCCACTTCTAGTTGCAACTAAATTATTTTTAATTATTTTCTTATTACAACAAATTAACCCATGAATAACTCCTAGTTTCACCAACTTAACTAGTCAAATTCTTCTAGGAGCTTCTATAATTAATTTGACTTTTTTGACCTTCTAGATAACTCACGAGGGCTCTCCACTTCACCAGGCCATAACTCTCTAACCGTGAGGAGTTATGTGACGTTCCACATATCATCAGAAATGGAATGACATGTACTATTCGTATATAATATTCTTACCTACAAATATATTAAACTTCATACCATTATACATAAATCAAACTGAAGTCCCTTAATCATATTGTTGGGCTACCAAAATTTTCTATCGAACTTGCTTCAAGGGTTGACATCAATGCCAACCAACCCAGTTAATCAAAAAGGGTATATTTACACATTTCATCTTATTATCTCATGTTTTTGGTTATTATACAATTATATTCTCTGTCTACCTAATTGTGTTCCAATTTTCAAGGGTTAAGGAACGCTACACTTCTTTCCTTTCCATCAAAACCTTATTCATTCTTCTACAACTCCATTATTTTGAGGTATGTATGAAGTAGTATTTTTCCTTTCTATTATTCACTTCTTACATAATTACTCAAACTCATTTTTGTAGAGCTCTCCACCATTATCCATCCTCAACACATTTATTTTCTTCCATGCAAATTTATAGAAAACCCATATTTATTTCGGAGGAAATAATCCATCTCTTCCTGAAAATTCATCTATGAATGAAACACCATATACAAATTTACTAAGTGATAAAATATGCATAGGTCCAAACACATAACCGTGTATCAACTCCAATATGCCTTTTGCTCTTGTAGCACCAGATGAGAATCTTACTCGATTATGTTTACCATATATACAATGTTCACACAAATTGAAATCTAATGATAAATTAAACATAACTTCAACCATACCTTTACCAATGCTCAAAGTCTCTTCTCTCCAATATGTCCTAGTCTTTAATGCTATAGCATTTTCTTCTCTTTATGGACAATTGTGGTCCTTTTTTTCATCAATATATTTGAGAACAACAAAACTATTACACTCATCATTAATAATTCTTCCTAATATCTTGTGTGTAGATCCAATCTAAACTCCTTTCATCAACACCATTATCCTTGAACCATCTTGTAGGTTTCCTTCAAGATTTTGGCTAGATATAGAATGTATAGAACCCTAGGGAGATTTCTAATCCTTACATATTTTAGTATTATCCCAACCCTTCCACATCCTATGATTTTGGTTATTGAGTTGTCTCCTGGGGAAAAATCACCTCCATTATACTTTTCATATTAACAAAACCACTCCCTATGAGGATTCAAATGAAATGAATCAGTTGAGTCGATCAACCATACATCATGATCTGAATGTGTACTTGTAGATTCCAATTAAAAATTACTTCCTTCTTCTCTAGAGTTTTTCATTTCTATGGAAGGGAAATCATAAAATCCCTTTCTTTTATCATAATTATTAGATTTTTAATCTTTCTTATAATGCCTAGTTTTGTTGCATTTCTAGAATTTCCTTGTAGATTGTCCCGAGAATTTATATCTACCTCTATATTTAGATCTAGCCTCTGAAGACTTATATTTTCTATTGCAGGGATGTCCTCTTATAGATAAAACATCCTTTGCCACATCCTCCATGGATATTCTCCTCATTTACTCGAAACACAAGGATGCCACTACATCCTCAAACTTTAATGTGGATTGAGTAGTACTACCAATTGCTACAACCATATTATACCAATATTATAGCAAATAACATAAAAAGGAAATGCACTCGTCTTCTTCCTCCATATTAATATAAACATAGACAAGTTTACTTACCAAAGTATTAAAGGAATTTATATGCTCCATCATCCATACTAAGATGATACAACTTCTTTCAAATAAAAATTTTGTTTACTAGGGACTTTGACTTATGCAAATTCCCTAACCTATCCCACAAATTTTTTGTGTTGTCTTCTCCAGAGACATTCAAAAACACCAAATGTAAGAGGTAGAGTCGAATCGTACTTATGACCTTTTTTTCTAGCTTTTTCCAATCATCTTTCAACATACTAGTAGGTTTTCTACCAAGACCCTTATCAACATATTATTCTCTAGAAAAAAAAAGATCTTCCATCTTTATCTTCCATAACTTGAAGCATTGAATATTAAACTTCTATATTCTATTCTTGAATTTCTCACTATTTTTATTTACATGAGATTCACTACACAAATATCCCATTCAAGAATAGGTTTATTGCAAACCTGAGATACCCTTTTTTTTCATGGAATGAGATAAATGCTAGAAATGAAGGCATCCCCTTGAAGCCAATAACCCCACTCTGATACCGAATGAATAATTTTATAAACTTATGTAAGAAAACAATTTTAATAGAATCTAAAACATAATAATAACAATAGAACATTCACACAATATACATAAAATTGACCCTGGAAACACTTAATTGATAAAACTGGCATGATTGAGAGCCACACCTCTCTCTATCTCATTGTATTAACTTCATTGTTCATAATACAATATTCAAGAATTTCACGCCATCGATAACCCTAATATCTTAACTTGAATAATATTATAACTCTTATTCCTTAGAATTAGTTTACAATGGGATGAAAAACCATTGGCTGAGAAAGAACAAGTTGGACAAAAAATAGACCCAAAATTTTCTTTTAAGGATACCCTAGCCTCCCCATGCCCCCCTAGTCAGAGGGTAATCATCGCCATGGACCCCTTTGCAATGGAGTGAGACTAAGTCTACCTACAAAGAGTAAAAAACATGTRCAACAAAAGGAAAACCATCTTAGGGAGCCAAAATGAGTCCTRAACCTCCTAAGTAGAACAAAAAAAGGTCCATTTATAGGTGCCTCCCTAAACAAGGATGGCTAACAACAACCTCTCATTTTTTACTCAATGTAAATGATGGTAAAATGAAATCCAACCACCTCACAAATGACGAAAGACCAATGCTCATGTTGATTTGTCTTGTTTACCACCTCTATATGCACAAAATGCCACTTGCCTGAGAAAAGAAATGTCAACAAAAATATGTTCTAACCTTTCAACCAAGTCAATAAAAAAGGGAGAAGCATAATAGGGGTGGTGATAAATTAGTTGAGACATTGAGGAAGAAATCCCTCTTAGGGACAAAAGCAAACACTAATCCCCCAATAAGAATGACAAAGCATTTGCTTATATAAGTGCGTCCCATGATGAACATTGCCACATTACCACTCACGTGTTACTAAGTAAAGAGGGTTGAAAACTAGAATTTGACCACCCTACAAATGACAGATGGTCATTTTTCAAATGAACATTAAAAATAGCTCACTCACCACCATTGTTGTCATGAAATGACACTTACACCACCAAAACAATGACATGTCTAGAACACATCAAAGTATTTTAAGCGACACACGGGCCTCATGACCTACTTAGATGAAAATTTGGTGAGATGTTGGAAAATTAAATCCCTCTTATGGATCCAAAATGAATCATGTACCTCTCAAGTAGAATGGTAAAATGTTCATTTATAGATACCTCCCAAAATGAGTGGAAAAATACCTCTCATTTGTTACTAAGTGTAAATGGTGGAAAACTCACAACAAACATCCTTACAAATGAGATGAAGCCAATGCTCATGTTGACCCATATTTTTTACCACCTATGTATAGAAAAAATGACACTTTCCTAGGAAAAGAGATGTCAACACAAATAAATTATATCCTTTCAACTAAGCCACTGAAAAAATGACAAGCATAATGGAGGTGTCCATAAACTAGTTGAGACATTAAGAACAACTCATTTACCACCACTTTTCACATGAAGGAGGAGACCAAGAAAAACAACAAGGTGGAGACTAAAGTGACCAATAAGGTATAGGCTCAAGCCTAGATTCACAAGTGCGTCCATTCACAAGGAAGAACATACAAGCCCAAATTAATTTGGGGTTTCTTGGTTTCCTTGAGATGAGTTGTGTGGATAAAATGAGCTACCATCCTTCTACATACCATACCCTACCCTTKCCTACCCAAACAAAACATACCCTATCTTAAACTACAATTCCAAAATTTAATCTACCTAACAATAAGATCCCTCTCATGAAGTTCCCTTGTAATATCAACCAAATATATCCCTAGATCAACCATTTTTATGTGTCCTAATTGATCATTTTGGAAATACTTGAGAGAATTTGTTATTCTTCCAAATCTCGAGCCTTGTGATGCTTGCATATAAGATGTTATCTTTGAACTCTATCTAATTCAACTTGGTGATATAGTGCATATTCCTCTTGACATTCTAAAAATCCTATCGGTTGTCTATTTGATATATAGAGATTTATCTAGTCTCGAGCTCATGCTCCCAGACATCGTGGGGTTGTTCCTCCTTCAACTCATGGGATGAATAGTATCTATTACAAATAAGTATGTTCTTATTGAGTTGTACAATGAATTATTACCATCATGAATACTATTTACTTTTACATTCATAGGGACCCCACTATCTAGTCATGAGGGGACACCTAGCAATAATAGGGATATCAATAATTAGAGAGGTAGTGAATAACTATCTCAAAAAGGAGGCCCAATACATAGGTATTTTGAGGAAATTCTTGTTCAGTTACATATATCTTTAATTTTGAAATTTTGATTTTATGAGCAAACATAGATTTTAATGCATGTTTTTTTCCCTAACTTATAGAGGTCCCTAGTCGACAAGGTTGTCTTGCTTCTCCTTTAAAGTGGGAGAATGATGTAATACAAATTACCCTAGATGAGATATCTATATAGTGCAATTGGTTGTAAATTGATATTCAAGACATTTAGGGTGATAATTGTTGGGTATAATTTGTATCAAGGGTGTACAAATAATACTTACTTAGCAATTGTGTGTTAAGAATAGACAAAATGGAAATAAGAGCTAGGAACCCTAGTTATACTCTAAGTCTATCATGATCAAGATTGAATTATTAATGGAAGAAAATAGACAAAGCATGAAAAGAGACCAGAACATGAACATAAAACTTACAAAGAATGAAATAATATTTCCATACCGAATAGATAGGTAAAAGATACACCTAGGGAGAAGACTCGTTGAAGATTTGTTGGCTCAAAAAACCCCTCCTTGGGATGAGAACTTGGCTTCCTTGATGTGTGTACAATACCCTCCTTGGTTGATGAGAAAGGTACCTAAAAATGAAACTCACTATCAAGACTAAGAGGTCCTCAATATTCCACGTGTGATTTTGACAACGTGTTCTTACTATGAATGGAGTGAACTCAAGCCTCTATTTATAGGGAAAATAATGGTTAATCCCCCTTGACATGGTCTTCAAAATAGTGGTTAAATATGACCAAATCAAGGCTAAGAATAGAAATTAGGGGTTCAAAAATTTCCACATATAACTACTTTCCCTTTTTGGAAAATTCAGGCCGTAAATACTAAAAAATGTGCATTTGGAGGAGCTATGCAGGTTTGGGGGTACTTTCTACAATAGTAGCCCAACTTTCAGAGGTAATTTTTGAGCTTCCCCTTTTTGGTCAAACACTATTTTTGACTTATAAACTTTTGGAGGTCAAATTGAGGTGAAATGGAGGCTAAGCATGCTGATAATGGTATATTTTAGTAAGACTTGTGGAAATGTCACAAGTGAGTAGTTTTTAGGTGATAAAGGATTGCCCCATAATGTGTGAGGTTAGGAGAAAATTGTATGACTGCAATACATCATGTTTTATTTTTCTAATATTAGAGAGGACCAAGGAGGGAGAAGAGTGTCCAAGGAAGGAGGAATGCCCACAAAAGGGACATGGAGAACCACCTATCAACAACAAAGTCAAAAGGTGATATGTGTACAAGATATCAACATGGATGAGGTAGGCATATCCATATTCATCGAGATATCTCATAACAATGATACAATTGTGTGTTGTGGAATAAATGGGCAGGAAAATGAGACAAAATGATGTCTTAATAAAATAAAATATGATCTTGGAAAAAATGTGCCAGAGTACTATACAATGAGATGAACAATCCTACATACATTTTCTTGGATCAAAAGGGCCAGGTCCAACATAGAAGCATCATGGTTGCAACTGATATGGATACCTGGGAATTGATGCCCCCTCCCAGGGGGTAGGGAGGAAATAAATAACTTGATAATCCTTGTTAAACATGAAAGGGGTTCCAAATATATGAAATGCGATAATAAGAGGGAATATCAAACTGTCAGCTCTGAGAATGGAGGAACCGAGCCAATCAAATCCAAATAATCGCAACTGAGGATGGATCACTGGAAAATGTACAAATCTCAATGGTTTGAGAGTGACATGGAGTCAAGTATGTTATATCCTACCAAGTTTGAGAGTGATGAGGAATCTCTCAGTTTGGTCCAAGGTATCCCTTCAAGGAGGAAAATTGGGACCATGGTATATAGGACTAAATCCTAGAATCAAGTTGTCGATAGCGATAGGGGGAATTTTGTTGGTGCCTAGGAATAGGAGGATCTCCTAAGTCCCAACATCCAAAGTACAACAACTGGAGGTATACCTCTGGAAAAAAATGTTGAATCTAGAACATGTGGGGAGATACCTAAAGTGAAACTCCCTCCAAAGGGTTAATACAACTCACACATGTTTGGAAGACTAGTACAATAAACTAGACCCCTGAACCATCAAGTGTATGAATCTCAATAGTGTGATAATGAGTTGGCGTCGAGCATGTGAGAAACAACCAAGTTAAACAACAATGAGTATTCTCCCTGCTTGGTCTGAGGTACCCACTAATGAGGAATATGAGCCCAAGGTGCACTATCCTCTAATACATACCCCCAAAATACAGGTGCTAAAGTCAATAGGGGAAGGCATATTGGAGTCAAGAGACTAAGGAATCCAACTTGAAAACCAACATAAGGTAGAAAGTATAGGATGTATAATAGATATTGACACCAAGAGATATTGGGAAGGAAAAGGGAGATGGACTCAAGACTTCACTTGTTTAGAGAATAAAGGAAATAATGACCTAAAAACATTGCATGGTGAAAGGTTGATTATTGGGAAAAATTTTGTTCAAGGACATATCAGTAAACCAAGGGGACAATTGGAGGTTAAAACTAAATAACACTAGATGGGAAAAACTCATGGAGACAATGATAAGTTGTAACATGATTCAATAGGAACTAATTATATTCCATGGGACACAAGGGTGACTCATCATAGATTCTCTGAACAAGGGAAACAAAGGGATGCTTCCATGACTGAAAATAGTGCCAAAGAAGAACAAGACCCTCATGGTATTTCCAAAGGGGTGCCAGGAAGATAAGAAAGACCAAAGACATGAGGGTTCCACCAAACTATTGATCAAATGCATCAAGAGACATAGTTTTTAAAAGAAATCCTTAAGGGGAACCCAAATGCAAATAAGAGGAAACAAGGATTTAAATGCCCCAATAAGGAACCAAATGAATGGAATTTTGAGGTGAAAAATTCAAATGGATGCGAATAAGGGTAGGGGCACGGATGGTAATCTCCTTGGGGGTGGGTGAATAATGGTATCAAAATGAAGAATCATCATAGTATGGATGAATCAAAGGGATTATGATATGTGATAATCCAACAAATACAAACCAATAATGTGGGAGTATGGGGGGTAGGGCTATTAACATGATGAGAAGAGATGCATGAGGCTAAACTGTGATATGTAAACTAATCAAAATTCCCAATCCTAAGGAGGATTGAAAAATGCGGGAACAAAAATGCAATAAGGGTCATTAAAATAGGGCACCCATGAAAGGAAGGCTCTATCACTGCGTAGATGGTAAATGCAAAAGATGAATGTGATAATTCATCTACCCGAGTGAGGGTGGTCCTACAAGTGATTCCATATGGAATGAAAGGAAAATGAAACATATTGAGGGATTCCATCGTGAATTCCTGCACAAAATTCAACTAATACCAAATCACAAAGGTGCTCAAGGAAAGAAAACCAATTTATAGAAATTCAAATTGAAAAAGGTGTTTGCTTTAATGCTCCCACGCAAAAAGGATTCTAGATGAAGTATCAAAGAAAAAAAATATGAGAATACCCTTTTGAAGGGATAAAAAATATGATTCCAATGACATGGATGGTACATCAATCAGAGTTTATATGATACTGTACAAGACAAACAAAAAATGAGGGTTTTTCTATAAAAAGGGATAAACCCCCAAATTTAAACTCATTTGTGTTACCTGAAAGAGAACAGATTCCAGAGAGAGAAAAGGGATTTCATGGTGAATTCCTGCACACAAGTCAACAAATACCAAAGAATAAAGGTGCTTAAGGAAAGAAAACCAATGTATAGAAATTCAAATTAAAAAGGTACTTTCCTTAATGCTCTCGAGAAAAGAAGGATTTTGGATGAAGTATCAAAGAAATAAAATGTGAGAATACCCTTTTGAAGGGCTTGAAAATATGATTCGAAGGATGCCGATTGTACATCAATCAGAGTTCGTATGAAAATGTACAAGGAAAATGAAAAATGAGGGTTTTCTATAAAAATGGTTAAATCCCAAAATCCAAATTCATTTGTGTATTTTGATTTTGGAGAGGAGGAGGCCCTAAATATTGGCATGCTGATTATAGGAAAACCGACCATGGAAATCTCAACTAGCAAGTTTTAGGTAGGTGGTTTGATCCTCCTTTTGATTTCCAACAAATTGGTTTTTTAGGATACGTCCCGGTTGGTCCTACGGAGACCTTGGCCAAATTTTTTAGGGACAACATAGAAAATAGGTCCAATTTCTACACTAGGTGTGTAAACATTGCCCCTAGTTTTTGTATTGGTCCAATGCAAAAAACAAGGGTGTTTTCCACACTATTTCAATCTGGCTTTTTAAGCCCAAAAATTCCAGGAAAAGGCAATTTTAAGGGGGAAAAGGGGTACAAAACTTAGATAAGATGTGAAATAAATAAATTACTAACAAAATATTGTTTTGTGTAGGCATCATTGGGTTCAAAATCTTGTTGAGGGAAAGAGATTTGTTCTACTGTCAATAGGAAACATGTGGTTTGAGGAGCTTTAGCTCGAAATGGGTTTCTTAAATAAATTAAAAACCCAATGATGAGGGTAGGTGAGGGGATCCTCACCTGTATCATACAACATTGGGATGTAGATATAGGAGCCTTTTTGGTGCAAGGGTTGTTGTAACAATAAATATTTTTTAATTAAAAATCAATTTTTTTTAAACTAGTGGTTAGTTAGTTAAATAGTTGTTTGATTTTCAAATCTTCTTTAAATTTCGTTTTAGCTTTATTTATTTTTTTTAGTTTATTTTGTTTTATTCTTAAAATGATTTAATCAAATTTAGTATAGTTTGGTTTTATATGGCTTTAAATTTTAGGTTGGATTTCATTCATTTGTAATATTATTGAATAAAACTTTAATTTGTTTAATTATATGTTATGTTATATTAATATTTTTTTTTTAATATTTCGTAAGTTGATTCGATGAGATAATAAAATCAACGGTTTATATTACTTTTCTCCCCCCTCGACATGATCTATTGGAATATTGAAGGGGCGGGGGGGTGAATCCATATGAGCACTAATAACACTTTTAACCACAATATATTATCTTCAACTTTATCAATAGTGTTCAATAGTTTATCATTAGCATTCAATATATCATCATCAACATAAATCAACGGTGCATAACAAACAATCACATAGACATAGTACACCAAAATTTACGCGGAAACCCAAATGGGATAAAACCACAAAATTATTTTCTTATATGTCAAAGAATACATTCATTGGAACCACCAACTTCTCAATTCTTCAATTGTAACTAGAAGGAGGCTACAACCCCCTATTTACAGGCTCCAACCTGAACGAAGCTACAACTCCTTGAATTCTCTAGCTCCAACCAGAAGGAGGCTACAACCCCATGATTCTCAGGCTCCAACCTGAAGGAAGCTCCAACTCCCTGATTTCTCCAGTACCAACCGGAAAAAGGATACAACCCCCTTTCCTTTCCCCATCCTGCCACCCTAAAAAATAAATGTAGACCAAACTATCACTACCACAATCATTGTCGCTGCCACTGCCACTGTCACTATCACATCAACCTGTAACCTATCAACCTGTCACTGTATCCATCCTGTCACTATACCCAACATGTCACTGTCACTATGCCATCATCCTAACTGATCATCAACATGTGTTATACCAAAACTTGTACCATACCATGCATCAACTGTGTACCAAAAAATGTAGTATAACATGCATCAATCATGTACCATAAGATATTCCAAATGTATATACCATAACATCAATGATGAGTAGCTAATCATGTATCCAATCATGTACCATGTACTAGAGCATCAATCATATATATAATATGTACCATATACCATAACATCAATCATTTATAGACCTGTGCAACATCATCAATGAAGTGCCTCAAAGTGCCAAAGCATGTCCCTCATACATATACCACCATATACCAAATGTATACCTCAACCATATACCAACATCTCAAATATATGTCATATATCAAACCAGATGCAAGAGTATACCTCACTCAATCATGTAGCCAAGATGTACCTCAATCAAGTGCCAATGCCAAACATACCTCAAGCATGCACTATACCATAACCAAGTATAAACTTCAAAATAAGTGGATAAACATACCTTTACCTCTGTAGCTGACTTGATACACAATAGTGATGACCTGTAACCTTTCCTTAGACATGACACTAGCATTTCCCATAATCCTGTCTTGTCCTCGCGGGACTATGACCTCTTGTCACATGGGGCCTCGCATGACAGGCACTATGAAACCCATGGGGGTGCCTTGTGTGACAGGCACTATGCAACCCATGGGGGTGCCTTGTAGGACACTAGATATATGACCTGGGAGGTTAGCCAAATTAGGGTTTCTTCAGAAAACCCTAGCTCTCCTCCCTGATCCCGAAACTCCTGAACTTCTCAGTTGTCACTGCCTTAGATTTTGTTGTCGCAAACTTGCCAATATATCACTTACTCACAAGAATATATTCAATAGAATGAATGTGCGAATGTGTTTGTGAATGACTTCTTGAGGTGTATATATAATTTTTCTAGATAACCTCTTTCCTTGATTTTACGGCTTCTTGACTTTTTTGTTACAACCACTTTACCCTTTCATTAATTTACTTGTAACCAACTAGGGGTTTCTTAACCATTCTTTGGGATTCTAAATTCACAAGGTCATAAATCCTCAACCATGAGGAACCATGTGGCATACCACCTATCACCATAAATGGCATGAGTAGGAATGTCCGTCAATGAATGGGTTACCTACATTTACATTGTTCTTCATGCCTTTTCCCTTGATCAACTTTGGGTTCAATAACCATACCCCATACTTCTTAAAGGGTTGACATCAAGGACAACCAATATTTCAACAATCTACCCCTTTGGAATTTATGGAAACACAGATGGAATGGTAACACTCATGCTCTTGATCATGCTCAACCTATGACCATCTCTCCCCTCGTGACCAACGCTCCCCCTGTCTTCATGCATCTATTCTTTCTCTTCGTTTCCATGCCTTTTTTTTCTCTCTCTCCCCCCCTTCCCTTTGACATCAATGGAAATGGGTAATTCTCCTTGGGGTTGCTCCCCTTGTCTACAAGACTTTGCTTTCTCTTCATGGTGCTTCCTCGTGTAAATATATGATGTATATGAAAAACATTTAAAATATTATTTACTTAGATTCTTCATGTCTTCTGCTTCTCTCCCCCTATCTTACTATGATTGAAACCGTGTGGATCATTGTGGGGCAGAAACTACTCCAATTTTATGTCAAAGATACTCAAAAGTCTCCCTCGGAAGAGGTTTGGTGAAGATATCTGCAATCTTCTCTTTTGTCCCAATGCACTCTAGCTTGATGTTCTTCTCTATAACATGTTCCTGTAAAAAGTGAAACTTGATCAGAATGTGATTTGTATTGGAATGCATTATTGGATTATTAGAGATACTGATAACACTGGTGTTAACACAGAGTATCAGAATAGGCTCATTATATTCCACTTGTATATCCTTCAAGATATGCTTCATCTAGAGAACTTGAGTTCAACATGCTACCGCTGCAATATATTATGCTTCTGCTGTGGAAAAAAATATTGATGATTGCTTCTTGCTCAACCATGATACCAAACAATCACCTAAGTAGAAAGATTCTCCACTTGTACTTCTTCTATTGTCAATGCTACATGCCCAATCTACATCTGTGTAGGTGACCAAATATATATCATTCCCTTTATGATACCATAATCCAAAATATCTGGTTTCCTTGAGATATCTGAATATTACTTTATTTCCATAACATGTGCTTCTTTCGGTGCTGCTTGAAATCTCACAACCTATCCAACTACTTGCATCACATCCAGTATTGAAGATTTCATATAGAGTAAGCTACCAATCATCGATATGTAGAGTCTCTGATCTACATCCTTAGATTCATCATCCTTTCTCAACTTCTAACTTGTCTGCATAGGAGTACTTATAGGTTTGAAATCTTCCATTTAGAACTTCTTTAGAATTTCTTAGATGTACTTAGTATGAGAGATGAAAATACCTTTATCACACTGACATATTTGTAATCCAAAAAATAAATTCAACTCACCGAGCAAAGAAATTTCAAACTCATTTTTCATGTCTTAGGGGAAACTTCTGACTCATCCTGTCATCGTCGCTACCAAAGATAATATCATCTACATAAAATTCAATTATCAATATATTGTCTCGATCCACTTTTATGTAGAGATTGTTGTCTGCACTTCCATTCCCGAATCCTTATTGTTGTAGATACCTGTCCAATCCTGAATACCATGCTCGTGGGGCCTGCTTGAGTCGATACGATGCTTTCTTCAACCTGCAAACATAATCTTCCTTTTTTGATATTAGAAACCCTTCAAGATGTTCGATGTAGAATTCTTCTTATAATTGTCCATTTAGAAAGGCTGATTTTACATCCATATGATACACCTTGATGATTTTGGAACATGCATAGGCTAAGATCAATCTGATTGCTTCCATCCTAGCAACTGGGGCAAAGGTCTCTTCAAAATCTATACCTTCAATTTTAGTATATCCTTTGCATAATGACCTTTCTTTTTTTCTGGTTACCTTTCCATCCTCATTTTGTTTGTTTCTAAAAACCCACTTTGTACCAATCACGTTCTTGTTCTTCGGCCTTGGACCCAGTTCCCATGTGTCATTTTTCTCTATCTGATCCAATTATTCATCCATAGCCTTGACCCAATGTTCATTTTTGTTGGCTTCTTCAAAATTTCTTGGTTCAACTGTGGATAATAGTGTTAGATGCCTTTGTTCCGGTGAATGTATTCTTCTTCGGGTTTCAACTCCTGCAACTTTATTCCATATAATCTATTTCGGTGGATGATTTTTCTGCACTCGTTGGTTAGGTGTCTTAGGAGGTATATGTTTCTCATATTCCCTTGCTCTACTTCTAGCTGCTCTTCTTCTTCTGCTTCTTCTTCTTTTAGACCTTCTTTGTCATCCCTCTCTTCTGAGTCTTTTCTTCTTTCTTTGATCTTTCATTGATTTGTTTTGTCAATTGTTACATTGATGATTTCCACTATTCTGTTGAGTCTTGGAATAAATCATTTGTATTCTTTTCTCTTTCTTGAATACCCAACCAATATGACCTTACTGACTCTGGAGTCAAATTTTCCAATCCTGCCATCTTCTATTTTGATATAACATTTTCTTCCAAATACTTTGAAATGCTTCACATTTTCTGGTATTCATTTCCATAACTCGTAGGTAGTCTTATCATTGTTACTTCTGAGCATTCTTCTATTCAGGATATGAATTATTGTATTTACTGCTTGTGCCCAAAAGATGTCACTTAACTTGGAATCTTTCAACATGGTTCTGACCATTTCCTGTATTGTTCTATTCTTCCTTTCGACAAATCCATTTTGCCGAGGTGTCCTGGATGCTGAGAATTGTATTTTTATTCCATGTTTGTCAAAGAAATCCATGAATTCCTTTGATGTAAACTCTCCTCCATTGTTTAATCTCAAACACTTGATTTCAAATCCATTTCGGTTTCAACCATCTCTTTGTATATCTTGAAGTGTTCAAATTCCTCTGACTTCTTCCCAAGAAAATAAACTGTAGTCATTCTTGTATAGTCATCAACCAGTAGCATAAAATACCATTCTCCATTTAATCCCTTCTTTCTTGTAGGTCCACATAGCTCAGTTTTTACAACATCCAATGGTTTTGTCGTGGAGTACTCTTTTGATTTGAACTTGTTCCTGATTTTTTTTCCTTGTAGACAATGCTCACATAGAGTATCTGCTGGCTTTGAAATCTCATGCATTTCTTTCACTGCTTCCTTTTTTCTTATTTTGAAAAGGTAATCGAAGTTCCTGTGACCCATTCTTCTGTGCCAGAGTCAACTCTCATTTTATTTTCCTAAGAAATATCTTTCCTTTCCAATTTCATTCAGGACATATATGTTGTTTGGGGTTCTTATAAGTGTAGCCAACAACTTTCCTGATCCTTCTTTCCTTATCTCACATTTTTCTGAGTCAAACAAAAGTTTGTGTCCTTGATCACACATTTTAATTACACTTAGTAGATTGTGCTTCATATATTCAACCGATAGAACATTTTCAACCTTGGCATCTTTGCTTCCAAGCTTGATTGTGCCTCTACCTAAAATTATGGTTGAGTTATCATTTCAAAAAAAACCTGATCCATCTCATTCCTTCTTTAGAGTCAAAAACCCGTTCTTTTCACCTGTCATATGTTTCAAACAACCTTTGTCAACATACCACCCACTTTTCTTGTGTTGCACTTGTGGAGAAAGAAAGAATTCTTTAGTGTTGAATTGATCCTGCTTCCTTCTCCATATCCTTTGTGGTTCCTGTTTGATATTCTGCTTTGGTTCCCTTGGAGGAGAAACCCGTCTACAAACTTTGGCCATGTGTCCAAAATATTTTCACTTGTAGCACTCTATTTCATTACTTAGTGAACCAAAATTGTTGTGATTTCTATTATGTGATTCATTTGACTTTATAGGATAATTGTTATTCGAATATCCTTCATAGTTACTTATGTTCTTGTCATAAGCTCTACAATTTGTAGCTTTATGTCCAAAATTGTTACAATGATAACATAAACCAAGAAAAATAGTTTGATACCTGGATGTAGGGGATCTTCTGAATGGTGTTTCTATTTTGAATCCTTCTTCTTCTTGATATATTTTTGATTTTTAATTCTGTGTTTTGAATCTTCTAGGCGGTCTAGTTCCTCTATGAATTTCTTCTTAAGTCTTCCTATATTCCTCTTTCTTGATAGTACCTCTGACGATTTCTACATAGCTTATTTTTTCTGCTTCCTATTCCGTCGTCTTGGATCTCTAACCTTTCTTAGTCTACATCTAGTTGTATCCTATCCCGAACCTATCAAAGTATGGCCTTTGAATGCTGATGATCTCATCCAATATTTTGGTGTTATTTTGATGCATATCTTTTTTCTGAAGATCTTTTCTTAAAGTGGCTATTTCTACTTCCAATATTTCAATCATCTCCTCCTTTTCTTCTAACCGACTTATGAGTGTTTCCTCAATCCTTCTGTATTCTTCTACCTATATTTTTATCTTCGTAATTATCTGCTCGATTTCTTCTAAGTTGGAATTATGAGATTCTTCTTTCATATTTAATTTTTCCTTGAGTGACTTGTTTTTCTTTCTTTCCTTCCTTAGTTATTCTAAGGCACTGATTAATTATGCTCTAAGATAGACTTATCCTTCTTATTAGAAATATTCTTCATCATCTTCTACTACCATGAAGAGTGCTCTATTTGAATCACTATCACTATCACTATCATCATCCTCGTCTCATGAGGAGTTTTCTTCCTTTGAGTAGAATCTTTTCTTGAAGAATTTCTTTTTGTTTCTTCTCTTGTCTCCCTTTTTATTTTTATTTTTCTTCTTAGGATATTCTTCTTCATTGCTACCATTATTCTTAGCATAAGGACATTTAGAAGGAAAATGACATTTACCATCACAATCAAAACATTTCAATGTAAGCATACCTTTGTATTCGTTGATTCCTCTTTTCAACTTTCTTACAATGTTTTCCACTTCTTCACCTTCCTCTGAATCATTGTTGCATCTGCAATATGGTTTTGAATTTTTCTTGTTCTTCTTCTTTGTCTTCTTGGATGCCTTGAATGATGCTTCCTTTCTGACTAGGTTTTCTTGTTCTATCCTCATTTCATATGATGTGAATATTCCATGTAGCTCATCCATGCTCAAACTATCAAGATCTATTATTTCTTCTAGGGATGATATCTTAGGATCAAATCTCATAGGAAGAGATCTTTGAACCTTTTGAACAACCATTGATTCATCAACTTCTTATCCTAGTCCTCTAATGGTGTTCACTGTTTCATAAACTCGTAGAAAGTAGGATGCAATGTACTCATCTTCCTTCATCTTCAATTGCTCAAACTTAGCTCTATGGGTTTGCAGCTTAGCTCCCTTGACTTTGGCATCTCATTTGTAAATATTTTGAAGTTTATCCCAAATATCCTTTGCAGTGTTGCAATACATAACTTTGACAAATATTGAATCATCCATACTGCTCAGAATGGTGCCTTTATCCTTTGAGTTGTTTTCACTGAGTTTCTTTCCATCTTTGTTAGTTGGGGGAGTGGATGGCATTGCATATCCATCTACTAATAACTTCCAAACATCAAATCCATGTGTCTGTAAATTGTTTTTCATCCTTTTATTCGAGAAGGAATAATTATGACCATCAAACCTTGGTGCTCCCTTCTTAGTGTATTCCATGATCTCCTTCCAGTGGTTAAATTGTTTCTTGAAGGACCTGCTCTGATACCAATTGTTGGAATACTGAGAGGGGGGGGGGGGTGAATAAGTATGAGCACTAATAACACTTTTAACCACAATAGATTATCTTCAACTTCACTATTAGTTTTCAACAATTTATCACCAGAATTCAATATATCATCAACAACATAAATCAACATTACATAATAAACAATCACATAGACACAGTACACCAGAATTTACGTGGAAACCGAAAAGGGAGAAAACCACATAATTCTTTTCTTATATGTCAAAGAATACATTCATTGGAAGCACAAACTTCCCAATTCTCCATATAAAACTTGAAGGATGCTACAACCCCCTATTTATAGGCTCCAACCTGAAGGAAGCTACAACTCTCTGAATTCTCTAGCTCCAATTAGAAGGAGGCTACAACCCCCTGATTCTCATGCTCGAACCTGAAGGAAGGTCCAACTCCCTGAGTTCTCCAACACCAACTGGAAGGAGGCTACAACCCCCTTTACTTGCCTTGTCCTAGCGCCCTGAAATATAAATGTAGACCAAACTGTCACTACCATAATCACTGTCATTGTCACTGTCACTATTACTATCACATCAACCTGTAACTTGTCAACCTGTCACTATATCCAACCCTTTATTGTCATTGTAACATCAACCTGTCACTGATCATCAACATGTGCTATACGAAAACTTGTACCATACCATGAATCAACTATGTACCAACAAATGTAGAATAACATGAATCAATCATGTACCATAAGATATGCCAAATATAGATACCATAACATCAATGATGAGTAGTTAATCATGTATCCAATCGTGTACCATGTACTAGATCATAAATCATATACAAAACCTGTACCATATACCATAGCATGAATCATGTATAGACCTGTGCAACATCATCAATGAAGTGCCTCAAAGTGCCAAAGCATGTCCCTCATACATATACCACCATATACCAAATGTATACCTCAACCATATACCAACATCTCAAAGATATGTCATATATCAAACCAGATGAAAGAGTATACCTCACTCAATCATGTAGCCAAGATGTACCTCAATCAAGTGCCAATGCCAAACATACCTCAATCATGCACCATACCATAGCCAAGTATAACCTTCAAAACAAGTGCATAAACATACCTTTACCTTCATAGATGACCTGATATAAAATTGAGATGACTTGTAACTTTTCTTCAGACCTCAACAACCTGGCACTAGCATTTCCCCCAATCATGTCTTGTCCTCGTGAGACTAAGAACTCTTGTCACACGGGGCCTCGTGTGATAGGAACTAGGCAACCAGTGAGGGTGCCTCATGAGACACTAGATTTCTAACCCACATGGGTCAACCAAATTAGGGTTTCTTAAAAACAACCTAGCTCTCCTCTGTGGTCCTGAAACCCCCACACTTCTTACTTGTCGCTGCCTTAGATTTCACTGTCGAAAACTTGCCAATATATCACTTACTTACAATAAGATATTCAATAGAATGAATGTGTGAATGTGTTTTTGAATGATTTCTTGAGGTGTACATATACTTTTTCTAGATAATCTCTTTCCTTAATTTTAGGGCTTCTTGAATTTGTTGTTACAACCACTTTACCCTTTTATTAATTTACTTGTAACCAACTAGGGGTTTCTTAACCATTCTCTGGGGCTTCTAAATTCACAAGGCCATAACTCCTCAACCATGAGGAACCATGTGGCTTACCACATATCACTGAAAATGACATGACTAGGACTATCCATCCATGAGTGGGTTACCTGCATTTACATTGTTTTTCATGACCTTTTCCTTGATCAAATTTGGGTTCCATAACCATACCTTTTGGGATACCAGACTTCTTCAAGGGTTGACATGAATGAACACCAATATTTCAACATGATCGACGTTTAAAAAAGGGT
>ML780858.1:114866-154319 GCA_009831015.1 Picea engelmannii | reverse complement strand
GGGAGAGAAAATGTTTACCATGGTTTTCACTAGAGATATGTGGAAACAGTGCGTCAATTTCACCATGGTTTTAAAAACCACTAGGGACCCCATGAAATCAACGTGAGACTGACACTTGGTAGAGTTATATAATGGTAATGTGTGACATAATGAAAAAATGAATAATTTGTTTTAAAATTCATATATTATAATTATTCATTTCAATGAGTTATTTTTAGCCACATATGTAGGGCTTTTTCTAATGGTTAAAAGTAAAAAAAAGCATCTCGTAGTTAAAAGTTATTTTTATTAATGAGGACTATTAGAGAGAGAGGTAAGAGTAGAGGTATGATTCTAGGGGAACAAATTCATCAGATGCAATATAGAGAGTTAGATGCTTGGAGATAGAGAACAGAGGAATGTTTCCAAGGGGAGCAATTGTCACGAGGGAATAATTAGTGATATGACTTTAGTGTTGCATCAGAGTGATACCCTTTTTCAAAGGGGAAGATATTATTCATATGAAGGGAGAGAGCCTAATCAAAGGCTTAAAAACAGAGAAAAATATCAAAGGAATTTAGACAAGGGGAGAAACCCCAAGGAGAGTTCAGTCAGGGGGAGCAACCCCACAGGGAGATACCCTTTTCCATTGATGTGAAAGGGGGAGAGATAGAAACATTGATGAGGATTATAACCATGAATGTTATCATGAATAATTGTTGCCATCAATGCCAAAGGGGAATATTGTCAAACAATTGGCTTAGGTTGATGGACAATTGGTTTGGATTGTTGGTTGTCATTGATGTCAACCCTTGGAGAGTGATATTGTATATTGATTTCAACCCTTAGTGATTGATTTCAACCCTTGGAGAATTTTGGTAGCACAAAGGCATGGGTAAGGGACCCGGGTTTTTCTGAGGTATAAATGAATGAAGATCAATGAATTTATAAGTAAGAATATTCTAAATGGATAGTATATGTCATGCCATTTTCGTTGATTTGTGGAACATCACATAACTCCTCACGGTTAGAGAGTTATGTCCATGCAAAGTTGGATAAACCTTGTTGTTCCTGAGTCTATACTAAGGCTCAAAAGTACAGTGTCAAGGCAATCGAAAGTGGTTAGGATAAGGAGAAGGGAAAATATCAACCTTCAGAGAAGAGTCTAGGGGAGATTTCTTCATTGGGGTTGTCTGGCTTCGAACTGCTCCTGAATAGTTATGTCATGTTCAATGGTTGCCCATGATTGTTCAAGCTCGGCCCGGTTAGTGGTTGTTTTAAGGATAGTGTTGAAGAGGTTCAAGGCGATATGCGTTTGGTTCAATAATCCGGGTTCAACGTTAGGTTGAGTTGGTGTAGGAACTGTCATGGGGGAACAGTACTGGTAAGAGAACTGTTAATAAAGATTGAGTGTTGTCTCAATTTAGTTTTATAAAAGAGAATTCACGGTTGCAGTATTAACGATGTATGCAAATCTAAGGCTTGTTCCCAGAACTGTATTATATCTTAATCAAAGGGGTGAGATGGGGGAAAAACATTAAGCCATTTACAGTGTCAGGTTCCTATCAAGGGAAAATCTTATGAAGTAAACGGAAGAAGAAAATATTTAAGAAAATAACCGATGTAACAAAAAATGCATGTAGAATTCCGAAACCACAAATTGGGCTTACACAACTGATAGCCGGTGCAGAGGAAAGGCAATAAACAATTACAGAAAACCAAAATTTATTTGTTATAGTAGTGGTAGTACTAAAGTATAATGAAGCACATCAATTACGAATATGAATTGAAAATGAAAAATGAGGAACAAAAAACAAAACTTGTAATACAGAAGTGATGGAATTGAGAATCTCAGATCTGCTTGTATTAAATCTCAATGCAAAAACTCTATTACAAAATCTCAAAAAAGGGTCCAGCCTGGTGTATTTCTCTCTGGGTATATTTATACAATTTTTACAAATCCGGTAGAATCTTAAGGGTCGTGAAATTTCAGTTATGACATAGGAGAGAGAAATCGCTCCATGTCCCCTACTCCGTAGTCACTTAGTGCCAGGTGCTTGTCTTCGCGCGGACTCGGCGCAGGCGTTACATCTTTTTACAAGATGAGATATGAGCTGTGAAGGATCCGCTTGACAGCTGGCCTCGACGAAGTAACATTCTCGAGCTAACTGTTGCAGCTTGTCTTCCATTTGTGCACCGATGATGTCGAGGGCACTTAGCTATGCGCTGGGTTTGATCATGTGCTTATCAACTTTGGCCATGTCCACCGTATCCATCTGAGAGATGTCGGTTGAATCTCTCTCATCCTTTTCCTTCAGATCGAGTGAGATCTGTTCCATATTCATTTGCATCAATGCTTCTGCATCGCCTCGGCTATCAATATCCAAAAACTCATCGTTTATGGAATTAAAAGATTCTTCTAAAGAATGGGTTACTCTTTGGGTTTTTTCCTTACCCAGTGCAATGTTATGCTCCCAATATTTCAACAGGATATTGCCTCTGGTTTGTTCTGGGATGGCAAGCCCGAGAGCACCTGCAGAAACCCTATTATTTATGGCTATTACCGCGTCCTAGAAAGTGACCCGAGCCACTTCGGCCTCCCTTTCCCTGGCATTTAGGTTCTTGGACACTTGATTCACCAACAGATAGTTCTCCCAGATCTCTCCTATCCTGACAAGCAAATTCTGTTGTGCCGAAAATATTTTTCTTCGAATCTCGCTGGCTCGGGATTTAAATATGTCGATGTCTATTTCTCTGCTCTCGGCGATTTCTGCCCGAGCCTACAACTGTTCAATCAGATTTCTCTGTTGGCTCACCTGCGCTCTACCATCTCATACCACCAACTGTGCTTGCTCAAGCTTGGTCTTGAGCATTTCTATTCCATTTTTGTCGGCCACTCTGGCCTGTTCTATCTCCATGCTAGCCTGACCTTTAGCATTCTCTGCGGCTGTAGCCAATCTAGCCTCGAGGGTCCTGATTAGGCGATTTTTCCTTTTTAGTTGGTTATTCAAAATCCCAACTGAGAATTGATTTGCCGAAGCATATGCCCCCAACGTTCCCACGATTTCAGTGGCGAGTTGGTCACTTTTCTTATTTTTGCCATCGGTCATGATTTTATATTTTTTCGCAGTGGACTCTCCTTCTTGATAGAACTCTCTTTTCACTACCGCCTTCCTCTTTTTATCAAAAAATAACTCATTTGGAGGGAGTTCCTTTGCTCTTATGGGCCTCAGTTCTTCATTAAATATCCATCCCTCGCTGACATTTCCCTGTGCCGACTGCAAGGGTATGACCGAGGTGATGTGCTCTCCTATTTTTTTTTCCGATTCTCTTAGAGTATCGACAAGATTCTACTCCTTGGGTGTACCTAGAGTCTCTGTTTCAGTCTCTGGCTTCTTTTTTCTTGGTGGGCCTGGAGTTTTTACTTCAGCCTCCGAACTCTGTTTCCTTGGCGGGTCCGGAGTCTTCTCTTCTGCTTCGAGATTCCTCGTTTGTTCCCCTTCCTGGTGTTTTCCAAGGTTAGAGATTGCGTCCTCAAAATCTTCAGCATCCTTCTGTTTTGTCTCGGAAGCATCCGAACCTCCCAACACAGCAGGGAGACATCTTCGTCTATGTTTCTGGAATTTTAGTACAGACGCTGTGTCTTTGGGTGCTAATGATTGGATCTGGGCTAGCACTTCTTCATAAGATCTCGCCCCTTAGAAAACGTCGTCCGAGGGTGAACTTTCATGCTCAAATCTCTTGAGCCCACAATGAGCCAAATGGTTGCTCACAACCCTCTGTGGATCATGTTTCTTAACTTCGATGGAGACCAAACTTAGGTCCTCCAGGGCTGCAACCTCGGCTTTGGCATGCCCGAAATCTAACAAAGAATAAGAATTCATCCAAATTGGAAAAGAAGGCCATACCTTCTTTGAGTAACCCTTGAGTTCTTTGCTCACCCTGCCAATTACCGTTTTCCAGGTGACCTCTCAACAAGCCAGCTTGTCGGGGATGAACAAGGGCAGCACATGAGGGGGAACAGAAGCCTCGAAAACTCTGAAATACAAAAAATCTGCCTCCACATACCAATCCGCTATGCCACTCATACCTATTGCAATGTTGTCCGAGATGTGAGGTGGTGGGTTCCCAAAAATGGTGATATGCAAGGGCATCATCACCCTGTTAAAAATTTCATATGTGAACTTTTCTGCTTTATTCTCCCACAGTTTGTCGTGATACTCATGCACTGGTTTTTCTTGGGCTGGATTCCAAGCCCAACTCATCAAGGGGAATGGTGTCATGGAACATACCGCGTCTATGATATATGACGACATGAAAAACGAGGACGGTCTCCCGCTTGCCTTTTGTTCCTGATACTCTGTGACTTGGTTGGCCAGGATATCTGAGAGTATCTTTGCCCAATTAAACGAGCAACCTTCGGCGACCCGAAACATGAGAGGCACCCACACAATGTAAAAATGCAATGTGTCTTCTCTCCCAAATAGCCTGCATGTCATCATGGCCACGTATTTATACTGTGGCTCCAAAGAAGAGATAGAATAAACACCCTGGTCATTTGCTCTGAATTTCATGGAGCGCGAAACCCAATCCTTGATCAAACCGGGCATGGTTTTGTCGTACTGGGTGCACTCTTTCTCTTTGAATTCATCCAGGAACTTAGCACCATATGTATATTCAGATGTCAAAGGTAGCTTGTACATGGTTTGTAGATGCTCGGGCCTAAAAGTCACGACAGTAACTCACTGGCTGTTCATGATCGTCCTGGAAGGTAAGTCTACGTGGTCCAACGCCCATTAGATCATGTCATAATACGGAAGAAAACGTGGCCTGGTTGCTACTCTGTGCATCCCGGATTGGACGATTATCTTGTACTTGGTGTGTAGATCATCCCTTTCGATGTCGTCGGAGTCGTCTGAGCAATCTACCAATTTTGCTTGCAGAACATTCGACACAAATGACCAGTCGGGGATCGAGTCGACACTTCGGGGTGAAGTATCGGCGACATTGTCTGAGCCCTATCCTGCAACTTCGACATTCGCCTTTGCTGCTTTCCGCGGAGCCATGGCCGAAGTTTGCGTTTTCGCTCTCCTTCGATGGAACTGCGTATACATGCAGAAAGTAATTAACTCTGAAACGATGAGCTCCGCGTGCTATGAAAAATGCATAATGAAGCATAGCTCTTGCATATATTTGAAAAAACGATACCTTTCAAAACAAGCCTGTCAATTCAAAATTAGAAATAAATTTATGCCGTAAAAATTTGATCTTACACATAGATTTACCTTATCTTCCCATTAATGTCATAAATTTTGGCGGTTTAAAAGTCAGTTGGCGCATGGAATTAAAATTCTCATTCAGGAATCATACAAGCATCAAAACTCGGGATAAGTCTTGATTAAACTTAATTAATCCAAATCTGTCCATGTAAATAAATTTCTCGCCATTCGTTATCTCGTAAATCTTCTATTAACATTTTGAGTTTCCAACTCCAGAGACCGCGAGGACCGAGTTTAGCTTAATCAAATGTAATCGGGATTTGAGGCATAATTAATTTCATAATCATTTTTATTCGCTTTATCGCAACTCGAAACTTCGAAGATCTATTTTTAGGAGATCAGTACGCCGAGTCGCGAAACCGCGATATGGTGATAGTTAAGACTCAATTAAAGGGAAGAAAACTTGGATTAGGCGATTAATTAATCATGTTATAATAACATCACGACTTTGTGAGTCAGAGTTTTAGGCATCGTAACTTTCGAAAAGATAGTGCCAAGTGGCGAAATGCCGAGAACAAACTTTAACCACGGTTAGCCTTTTTGCCTTTAGTTTTTTTGACGAGGGTTAGCCCGAAAGAACCTCGTGTTCTCGGCTCTCGGGGCTATAAAAATAAAAATTCGAACTTGGCGAACGTCGAGGCATGAAACCCCGACAACGTCTAATCACTTAGTTAAGATTTTACCCTGGTTACTGTCTTGAGTGAGAATTTTAAAACGAATTCACCGTTTCATGATTCAGGACGTGTAAATCCACGGGTTAAAGTATCCGACTTGCGAGATTCCGAAGTAAAACAAAAAGAGTGCACCATCTTACGAAAGTGGAATTTTTTCGAGAGTAGAAAAAGTATCGTTGCTTAAGTGATGAGGTTGTAGAGTCTTCATAGTCTTGGGGGAAAAATCAAAAGACCATCTTTAGATTCCACGTATCAAAAATTGAAAATTGTGAAGGGCAAAAATAAAACAAGGGCGGCTCCAACATAGGCTCCAACTAGGGATCCTGCCTTCCTATGAGGCAGGAAGAATAGTAGACCACGTGCCAATATTGGGTAAATGGAGTCATAAGCTAAAACAAGCGGAAAAAATTCAAGGAAAAAGGATCGAAGGGGGGAAAAGACTTCGTTTTTTACCTCGAGAAGTTTTTTCAAAATCAGATACTCTTTCCAAACATAGTTGTAGTCCCTTTCACAATTTTGCCTTTCCCACTACTAACTTTGGGGATGTTTTAAGACAGTCGAAACGACCCTAGGGGACTCAACAGATCTTGTGGCTCTCGTCTTGCATCAAAATAATGAGATTATATATTTTTTAATCGGGGAAGTCTCGTCTGAATTTGGGATGTGGATCAGGTTTTTAGGAAGTATTGGTTAGCAGAGTAGAGTGATATTCATGTATAACAACCTTGCATATATCTCAGACATTTCTTCACTGCCAGCGAGCCTGTTCAGTACCCCAATGAAGTTATCTGGCCCCTTTTACTGAATTTCCTCTCACCACTTCGGAAATTATTTATGCATTTAAATGCTAAGACGAGGGCAATCATTTTTGAATTTCCTTTCATCGTCTTTTTGGACTAGGTGGGGGCAATCATTTCTGAATTTCCTTTCACCACCCGTCTTATAATTCATTTTTTGAGCGCGAAGATGGGGGAAATCAGTTTATATCAGGGTTGATATCTGTGTAATATTTTGTAGAGGTCCGTCAACTTATTTTGATTACTCGGTATCAATCTTCCCTTGACCTTCACGACACCTTCGTTCTTAGGGAGACATGGGAAAATAATTTTTTAAGGGGCATCCTGTTTGAGCAAGCTTTGATTCTTCCGAAGCTATTGAAAAACCTAGGAAAGTTAGGATCGCTCTAAACGTTCCTTCGCTTAGCAGGGGATCAAGTAGTTGTGGAGACCCGCTTTCCTTTTACAATATGTTTCGAGACTCAGGAGGCTAAAAATGAAAACTTTTATTCCTTCGTAATGAAATGAAAAGATGGTGGCTTTGTCGAAGGTTAGATCTTAAAACAGGCAGGATACCAGGCAGTGATTCATTGATCAAAAATGTAGATGGTCAAAATAGTTCGAGACTGGCTCTTGTTGATGTCTTTGAGGAAGGTTACTTTCGACTGACTTTTCTTAGTTTTAGTGTATCATTCAAACCAATTTAAATCAAAGGTTACCAAGCCAAGCAATAATCTTGTTATTTAACAATTTAGCCATTATTGCAATTTGAACGATGTTACCTTGATTTAACTTTGACAGTCTTTGACAACATATGTATTGAGAAAACCCACCTTTACCTTTCTTTTCAATTTGAAACTACTTTTTTGGGTATCACCTGTTTCATGCCAACTTATTTCTGGTACTGCTTTGTGAATTACTCTTCCCGCTAGCTGGTAAGCAACTAGAATCCTGCAAAAAGAAAATACAAACTTTATTCAAAATATGTCTAAAAATTATGAACAGAAGGAAACAGAAAGTCTAAAGGGAAATAAAAATGCATATATATACAAACAAAAATTTTATTTTATTTTATTTTATTTATTATTATTATTATTTTAGTTATTTATTTTTTTTGAAAAATGGTGACTGCTATGTCATGTAATGTTTCAGATATCGCCCGTTTACAAGGGCGCTGAGGACTTCTCCGTCGATGTTTTCCAGCAGGAAATAATTTTCTCCTACTGGAGCCGAAACCCTAAACAGTCCATACCAGAGGTGGTCAAATTTACTATGCTTTGCTGCCTCTTCCCTTCTCGCATCCCATCTTAGCACCAAATCACCTAGAGAAAATTCTCGATCCTTTGCTTTTCGGTCGAACAGTGCTTTCATGTCATCTTGGTACCGCTGCATCTTTTCATCAACCTCGGTTCTTTACTGTTGGACCTCAATCAATTGATTTATTCTCATGGTCATAGGATTGGGTTCTTCATTTTGGTCTTGCCATATATTCATTACCGGTAGCGCCAGGTTTATGGGTAGAACGACGTCTGTCCCATAGACCATTTGAAAAGGTGAAGCACCGATAGATCTTTTCGTGCTAATGCGGTTTGCCCACAATGCGTATTTTAAATGTACATGCCAAGACCTCTTGTTCTCATCCAATACCTTCTTGATAATGTTTACCAGGCTCTTATTTGATGACTCGGCCAACCTGTTCCCTTGGGGGTAGTATGCAGTGGAATGTCCGAGAATGATGTTGAATTTCTGACAAAAACTGATCATAGCCATAGACTTAAATTCTTGGGCATTGTCAGTAACTATATTTTGGGGACAACCGAATCTCGACAAAATATTTTCCTCCAAGAAGTTGATTACCACCGAGTCTGTTGCCTTCTTGGTTGGAATGGCTTCCACCCACTTAGTAAAATAATCCGTGGCTGTTAAGATCCACCTATGTTGAGCACTGGAATGAGGATTGATCTCACCTATGAAGTCCAAACCCCATTGTTGAAATGGAGCTTCAGTTTTGACTGGAACGAGTGGTAGTGCAGGGAGTTTCTATTTCCCAACGAATATTTGACAAGGGTCACACATACATACTTTGGCATTTACGTCTGAAAATAGTTTCGGCCAATAGTAGCTTGATCTCAAGATCTTGTAGGCCGTGGCTCTCCATGCATGGTGTCCTCCATAGATTCCTTCATGAAATTCCTCTATAACCCGAGGATTTTTTGACTTGACCAAACAGACTAGTAGGAACCCGAGTGGATCCTTCCAGTATAGCTGGTTTTCGACGATACAATATTTTACAGCGTGGAGTTTTAAAGTTATGCATTTGGCTGATGATAGTCCATCTGGGCACTTCAGGTTCAACAAGTAGAACATGATGTCTTTATACTAGCCCGACGATATGAACTTTTCTCCAATCTTTCTTGGATCTGTCCGGTCATCCGGCTCCTGCAGGTGGGTGTCTCTGTCCTCTTTTTGGAGGCAATTAATATCAAGGGCTCTAAGATTCGACTCGGCCAAGAGTTTGGCCAGACCCTGCCCCTTTATCAATTTAGTCGGCTTGAATTCCAGATCAAATTCTTGTATTTTAGCGAGCCATCGCCCTCTTTTTCCGTCACTGTCCGACTGTACCAATATGTCCTTTACAGAACTAGTGGGTACATACATGATTATCTTTGAATGTAGCACATAGGTTCTGAATGCTTTCAATGCTTTTACCATTGTGTATGCTTGTTTTTCCATTATGTTATATTTTAGTTCTGCATCTCTGAGGCTTTTGCTGAAAAACGCTATCGGCTGTTCGAACCCCTCTTCATTTTTCTGCAAGAGTATCGTGGTGATGGTATGTTCAAAAGCAAAAGAGAAGATGAGAAAATATTTCAGATAATTCGGACTTGCTAACATCGGTGCCTTGCTTATAACTTTTTTAATGTGCATGAAAGATGCCCTGGCCTCGACGGTCCAGTTTACCCCACTGTCCTTCTTCAACATTCCTGTAATCAATTTGACAATCTCAGCGAAATTGGGAATAAACCTTCGCAGAAATTTTATCTTACCTAAGAATGATTGAATTTCTTTTATATTTCTCGGGATAGTGATAGTATCTATCACTTCAATCCTCTTAGGATCAATCCTGATTCCTTCCTTAGATACAACATGGCCTAGAATCTTACCTTCCAGCATAGCGAAATGAGACTTCTTTGGATTCAGGGATAGACCAAACCTGCGACACTTTTCGAACGTCTGTCTGAGATGCATCAAATGTTCCTCGTCAGTTTTAGAAAAAACCGTCAGATCATCAAGGTAAATGACTATGAACTTGTCCCTTTCTCCCACGAAAGCGATGTCCATAGCTCGCTGGAAAGTGGCCCCTGCATTCATTAAACCAAAAGGCATTTTGTCATACATGAAAGTACCCCAGGGCGTGGTGATAACAGTTTTTTCCCTGTCCTATTCATTCATAGCGATCTGATTATAACCAGAGAATCCATCTATCATTGACATTCGATTAGCTCCAACAACCTTTTCTAAAATGTGGTCCATCTTGGACAGCGGGTAATTATCTTTGAGAGATGACTTGTTTAGGTTTTGGAAATCCACACATAGTCTGATTTCCCCGTTCTTTTTCCTGACTGGAACTAGGTTAGCTACCCAGTCCGAGTATCTCAAAGGTATGATTATCTTTGCGTCCAATATTTTTTTGACTTCCTTTTCTATCACGGGTAACAGAATGGGGTTAAATTGCCTAAGCTTTTGCCTAAACGGTTTGACCCCGGGCTTCAAAGGTATCTTGTGATCAATCATGGAAGTGTCATATGTTTTCAATTCATCATAGGACCAGGCGAAAACATCTTTGTATTGCCTGAGAAAGTCTTGGTACTTCACTTTCATTTTGGGAGGGAGGAATTTCGATAGTTTTACCATTCGAGGTTCTTTTTCGGTCCCTATATCACAATCCTCCACCTCTTCTGGCTGGGGCTGCAAAGTGGCCTTTACAGGTACATCGTTTTGATCAAAAAGTCTTTCCAAAGGGATCAATCCTTTGGGAATTTGATTGCTCTTAAGGACCAACATACGATGATCCGCAATTTTATCTTGGAAAACTTCAGGTTCCTCTCCTTCTTGCATGATCCACATGGAGTCATTATGGTTTTCTTGGTCAGCGTGAGTTTCTGAAAATTCACCTACTGCAGTAAGGAACTTCTTAATCTTTTCATCATATTCAAATACTTTCCAGTGTCAGATATTGTCTGGTATGGAAGGCTTGTATCTGATTTTGATACGATATTTCAGTTTGAAGGTCATGGGAGGAGAAAAGGTTGAAGCTGCCTTTGCCAATGCATCAACATGTAGATTCTCGTTGCGAGGGATAAAATGGATATTTACAGATGAGAAAAAAAATTCGATGAGATCCCAAGTACAATTTCTATATGCTCTTAGTCTGGGATGTCTGGCTAGGTACTGTCRGTTCACTTGTCTTACTATCAATTCCGCGTCACCATATATCTCCAAGTTTTTTATATTTAATTTCTTGGCAGCTTCTAATCCTAAGATCAATGCTTCATACTCACATACATTATTAGTGTAATCTATGTCCCACTGCAAATGATAGGAGAAAGGAACAATGAACTTACCTTCAGGTGCTACCAAAAGTACCCCAGCACCAGCTCCTTCAGAAGACGAAGTGCCATCGAAATACATTTTCCATACACCAGTATTACACAGCTCTTATGTCAAGGGGATTAACTCTTCTTGATTTGCATCGATTTCTTCCAGGCAACCATCCAGACCATCGTCAAAAGACAAAATGCAGTTTCCCAGATCTTGGTCTGCGATGTAAATGGGGAAGTTGTGTGGGTTTTGAGGGTCACTGACCATGTATGCTAATCTTGTCTCTCTGTATAAGTGAGTGAACTGACCCCCGAACACAAGGATTGTGGCATAGGACATGTCTAACTGAAAGGAACCTCCCAACTTGGCCCCCCATGATCTAGATAACATCATACCGTACTTAGGGGGAATATCGATGATAACCACATCCATTAGGATACTTTTAACAGGGACCTGAGCTAAGGTAACTACCAGATCCTTTATCATCCCCATGCATTTAACCTTCCTTGAATCAAATGAATACAAATTTCCATAAGGTCTTGTGATCTGGATACCCAGCTTCTCCATTATAATATTGGGCATAACATTGTGGGAAGCTCCGGAGTCTAACATAACAATTATGCAACAACTGATCATGTATATTCAAAGTGATATAGAAGGGAGCGATGTTGTCTTTGGACCCTTCAAAATGGGGACCAAAGGTGATGTTAGGTCTATCATCTTCCAAGTTTATAACATCAGACTGACTTTCAAGCTCAGAGACACCTATCATTTTGGTAATTTGTTTGCGATAACAGGGGTTTTTCGCTAATTCCACCAAAGGGATTGGTATCTTAATTTTGTTCAACTCATTTTCAAAATTGAACACTCCGTTCACTTTGTCTGTTTGTACGGTTGAGACTTCTGAATTCTTTCTTTCTGACTTATTCGTTTGGACAGATTTATCATTCATGGTCTTAGTTAAAGAAGTATCCTTGTTTACAGGTACGATTGGGTGTGTTTGAGTTCCCACTTTTTCTACCTCGGACTCCTAAGCGCTTACTCTTCTCGTTTTGTTGTTGGGTGGCGGGGTCTCATCCGAAGGAGGCTCGTAAGCTTGACCCCTCTGAAGGATTTTACTAGGTTGAAAAGTCGAGGCATGTTTATTTTTAGATCTCAGGTTGTATCTAGGTTGAAACTCAGCTATCATTGTCTCAATTTCTGGTTGGGATTCGTGGTTCTCAGTGTGATCACTCTCTTCACTCTCATATTGCGTCTCTAGCACATTTAGAGACTTTTCATAGTCTTCACGAGTCAGATATGGTTGACTACAGTCATCACCGAAGTTCGTGACATCATTATCTGAATCCTCGAAGTCTTGCAAATCGTTAGCTCCTATAAAATTTTTATTTTTCAAGGGAGCTTATATTCTTTGATCTTCCTTTTTTATTGGTCTTTGTTGATTAGGAGGGTTTTGATTTTTTCTGAAATCCATTTTGGGGTAAGAGTCAGACTTGGCCTGTTCAAGTTCCATCCGGGTTATTTTGTTTGACAACTCTTTGATCACCCTAGACATATCGTCCACCCTATCGTCGGAGGATCTATTGGACCCTGAAGGGCCTGCTTGTTCTCTAAAATGCTTGGACTCTCGGTTTCCAGTCTCTACTCTAGCCTTAAGTTTACCTGAAGCCATCATGTTAGATTCTATCTCTACCGCATCATCCTGCATGTGGTTTAAGGTGGTTCCCCTTCGCTCTCACAAAAGTAGTGCGAAATCCGGCTCGAAATCTCCGGCGAAGGTCACCTTGGTCGTGGGTGGAGATGGTTTGAATTCAGCCGAGATTTTTTTGTATAGTTTATTGAATCTCTAGATGAATTCTACAACTGATTCTAAATTCTTTTTCTTCAAATCCCCAAATTCGGTTAGATAATAGAGGTGATCTTTTCGCTCGCCCCATTGTCTGAGGAAAGTGTCTTCCTAAGCATCATATGAAGGGATAGAAGCTGCGGGCAAGCTCCGAAACCAAGTTCAGACCTGACCCTCAAAATTTTGGACAAGGAGTCTTTAATATACATCCTCGTGCTCGATACCGAAGATATCTGCGAATTGGTCAAAGAAGTTGATATGTTCCACGGTGGTCAGATCTCCCTCCTCGGTGAATTTCGGTAAATTCTTTATGTAGTTTTCTGGAAGATCATGTAGGGGGACGAGCAACACCAAAGGGGTGCATCGGGCTGCTACTTTCGCAAAAACTTTGGGAGGGGGGGGAGGCCCTTGACCTCCACCTCCTCCTTGGGGGACTCCTCCTCCACCTCCTCCACCTCCTCCAAACCCTGCCCCTCATCCTATAAACCCTCCACCTCCTCCTCCGGCGGCTGCCATCGTTGTTTGTGGAGAGTTATAAATGGGGTTTTCAAAAAATAAAAGGGGTTTTATATTTTCTTCGCTAAGAGGAGACTCTGATGAGGAAGGATAAGGAACGCGAGGAGTCGGTTCCTTGGACTTGCAAGAGACAGAATCGGGAAAACTGACGGGTGTGAGAAACGAGTGTGTAGCACACTCTTCAGGATTTGGAGAAGTCAGAAAATTTAACTGAAGATAAGAAGGTGTTTTGAAAGACGATGAACCTCCAAAAGGGCCCTTTCCCCTCTATATCAAGGGGACTGTTGGATGAATCTCACTTCCGATTTCGGTATAGGGCGTTGAATGTTTAGTGTCAAAGTAAGGATTGAGAGAGGTCGGGGGTTCGGAAGGACTCTTGACCCTTGGTGATGGGATTTCAATTTGGTAAACTGCAGCGGTTGGCTTAAAAGAGCCTCTTGCCTTTAGAATTTTTTCAGGATCGGAAACTGGTGTAATCTGCTCACAATCCGGGTTCTGTCTGGTATTCCTTCGAGTGAACGCCATTTTATTTTTTCGTGGAGTCGCAAAGTGAGAGATAAAAAGCCTTAAAAGGTGTGTACTCTTTGTTCACCATGAAAGGGTAACACTTTAAACGATTTTTTTTTTGTCATTTTCCCAGGGAAAAAGATTTTGTAACTTCGCTCCCCGGCAATGGCGCCAAAAAGATGTTGTTCCTGAGTCTGTACTAAGGATCAAAAGTACAGTGTCAAGGAATCCAAAAGTGGTTAGGATAAGGAGAAGGGAAAATATCAACCTTCGGAGAAGAGTCTAGGGGAGATTTCTTTGTTGGGGTTGTCTGGCTTCGAACTGCTCCTGAATAGTTATGTCACGTTCAATGGCTACCCATGATTGTTCAAGCTCGACCCGGTTAGAGGTTGTTTTAAGGATAGTGTTGAAGAGGTTCAAGGTGATATGCGTTTGGTTCAATAATCCAGGTTCAACGTTAGGTTGAGTTGGTGTAGGAACTGTCATGGGGGAACAGTACTGGTAAGAGAACTGTTAAGAAAGATTGAGTGTTGTCTCAATTTAGTTTTATAAAAGAGAATTCACGGTTGCAATATTAACGATGTATGAAAATCTAAGGCTCGTTCCCGTAACTTTATTATATCTTAATCAAAGGGGTGAGATGGGGGAAAAACATTAATCCGTTTACAGTGTCAGGTTCCTATCAAGGGAAAATCTTACGAAGTAAACGGAAGAAGAAAATATTTAAGAAAATAACCAATGTAACAAAAAATGCATGTAGAATTCCGAAACTGCAAATTGGTCTTACACAACTGATAGCTGGTGCAGAGGAAAGGAAATAAACAATTACAGAAAACCCAAATTTATTCGTTATAGTAGTGGTAGTACTAAAGTATAACGAAGCACATCAATTACGAATATGAATTGAAAATGAAAAATGAGGAACAAGAAAGCAAACTTGTAATACAGAAGTGATGGAATTGAGAATCTCAGATCTGCTTGTATTAAATCTCAATGCAAAAAATCTATTACAAAATCTCAAAAAAGGGTCCAGCCTGGTGTATTTCTCTCTGGGGTATATTTATAAAATTTTTACAAATCCGGTAGAATCTTAAGGGTCGCGAAATTTCAGTTATGACATAGGAGAGAGAAATCGCTCCATGTCCCCTACTCCGTAGTCACTTAGTGCCAGGTGCTTGTCTTCGCGCGGACTCAGCGCAGGCGTTACATCTTTTTACAAGCTGAGATACGAGCTGTGAAGGCTCCTCTTGACAGCTGGCCTCGACGAAGTAACATTCTCGAGCTAACTGCTACAGGTTGTCTTCCATTTGTGCACCGATGATGTCGAGGTCACTTAGCTATGCGCTGGGTTTGATCATGTGCTTATCAACTTTGGCCATATCCACCATATCCATTTGAGAGATGTCGGCCGAATCTCTCTCATCCTTTTCCTTCGGATCAAGTGAGATATGTTCCATGTTCATTTTCATCAATGCTTCTGCATCGCCTCGGCTATCAATATCCAACATCTCACCGTTTATGGAATTAAAAGCTTCTTCTAAAGAATGGGTTACCCTTTGGGCTTGTTCCTTGACCAATGCAATGTTATGCTCTCAATCTTTCAACAAGATATTGCCTCTGGTTGTTCTGGGATGGCAAGCCTGGGAGCACCTGTTGAAACCCTATTATTTGTGGCTATTACCACGTCCTGGAAAGCGACCCGAGCCACTTCAGCCTCCCTTTCCCTGGCAGTCAAGTTCTTGGACACCTGATTCACCAACAAACAGTTCTCCCGGATCTCTCCTATCCTGACAAGCAAATTCTGCTGTGCCGAAAATATTTTTCTTCGAATCTCGCTGGTTCGGGATTTAAATATGCCGATGTCTATTTCTCTGCTCTCTGCGATTTCTGCCCGAGCCTGCAACTATTCAATTAGATTTCTCTGTTGGCTCACCTGCGCTCTACCATCTTGGACCACCAACTGTGCTTGCTCAAGCTTGGTCTTGAGCATTTCTATTTCATTTTTGTCAGCCACTCTGGCCTGTTCTATCTCCATGCTGGCCTAACCTTTAGCATTCTCTGCGGCTGTAGCCAATCTAGCCTCGAGGGTCCTGATTAGGCTATTTTTCCTTTTTAGTTGGTTATTCAAAATCCCAACTGAGAATTGATTTTCCGAAGCATATGCCCCCAGCGTTCCCGTGATTTCAGTGGCGAGTTGGTCACTTTTCTTATTTTTGCCATTGGTCATGATTTTATATTTTTTTGCAGTGGACTCTCCTTCTTGATAGAACTCTCTTTTCACTACCGCCTTCCTCTTTTTATCAAAAAATAACTCATTTGGAGGGAGTTCCTCTGCTCTTATGGGCCTCAGTTCTTCATTAAATATCCATCCCTCACTGACATTTCCCTGTGTCAACTGCAAGGGTGTGACCGAGGTGATGGGCTCTCCTATTTGTTTTGCCGATTCTCTTGGAGTATCGACAGGATTCTACTCCTTGGGCGTACCTAGAGTCTCTTTTTCATTCTCCAGCTTCTGTTTTCTTGGTGGGCCTGGAGTTTTTACTTCAGCCTCCGAACTCTGTTTCCTTGGCGGGTCCGGAGTCTTCTCTTCTGCTTCGAGATTCCTCGTTTGTTCCCCTTCCTGGTGTTTTCCAAGGTTAGAGATTGCATCCTCAAAACCTTCAGGATCCTTCTGTTTTGTCTCGGAAGCAGCCAAACCTCCCAACACAGCGGGGCGACATCTTCGTCTATGTTCCTGGAATTTTAGTACAGACGCTGTGTCTTTGGGTGCTAATGATTGGATCTGGGCTAGCACTTCTTCATAATATCTCGCCCCTCAGAAAACGTCATCCGAGGGTGAACTTTCATGCTCAAATCTCTTGAGCCCACAATGAGCCAAATGGTTGCTCACAACCGTTTGTGGATCATGTTTCTTAACTTCGATGGAGACCAAACTTAGGTCCTCCAGGGCGGCACCCTCGGCTTTGGCATGCCCGAAATATAACAAAGAATAAGAATTCATCCGAATGGGAAAAGAAGGCCATACCTTCTTTGAGTAACCCTTGAGTTCTTTGCTCACCCCACCAATTACCGTTTGCCAGGTGACCTCTCGACAAGCCAGCTTTTCGGGGATGAACAAGGGCAGTGCATGAGGGGGAACAGAAGCCCCCAAAACTCTGAAATATGAAAACTCTGCCTCCACATACCAATCCGCTATGCCACTCAGACCTGTTGTAATGTTGTCTAATATGCGAGGCGGTGGGTGCCCAAAAATGGCGATATGCAGGGGCACCATCACCCAGTTAAAAATTTCATATGTGAACTTTTCTGCTTTATTCTCCCACAGTTTGTCGTGATACTCATGCACGGGTTTTTCTTGGGCTAGATTCCAAGCCCAGCTCATCAAGGGGAATGGTGTCATGGAACATACTGCGTCCATGATATATGCCGACATGAAAAACGAGGACGGTCTCCCGCTTGCCTTCTGTTCCCAATACTCTGTGACCCAGTGGGCCAGGCTATCCGAGAGTATCTTCACCCAATTAAATGAGCAACCTTCGGTGACTCGAAACATGAGAGGCACCCACGCAATGTAAAAATGTGATGTGTCTTCTCTCCCGAATAGCCTGCATGTCATCATGGCCATGTATTTATACTGTGACTCCAAAGAAGAGATAGAATAAACGCCCTGTTCATTTGCTCTGAATTTCGCGGAGCGCGAAACCCAATCCTTGATCAAACCGGGCATGGTTTTGTCGTACTGGGTGCACTCTTTCTCTTTTAATTCATCTAGGAACTCAACACCATATGTATATTCAGATTTCGAAGGTAGCTTGTACATGGTTTGTAGATGCTCGGGCCTAAAAGTCCGGACAGTAACTCGCTGGTTGTTCATGATCGTCCTGGTAGGTAAGTCTACGTGGTCCAACGCCCATCAGATCATGTTGTATTATGGAAGCAACCATGGCCTGGTTGCTACTCTGTGCATCCCAGATTGGATGATTATCTTGTACTTGTTGTGTAGATCATCCCTTTCGATGTCGTCTGAGTCATCTGAGTAATCTACCAATTCTGCTTACAGAACATTCGACACAAATGACCAGTCGGGGATCGATTCGACACTCCGGGGTGAAGTATCGGTGACATTGTCTGAGCCCTGTCCCGCGACTTCGACATTCACCTTTGCTGCTTTCCGTGGAGCCATGGCCGAAGTTTGTGTTTTCTCTCTCCTTCGATAGAACTGCGTATACATGCAGAAAGTAATTAACTCTGAAACGATGAGGTCCACGTGTTATGAAAAATTCATAATGAAGCGTAGCTCTTGCATATATTTGAAAAAACGGTACCTTTCAAAACAAGCCTGTCAATTCGAAATTAGAAATAAATTTATGCCGTAAAAATCTGATCTTACACATAGATTTACCTTATCTTCCCATTAATGTCATAAATTTTCGCGGTTTAAAAATCAGTTGGTGCATGGAATTAAAATGCTCCTTCAAGAATCGTACAAGCATCGAAACTCGGGATAAGTCTTGATTAAACTTAATTAATCCAAATCTGTCCATGTAAATAAATTTCTTGCCATTCGTTATCCTTTAAATCTTCTATTAACATTTTGAGTTTCCAACTCCCAAGACTGCGAGGACCGAGTTTAGCTTAATCAAATGTAATCGGGATTTGAGGCATAATTAATTTCATAATCGTTTTTATTCTCTTTATCACAAATCGAAACTTCGAAGATCTGTTTTTAGGAGATCAGTACGCCGAGTCACGAAACTGCGATATGGCGATAGTTAAGACTCAATTAAAGGGAAGAAAACTTGGATTAGGCAATTAATTAATCATGTTATAATAACATCACGACTTCGTGAGTCGGAGTTTTAGGTGTTGTAACTTTCGAAAAGATAGTGCCGAGTGGTGAAACACTGAGAACAGACTTTAACCATGGTTAGCCTTTTTCCTTTAGTTTTTTTGACCAGGGTTAGCCCAAAATAACCTCGTTTTCTCGTCTCTCGGGGCTATAAAAATAAAAATTCAAACTTGGCGAATGCCGAGGCACGAAACCCTGACGACGTCTAATCACTGAGTTAAGATTTTACCCCGGTTACTGTCTTGAGTGAGAATTTTAAAATGACTTCGTCATTTCTTGATTTGGGACATGTGAATCCACGGGTTAAAATATCTGACTTGCGAGATTCCGAAGTAAAACAAAAAGAGCACACCATCTTACGAAAGTGCACTTGTTTTGAGAGTAGAAAAAGTATCATTGCTTAAGTGACGAGGTTACAGAGTCTTCATAGTCTTGGGGGGAAAAATCAAAAGACCATCTTTAGATTCCACATATCAAAAATTGAAAATTTTGAAGGGTAAAAATAAAACAAGGGCGACTCCAACAACCCTCATGAGTTATCTAGAAGCCCCTAGAAGGTCAAAGAAGTCAAATTAATTCTAGAAGCTCCTAGAAGAAGTTGACTAGTCAAGTGGGTGAAACTAGGAGTTAATCATGGGTATAGTTATTGCATTAAGAAAATAATTAAAAATAAATTAAGTTGCAACAAGAAGTTTTGAGTTTGGTAATTATCGTAAATTAGTTGTGATGAGAAGATTGAATAGTCAAAGTGGTTGACCAAGAAATAAATTAAATAATAAATTGGTTGCAACAAGAAATTAGTTAAGGACAAAGAAGTTATGAATTGACTAATTATATAAAAGTTAGTGCAACAAGAAGTTGTGAGTAAATATACATTATTTAAATAATAAAATGGTTGCAACAAGAAGTGGTGAATTTACTATTTATGGATAAGTCAAAGTGATTGCAAAATAAATTAATTAAATAATAAAGTTAGTTGCAACTAAAAGTGGAGAACTTACTATTTGTGGTAAAGTGGTTAAGTTAAGTGGACAGAGGTTGAATAGTCAAAGTGGAAAAAGTGGTTAAGTGGACAAAAGTGAGTTAATGGGCTAACCCTAGAAGATGGAGAAAGGGGTAAAGTTGTTGCAAGGAAACTTCTATAGGAATACATGAAGAGTATAAAGGAAAGGAAAAAACCTCTCTCATTTGTATCCATTGAAATTCATTGAATATAATTTGTGAAAGGTTATTTGGAAGTTATTATTGATAGATCAAATTTGCAGAAGAAAAAGTGTGGAAGAAAAATTACTGTAGAAAAAATGCGGCAGAAAAAGTGCGGCAGAAAGATAGTGGCAGAAAACGTGCCTATAGAAAAATCGTGACAGAAAAAGTGCGGCGGAATCGTGGCAATAGAACCGCAGCAGCAGAATCATGAAAACATAACTACAACAACAACATGGTTGGAGTCTATTTATGAGAGATAGGGCACATCTTGTTTGAGGTATGTTTTGTGAGCTAGGGTTTAACTCTTGAGATGGTATTATTCGTTCAATATTATTGCATATATCAGATTTGTTGAGGGATATAGTTGGTATTTGGCATATGGATATTGGTCTTTTGGTTGTGACATGTTGCTGAAGATGTTGGTTTAGTTTGAGGCTGCATATCAATAAGGGTTTGATGTCTAGTCCATGTGAGGGTTTATTACACATGATTATGACTAGAGAGACATAGATGCAGATGATTTGAGTGATATTCTGGTGATATTGGGTATGTGATCTATGTTATCAGATTTAATCTATTGAGGAGATTATTGGTACTGGTTGTTGGTATATGTTGGTACATGTTTATTACAGTCTATTGGTACAAGTTAACTATAGTTTATTGGTACATGTTGGTTACATGTTGTTGGCACAGATTGGTACATGTTTATAGTGGTATATCTCATAGGGACAGTGTGGCATTGGTTTCATCATTTAACACTAATATTTCAGGGTGGTTGGACGGGGAAAGGAAAGGGGGTTGTATCCTCCTTCCGGTTGGTGCCGGATAATCAGGGAGTTGGAGCTTCCTTTAGGTTGGAACTTGAAAACTAGGTGGTTGTAGACACCTTCTAGTTGTAGCCAGAGAACCCATGGGGTTGTGGCCTCCTTCTGGCTGGAGCCAGAAAATTAGGGAGTTGGAGCTTCCTTCATGTTGGAGCCTGAGAAACTAGGGGGTTGGAGCCTCCTTCCAGTTGGGGCTGGAGAATTGGAAGTTGGTGCTTCCTTGAATGTAATTCTTGACATATAAGAAAAGAATTCTGTGGTTTTCTCCCGCATTGGGTTTCCACGTAAATATTGGTGTATTGTGTATTATGTGGATGTGTTTGTTATTGTTTATTATGCACTGATGGATGTTAGTGTTTATGATACAGTAATATATTGATGATAAATAAATGAACATGGTTGAATAAGTTAAAGGAATATACATTGTGGTTTAAAGAATTAATAAACGATATAATTGCTCATTACTAATTCACCCCCCCTCTCAGTAATCCAACAAGGACTTTAGGCCACCAATGTTGTTCAAATTACCAACAAACTTCATCATCAAAGACATAATCTCTTTCTATCAAAATTCATCTCGAGTATCTCAATTTTTTTTCCTTTCTCTCACATTCTAAAATTAAAATGGAATCATCTAAATCTAGTAAAATTAAAATACCTCTTACAGATGAAGAACAATATTTGGTTGATAGAGATAAATATATTTATGACCTTGTACTATCTTTCGACTTGTTTGAATTTCATCAGTTAGCCATGCAACATTTTAGAGGTCTTGTTGACTTTTATCATGCGCGGGAATCTAATTTATCCAAATTTATCATCCCCCATACCAACAATTTCCTTGAATTCATAACCTAGTGTGCTTCTAGTTACATCCCATCCGAAAGGTCTATCATTTCCAAGAATGGGTTATTTCTATTGGTGATAAATTCCCAAACTATTTATGAAATTATAAATCTACCTCAAAACCATGAAAGCGAAACACTAAATGAAAGAGTACTAGTTGAGTATTTTAAAATATTGAGTCCTCAAGACAAAAATTCCTTACTACAATCCTATTTGTGTCAGAATATTAATTTTCTTGAAGATAATGTTAACCTTAAGATTGATATGTTTCCTTAAACATCTAGGAAAATTATAACAATGATAATTGCAATTTTAGGTAACGATGATGATCAAACTGTCAATGGATACACTCTTGGGTTTATGACCTCTATTTTCCCACCTATAGTAAAACCGTTGGTTAAATTTAACTATGCACAATACTTGGTCTACAATATACATTTTTAGCTGTTTGAATTTGAAGCCAACAAATATTTTAGATACCATTCATATGTGGTACATCTATTTCTGATTTCTTAAGCTGCTAGGTTTCAACACCTTGAAATGAAGATTGAATATGATATTGGTAACCCTTGTTCAATTATCCTTTGGAATCCTTTAATTAGGAAGAAAGCTCAAAATGCAAGGTTTTCATAGTTCATCAATCAATTTATGTCGTTGGCCTTTGAAAACATTCATGATGAAACTCCTCCTATAATCTTCCCAGAGTATAAAAGTTATTACAACTGAACCTTGATAAAATGGTGGGAGATTGATATTTATTTGAATATCACATAGAGATTAGGATTTATGGTGCAGAAATACAACCTTTTCTTTTGCCTATATTCCTAACACCTAGAATCTTTTCTTTAGAATTTATAAGGGAAATACCGAATTCTGATTACATCCATTTTGTGTCAAAAAATCACAATATAAACTTTAAGTTGAAAAAGGAAGTGGGACCTTTTATTGTAAACAACAAAGAAACTTTGCAAGATGCAGAAAAACTTCTTCAAGAAATAGGATTACAACAAGGTGAAATGTGGATTTATGATCATCATTCTATCATTTCAAAAAGAAGAATAGAGTTTGGCTCAATTCCTTATCAACATCAATTAAATCCACAACTGGAGTGTCTATCGAATCAGGATAGCAGGGAAGATGTACATAGAATTATACAGGTCCAAGAACAAGTTTCAAATCATCCATCACAATCACTCATGAAAGAAACTCCACAACAATTTGAGAAGAGATATAAGAGAAAAGGTGTAGGATCAACTTAAATAATTCCAGTGGCAGAAGAAAAATCAACTAAGAAGAACAGGACAAAAGAATATGAAGAAAGCAAAAGCCAAATATTACAATATGGGTCAGATTCATCAACAACAGAACATGTAGTTGTCATAGAAGTTTTATCATCATCAAATGCATATAGATATAGAATTCAAAATGGAAAAGAAACATTGGAGGAAGACCAATAAAAAAAACATATCATTTTCATCAATTCATGGCAATTAAGAACAAAGGTGTGAAAATAAAGCAAGATATGTTTCCCAAAATATACGATCAAGGATCATCTCAAACCAGACTATTGTCTTCTATGGATTATGAAAAGGGAAAGTTAAATTTATTTGTATTAGAATCAAAAGATCAAAATAAAATCACTAACATATCACTTGATATAAATGCAATCAATTATGTTGATAAAATGGATTTGCACAGGAAAAATGGAGATATGATGAACATATATGTTATGATAGTTTCTCTTGGAATGAAATATTTGTAGACTATGAATGAGAATATTAGGAATCAATTGAAGCAAGATAAATTATCAAACATGACTAAGCAAATGAGAGTGGAAGAGCTTGAGCACTGGACGATTGATTTATGAGAAAATTCACAAGATGCTGCATCTATACAAGATCTCATGAAAACAAAGGACACTGAAATACAAGCATTAAAGAAAAATCTCAATATACCTTGAATTGATCATGTTTAAGCACCATAATTGCAAGTAATGCAACATGAGAAAGATAAATTGTTGAGGAAAACAATACAAATGAAATATTAGATGGAGGTATATGAAAAGAAAATTGAAGATTTAAAGAGAGCAATTTCTTCTTCATAGTATTCAAAACCAACATATCCATCTGAGTAATTAGCATTATCAGACCTTAATCTAAAGGGGGGTTGAGATTGAAAAACTAAAGAAATGAATATCTATACAGAATGATGATATCAAATTTTTCAGAGAGCAGCTAAATGAGAAAGACAAACTCATTGAACAATATCAAAAGCTAAAGGCTAAATTACAACCATACTTGATTGGCGCAAGGCATTTTATATGGGACCAAATAATAACATAGTTAACTAATATGTGGGACTATTTCAATACAATTGGAGAACATGATTCATTTGTCACTGAAGTAGACATGGTTATACAACAAACATTTCAAGAAATGGGAAAAGACCACAAATTGCAAGCAAAATGATCAAATTTCTTAATTCTATGTCAAAGGAGGAATTAAGGAAAAGAGGAGTGAAGGATAGAATTTCAATGGTAATGGAAATAGAGAAATTCTTTACCAAGCGAAGTTCAATTCAATAAGCTCATAATAAGTGCATTGTGGTTAAAAGGAATCTTGAACTTTTCTCCAATAAATTTGATAAATTAATACATATGGGGTTGCCTACTTTTTGGAGCAAAAAAGGGGGTATTTTGACTTTTGAAAATTACAGACATAATTTATTCAAGGTAAAAGAAAGTGATGAAAAAATTGATGAAGTGACTTGGGTTATAAGAGGAAAAACAATAGTGAACAATTTAATAGATGATTTCTGTTTGTTATGGCAGATTAAACAACTATTTTTGACTGCTCCAACATATGACAAATATACTGAGTTGGACATTGCATATAGGAGAATGATGACATATCAATATCCTTCGAATGAGGATTGGAAAATTCTAATTCAGTTGATACAAGAATGAGTCATCAAAACAACAATAGTAAATATAGGAGATGTTCTAGACAAATCCCAAATTTGAATGTATTCAATGCTATATTTGTAAAGTTAGATTTATTGTTGTAATTTTGAGTATAAAAAATAGCTCATGATAAGCGATTTTGGTTAGAGACATATTTTGTATAAAAGAGGAGAAATTCGATGTAATAGAGGGTTAGATTTTTCTTGGGAAAAGAGAGATACTTTTAATAAAATCTTGATTTCATAGATCTTGGGTGATTCTTGATTTCATTATTTTAGTTCATGTTTTTCTAGTTTTCATATGATTGTAGTGCTTCATAATTTTTTCTCTCAAATATGTATCTGATGCTATAAGTGTAACAACTTAGAACAACCACCACTACTACAGTTGTAAAAGGAATTATTAAGGTCACAAATTTCATCAATTATGCTGTAAGTATTAATTGGATCCGTGTATTTTTCATTATTCCTTATGAAGAGTATTGAATTATTCATTTATGTTCATTTATATTGATTCTTAGCTCATATATATTTTGTTATAATTTCTTCTATTGAAAGCAAAGTAATATTTATTCAATAAGGATACATTGTTATACTTTCAATCTTGTTTCTTTAAATTCTTCTTTCATTCATTTAAGATCAAAGTTGTCTAAAATATTGAGATCATGCCTCTCAAGATCTAATATTTATTTATTAAAAAAAAATCAATTATCAATACCTAAGGTAAAGCAATACAACACTTTGTTTTAGAACAAGCAATTGAAATTAAAGTTAATCAAGTGTAAAATGGATGCATTGGAATAGTTTCTTAGCTACAAACATCTCAAGGGTTACAACAAGGGAAATCATATCGAGATCACTACCAAGGATATCTATTTACTGACCAAGATACCGATTATGGAAGCCTTTGGTGATACTCATCCTATACTTACTTGAGGGAGGAATTTGGAGGATTTGATAGATACACATAGAAATGAGAATTCCAAGGTCAAGGATGGAACCATACAATTGTGGATATTGAGCACCTCGATACATGGGCCATTGCTACAATGTCGGTCCACATTGTGGGGACCCTTTCTCCCCATAGGATATCTGGTGGCTTGATGATTCTCATAGAGAGTTTCCTCACTAGGACCAACTATGGGTGGGCCCAAATTTTACTCATGGTGCTAAAGCACCAACTCACCTCTTGCTATAGGGCATCAGGGGGAACTATTTGGGACAATATTGTGTACATTCTTCTTTAAGAAGATACCCATAATCTGGCCACATGTATGTATTCGAGATGGAGGTCCTTAGGGGTTGAGGATGTGACTTTGGGGTCATATTTTGAGATGAGGGAGAGGTGGGGATATGGGGAATGTGTTCCACATATATTTTATTGCACATTGGGATAAATTCCTAATTCATATTGAGGACTATTCGTATGAGGGGATGAACTACCAAAGTTACCCCTACCACGTAGACAAGCATGGGGCCGACACAATATGTATGATATGATTTGATTTTATTAAATCAAGTAAAATATTGCAATATATTTTATTGATAATATACTATATGTGTACATAGATATAACACCAGTGAGGCTAGTAGGGCATGCCCACTGCTATGTGCATGTGGAGCTAGATGAGCCTAGGCCATCCGAGTCAAGGCATAGGGTATAGATTTATATTGTGGGCTATCAGGAAATGTAGAATATGAGACAAAAGCTAAACCAACTACTGAGAGGGGTATGAAAGAATAATTGACATGCTTTGGATGATGCCAATGCAGAGGAGTAGATAGAGGCACCACACGATTGACACCCAATTTCAAGTAGAGCATAAATGGTAGGCTAGATTATCAAAGATCTTTCCAAGGGGGACATAATTCCCTTAGCTTATGACCCTCCATTCAATGGGGATGGGGGAGACAATTAGTTTGATGGGCCTTATGCTCCCAATTTTTTTGATGTGTTCAAAATGCTATTGGATTGCAATGGATATTTAGACTAGTGGACTCCATGCAAAACTATTATTGAAATTTTGGATTATATATGTATGGATATATAGATATGCACTATGCATGCAATTTTTAAAAAGAAAAGGTGGATTTCCAATCCATATGATTTTATTTACAAATGATGATGCATGATAGATTAGATGTGAATGCAAAATGTTAACTTCTTGTGTATGCACATGTTAAATTCCTATCTAGAATGTTATTTTCAATGGTATCTACACAATTATTTTGTCTATTGGGGACATGGCTAAATGAAATTGATTCAAATGACCACACCAAAAGTTTATCTTGTAAATACTTTCTAAAGAGGAAAAGTTCATGCACATGATACATTCTATTTAATTGCATGATGTGAAGATGCAAATAGAGACAAACATGAAGGTAATGGATGTGATGCTCGATGGCATCGAATAAGAAACCAATCAAGTCATCATATTCATCCTGGTTATTGGTGGCAGGTATAATGCAAAGGTAATTGGAGTGGATGAGAGAATGTGAGGGGGTGAATAGGTCCCAAGTTGTCGAAGCAAGATTTTGTGAATAATAACTCACACCATCAACATAACCAATAAAGTAGTAAGCTGAGGGGTCCATTTGAAAGGTGCAATAAGACAACGTATGAGATGCAAAATTTACAAAAGGGATGAAAAAATCTATCTATCCTATATACAAGGTATAAAGGAGATATAAAAGAAATAGTCATGGGTAAAATTTCTTCAGGTAGAGCATGTTGTGAAGGTTAGAGAGAATATCCCCTTTGAGCCCTACAAGAATATATGCCCCATTTCCTAAGCATTGTTTGACAATGTAAGGTCCCTTCCATAATGGTTCAAACTTACCTTGAAATAATATATTATGGGCTTGTTCATACACAAGGACTAGATTGCCTTTGTGTAAGGCATGAAGGTGGAACTTGTGGTCATACTAGGATTTAGAGTGCTTCTTGGCTACTTCAATAGTTTACAATGAAATACAATGATATTCATTGGCATGCTCCAAAGTCACTATTCATTTCTCCAAGGGAGTTGTATCATGGAGGATATTTACAACTAAATTGGGGGAGAGGATTTGACACTCGATCAGTAAACAACCTCCTCTCCATAGATGGGATAAAAGGGTATGAACCTAATGTAATTTTTAGCGAATGTCATGTAGGCCCATAAGCATTGGAAGAGCACGTGTTTCCAATTGGTATTGTGCTTATCCACTGTCCATTGGAGCATCATTTTAAGGATTTTATATATGACCTCAACTTGGCCATTCCCCTATGGGTAGTACACAGATGGATATTGGTTCTCAAAACCTAATAGTGAAGTTAACTCACACTAGATTTCATATTCAAAATTGCAACTAAGGTCATAAACCATTTTTTTTGAGACACCAAACTAAGTGATGACATGATTGCAAAATAAACAAGATATAGTGGACGCAATGTTGTTCAATGTTGCAATGGAAATATGTAGTGGCCTGCAGTGATGACAAGGTGCAATGGGGATGTATGATACCACACCTTAGAGATGTAAAGTTGTTAGTTAGAGCGATGCTTAACTTGTTTAATGTAGTATGTAAAAAGAGTAGGTAAAAAATATCTTTCACTCATAATATTTTGGGTAGTAGCCATCCTATAAAGTTGGCCACCACAAGCACCTCTATGAAAATAATTTAAGACCCGCTCCACCTCTTCATGAGTGACACAACAACACAACAAGGTATCTACCCCTCAATTATGAAGGTAATCTCCAATGAGTATATAATGAGGATCCTGATGACAAATAAGTCGTCAATTGTTAGTGGACAAATGAGATCTAAATTTTTGGGTTCAAAAATATACTAAAATTTCACCATACCATGAGTCATATATGGGTATAGAGAACAAGTGTTCATTCAGAAGATCATGATTCAAAAATGAGTTTTATGCACCATTTGGGAGGCCAAAAATGAACTTAGAAAGGGGCAAGGATTTCTTTCTCTTGGGTGTGACAAACTCTAGGTTGAATTCCTAATGAGCATAATTTTCATTGACAAACCATCAACTCAATAAAATGGAAATAGGGTTAGCATTCATGACTACCTTAGTTTTGCGCATTAGAATATAGTGATGCAACTTTTGAACGAAGAAATCAACTTCCAATCCCATTTTCGCCTCATGGGTATAGTAAAAAGGGGTTATATATAGGTTCTTACTCACATAATAGATGATATTCTCACATCCATAAAACCCATCCTAAACTAACACTTTGGAGATGAAAAAGGGTGAAGCAAAATGTAAAGAATGAAATCCTTATCAAATTTAGGATGACTGATTAAAGGTGTTGTGGTAATGGAATGCTTTAAGCTATTGAGTGAGTGGTAGGCTTGATAATCCCATACAAAGGGTATGTTAGATCACAAGAACTGAAGAAAACTATGAGTGATGGTGGAATAGTCAGGAATGTGTTGGAATACTGAGGGGCGGGGGGGGGGGGGGGGTGAATCAATATGAGAACTTTATTATCACTTTTAACCACAATGTGTAATCATTAATTTCATCCACATTATATCATTAATATATCATGAGTAACATAAATAAATAGAGCATAATAGACATCCATAAAAATATAGTACACCAGAATTTACGTGGAAACCCAAATGGGAGAAAACCATATAATGCTTTTCTTATATATCAAAAGAATACATTCATTGGAATAACCAACTTCCCAATTATCCAGCTACAACTAGAAGGATGCTACGATCCCCTATTTACAAGATCCAACCTGAAGGAAGCTCCAAATCCCTGATTTCTCCAACACCAACTGAAAGGAGTCTACAACCCCCTTTCCTTGCCTCGTCTTGCCGCCCTGAAATATAAGTGTAGACCAAACTGTCACTACCAAAAGCACTGCCATTGTCACATCAACTTGTCACTGTTAATGTACCATCAACCTACAACTCTCACTGTATCATCAACCCTGTAATTGTCATTGTACCATCAACCTGTAACTGATCATCGACATGTGTTGTACGACAACCTGTACCATACCATGCATCAACTATGTACCAACAAATGTAGTATAACATTTATCAATCATGTACCATAATATATGACAAATGTTCATACCATAACATAAATGATGAGTAGCTAATCATGTACCATATATCTATACCATATCATTAATGATATACAAGAATGTGCCTCAAGCCAGTATCACAAAGGCGTGCTTTTAAAAAAGAACCATAACATCCATAGACCAAATACCAAGAATATGTCTCAAGCATATATCACCTCAACCATAGCATCCCTATGCCCAAGAGGCATCCAAGATAAGACTTAAGCATATTCCATACCATACATGAAGAAATATTCAAATGAACACATAGAAAACATACCTTTACTCATGAAAACTATAGCATACCATCTCAAATTGTATCACAAACGTGTTGTACCTTCAAACCTTGTTGCAGCCTGAACCTAGCTATCCTCTTCATATATGTCTTGTCCTCGTGGGACCAAGACCTGTTGTCTAACGGGACCTCGTGTGATGAGTCCTAGACAACCCACGAGGGTGCCTCGCAGGACACTAGTAGTCTGACCTGCGGGGGTAAACCAAACTAGGGCTTCCTCATAAATTTTTGTCTCCTCTACAACCCCGAAACTCTTGCACTTATCACTTGTCACTAGCTCATATTTTGCCGTAACAAACTTTCCAATAGATCACTTACTCACAAGAATATATTCAATAGAATGAATGAGTGAATTTACTTATGAGAGACTCCTTGAGGTGTATTTATACTATTTCAAAGTAACCTCTCTCCTTAATCCCAGGGCTTCTAGAATTTCTTGTTACAACCACTTTACCCTTTCATTAATTGACTTGTAACTAACTAGGGGTTTCTTAACCATTCTTTGGGGCTTATAACTTCTCAAGGCCATAACTCCTCAGCTGTGAGGAACCACCTATCACCAGAAATGACATGACGAGGACTATCCATCCATGAGTGATTTACCTGCATTTACACTATCCTTCATGACCTTTTTTCGTGATCAACTTTTGGGTTCCATAACCACACCTCTCGAATTCTTATAGACTTCTTCAAAGCATCTTCCCATGAGGTCCATTCTTAGAGCTATTCCATAAGGGGACCACTTTGGAGACTTCTCCAAATACACCCATCACATATGTTGACATCAATGGCAACCACTTCTTGTTGACATCAATGACAACCACTACTTGTTGACATCAATGAAAACCAATTGTCCAACATAATGAACTGATGTAAGAAATTGGATTTTCCCTATAGGCTATACAATTGGACTAGATTTAGTGGTGGGGGTAATTCAATAATGGAATGAACTTTCAGAGGGTCTATAGTAATGTCATCCTTGGAAACAATGAAACCAATAACTAACCATTTATCCACTACCAATAAATGATCATCTATCCACTTCGAAGGAGGGGATTCTAGTGTGGATACAAATCCTTGTGTCAGAATTTTTTTTTGCAACATAGTTGATTGCAGTGATGAAGGAAATTTAGGTTGAGCAGAAGGCTAATTAACGTGGCATGATATTTCTAAGCTTCTTCCTTCAATTGAATAAACTTAAGTAGAAGCAAAAAATCATGGGTGTAATGTCTATAGACACCAAAAATAGATCAATGATTATTTGTGTGAAGTTGAGGGTTCTTCCCCTATTTTGGCTAGGGATTTTTACCTTGACCTTGATTTGTAGTACTCTCATTGCCCCCAATATTATTATTAGGTTGTTGTTTTTGGTGTTGGTCATTTTATTTTCCCTTCCGCTTCCCCTTATTCTTCTTTTTGTTATTGATTTTTTGATTGGGGGGTTCGGTACATTCTATTAAGCATACACATTTCCTTGAAGATGAGGTGCAGGTTGATTGAAATTAATGGGAGGTTGGGGTATTGTGATTGGAGGAGATACAAACATTACCATGCACATGTTAGTGTGAAGGGGGACCTGAATACTAGGTGCTAGTTCCTACTTGATATGAGGGATGAGAAAAATCCAATGGGGGGTTATGGTAATTGTAAGGAATCAAGGGACACTATAGAATAGCTTGAGAATAAGATGTACTGACCCCACCATACGAGGAAACATACACACTAGGTCCAAGGGGATTAGAATATGAATGATTGTGTAACATAAACCCTATCACACCATCGGCCACATGGGATGCTCTCAATGTAGACAAGTCACCCGAGTGGAACCAAGGGGAATTGGGAAGAATAGTGTACAAATACCTCGATTGGGCATAAATAAGGTCATATTATTGTTCCTTTTGAATGGATTCCTCTTCATTCTTTGACATCATCATGGACACATCCTTGACAATGGGAGGAAGTAATAACTTCAAAAAATATTCCATGAGGAACCTATCATTAATCTCAACTCTACACAAGTCACATTGTCTATGACATTCATGGATGTGATATATGATGTGGGTTGTAGTATTTTGATCAAAATTGGTGAGAATATTGATTCCTACATCATGGTGAACACAAAATTGAAACAAGGCTAAGAAAACCTTGGTTATGGACTCAAAGGTTGCATGGGAATGGGTTAGTTTATCAATATACCATTTCATAGTGGCAACTGTGAGTGTGCATTGAAACAACATCAATCGAATTGATTCCTCCATGATGCTATTAGAGGAGCACCAAAGGTGTAAATACATGATGTGATTGGAAGGGTCTTCTCTAGCACGACTATCAAATATAGGGATATCAGACAATAACTTGGTTGGCATAGTTGGCCAAGTGGCATGATGCCATATATGATCATTAATGAGTTTTTTAAAATCATGGAGATTTAACCCCACCATGTAAGGCAAAGTGGGCTGGTTATCATTCACATTAGTTCCTGCCATTGTGAAGACTAGTGTGGTACTCAGGTTAGGTGAGGGTGGACCAACGAAGGAGGACTAGTCCTAGGAATAGTTGGACTATATGGCCTCAAAGGGGATGATTATTTAGAATCTGAAGAATACGGACACCCCAAATTTGAGGGTGATTGTAACACCCCTGTTTCCCCTAGCTTGTATTTAATAATTGATTATGATCACCATGCTATGGCATGGGAACAATGTAAATTTATTATTGTTTAGATTGCCAATAACTAACTGTGGGGGTGAAGCCTTGAAGTATTGGCCATGATATCACTAGAGGAAAGAATGAGGAAACAATATAAAGGGTTCATTATGTTAAAATGACCCAAATTATGTTTGCTGAAATAATAAGCCTCATCCTGATCCCAAGGAAAAATTAGTTAATGAAAGAAGGACTGGTGGTTGAACAATCAACTACCCACAAAGTGTAGTTTTCCTGCAGGCCCAGACTGACCCAAGTTTCTTCTGACAGAAAGAATAGGACAAGTCCATAACCTTCTTGGGGATGAAAAAGGTGTCCAAGAGTATACAAGAAGGAGACACATCGGGAGGGGGCGTGTGACTCAGATATGTAGAGAGAAAGAGGAAGAGCGTGCGAGGATCTCTAGCCAAGAAGAAGAACTAGAAGATTAAGTTGTTCTGGTTACTGGAGAGAATAAGAGAAAAGATCTCTAAGAATTTGCAGAAAACAAGACCTAACAAGAAGGTCACGAGATTAATGCTAAGGGAGCATCTAATAAACCTCGCAGAGGTTGTGATAGAGAAAGAGCCTCTGAGAAACTGCAAAAGTTCCTTAGTGATATAATGGCTTGGCATGGGGGTGGAAAGAGTCCTAAGAATGAATTCCTCTGAAGCTACAGTTGGGTGGAAAGGTGAGAACCCACAGTCAGTGGTTAGTGATTGACTATAATAGATAAGTATTTCATTTGCCTTGTGCACTTGAATCAAAATGCATGATTTGAATGTTTGTAATTGTGATAAATTGTGCCTTGCGTGAAATTGATGGTAATAGTGCTTACTGTTCTTATGTAAACTGTTGCATTTGAATAGTTGTAAGATGACAAGTTTGGCCTTTGGGCTGGTTGGGAAATCCTCAAGGTATTTTCCCCAGGGATCAACTTCACAGTTCTAGAGTCGGGGCAGACTCTACGAGATTGCTATAGTCCCGTTGATCCTTCAAAAATACCTTTCCCTATTTTAGAACTTATGTTCTGTGAATATAGGGTGCTTCCTTCGATCCAATCGTCCAAGCGGGCTCATGACCACGACCTTAACCAAATTTTGACTGAGAGATAAGGGTGTAGCCCTCAAAACTTGTCAAAAACCTCATATGACATGGACCATGGAACCCAACACTAAGAACAATGAGAGATAAGCCTTTTGAGCTTCGGGGCTTTGGGGGTCTAGAGCTCCAGGATGTTGGAATCCTCATAGCATCTATATTTCATTGAAGGTGACCTATCAAACTGTTAACTTGATGGATGAATGGAGGATGGCTTTCAATTACCTGTAATCATGGAATTTTTCCCATTGCTAAACCCCAATCAAATTCTCGGTTACGAGGTAACATGAGCCGTAAATTTGAGGATATTCGAGATCTCCCCTGACAGTTGGATCTATGTCGTGGTCAGTCCCACATTGACCACTTCAGGAGAACAAAGGTGTTATAAATCCAAAACCCCCAAATGTTGGAATTGCAAAGTAATGTGGGTCATCGATATAAGGATCCTTTGGGACCCCTCTTGATCGTTTTATCATGGGGACGTATGTATCACGTCGAGAGAACATGGGGGTACATGTGTTGAGCAATGGTGATGCCATGTGTTGTGGCCTCATGACATAATAAAGAGATTTCAGTGACATGAGGCATGTTCCATGTATCTTTCCAACGTGTTTTGGGTTGACATGTATCCCTCTAGGAGTGGCCTAACACCGAGACCAAGCAACCATTTGATCTAGATTTGTGATTCATTGATATGGGGAGTCCATTGAGAACATATCCCAACCATTTGATCAACTAGTGGAAGGATAACATGTAGCACTCCGATGAAGTCCTACTTTGGGAGAGAAAGGGTGTTAAACAGTTAGAACCTCCAAATGCCGAACTCACAAAGTAACCCAGACCGTTGATCTGAGGATGCTTCAGTATCTCTCTCGGCTGTTTTATCTATACTGTGGTCATTCCGGTGTTGACCTACTCTAGGTAAAAAGGAGTGTTAAATGGGTGGAACCCCCAAATGCCGAAGTCATGAAGCAACAAAGGCCGTGGATCTATGGATCTATGTGGACCTGTTTGAATGTGGGATAAAATTTATTGGGAGGTTTCTGGCAGGAGTTTGAACTTCGGAGCTCTAGGTGATTTCACAGGTAGGAGAGGTTAGAGGCTTCTGGAGGCTGTCTATTGGCAGTGACGTGGAATGCTAACATCACCTAGGGTGACACAGACCCATGTTCAATATGCCATGTGTCACCTTGATTCATACTTTTATAGACCTCATTTTCCAATTGGAATGTGACATGTGTCTTCCATTAATAGGGCCACATGTCATCTCTGTCTTTTGCCACATGTCACCCCCTGGTCCTCGGTTGTTCGACCTAATGGATAATGGGACCTCGAGAGTTAGGGAGTTCGGAACTTCATAAGACTTAGGTTGATAGAACGTGTGCTCAAAAAGGGTCGAAGGCCAGATCTACATGGTGATACCTCGAGAGTTCAAAAGTTTATAACTTCAGGAGGTTTGGGATGTTAGAATGTATTCTCCAATAGGGACAAAGGCCAAATCTACATGGAAGGAAATTGGGAGTTCGAGAGTTTTGAGAGTATGTTCATAACAACACGATGAGGAACCTCACTGAAGGCCAGATCCACGTGACAGGATTCTGAGACTTTGGGACTCTGGGAATGGTTCAGATAGGGATAGGAAGGATGAAGAGTTGAAGGCCCGGTGATTGCAAAGATGCGGGGAACATCCCATATAACCGCCTCTCCAGTGTCCATGTCATCGCTAAGGGATGACAACCATGGTCAAGTCCATGCTAGATGGAATGGTATGAATGAGGCGAACCCATGTGGGTGCCACATGACCTTTGACCAACGATTCCTGAAGAGATTCAGAAGGGCATAACTTCCAATCCATAGCTCAGATTGAAGCATGGTAATAGTCGTTGGAAAACTCTTGACGAGCAGAAGGTGATGGATATCTCGGGAAGAGGACTCAAGATGATGGAGGAAAGTGAAATTTTGATGGCCCATCAATTAAAAAGGTACTTAAGGGGTTGGGTGTGTTACAAAGTGGTATCAGAGTGGGAAACAACACTTGGCCTGCTTGGGCTCACGAAAGAATCAAGTGATTATTTTTTCTTTCTTAGAAAACTTTAAGGGAGAGGGCACCCTGCCCTACCCTATCTAGCAAAACATGATTCAAACATAGGACTGGATGGGCTGGGTAATAGTCATAAGACTAGTTTATTAAGGCTAATATGAACCTGTTGAGAGTATTACTACCATACAAAAATTATCTGCATAAGTTCCTCGAGGAGAAGGATGAAGATTAAAATTCAGTTGGGATTTTACCCAAGGAGATTGAATCATGCTAGATTTTGGTAGAAGAAGACTATCATTTATCTTTGGAAATGATAACCAATCCTACAAAAGTGGTACTATGCCAAGGGGTATTAATAATAAAACTTGGATGCGAATGGAATAAACTTGTTTTAAGGAATACTCAAGTTCAGAAGGAAAATGGATTGAATAGGTGGCAAGAGTTGCCTAAAAGTCAACTTAATGAAGCCTTCGTTAATTAAAAGTGTTGATTAAATGAAGGATTTGGCATTGGGAGTAAAATTCTCCATGCCTAGAGACCTTATGGAAATAGGTGAGATCAACCTACTCAACCTATCATAACTAAAAAGAACTTCCTATTGTGGTAATTCCCCCCTTGTAAAATAAAAGAAGTCGTGGAATAAGTGGAATGACATGAGAAAATTAAAAATATCATGGTTGTGCTAAAGAAATGTAAATCCATATTAGCTAAGGGTAGGTCTATACATGAAAATGAAAGAGGAAAGTAAGTGGAACTCATCTGCACTGCAGACTGGGGTATAATGCTTGGTGCACGAAGATATGATGAAATTCATATCACAAAGATAGAGCATGCATATGACATGCATATATACTTATTATAGTATGCCATTGAATGTAAAATATGGTGATGCCATAGATCATATGGTTAGTGATGATCTGACTATGGCAGCATAAGTAAAAGTTTGATGATGTTGAGTACATAGTTCCTTATGAGGACAAGGTGGCAGGATTAATGAAATGTTGATCCTGGATGTGGTAGAGGACGTGTTGGGACACTTCTAGATGACCAATGGGCCAGGTTGACATCCATAGGTGGATGGTATCCATATGGATATGGCTTGGTACACTCAGATATCTATAAGAGGGAGTTAAGAAAAATATTCCCTTGTAGAGATATGTTGACCAAGAGTGAACTGAGGCATGCAGAAGAGACTAGAAATAATTATCTTACTGCCTTGAGTGATACAATAACTACCTATCTGAATTCTGAATTATGGAAGGATTTTTATAGTAGAAAGGGAAAAAGTAACCCTTGTTGGTTATTTCCATGTAGAGAGGGCAACATCAATATGAAATATGACTGTGAGACTAGTCATGTAATTGACTGTAATCTCTCACTAAAGAACACTAATATTAAAACTAAAATATCAATGTGAATGGATGAGGTAAAAAGGTGCAAGCTATGCACCTACATATATACAAATATATGTATACATGCTTAAAATAATAATAGGAATACAATCTCTCAACTGAGAGGGAAGCTCAGTGTTGAGTGTCTCTATGAGAATTGTCATAAGAATGATTGGAATATCCTTGGGAGAAGGATATTGAATTCTGATATGTCCATGTGTATGAATGACATGGAAAAGGTACAAGCAATGAGCTTACATGATGAATGTTTGGCTATGTTTGTATATGCTCGGGTGCAGTGATTTAATGCATTGTGGGGTTTCTTGATATGAAGACCGATATTAAGACCAAATATATATGAATGAATGATATTAAATGTGCAAGTGATGCACATGTATGATGTAAGAGTAAATGAGCAAGGATGCTCTGTTGTCAAGATAAGAGGCAAAATGATTATTCCTTTGAGAATTGCATGAGAATGATTGTGAACAATCATGAGTTGAATGATTTTAAAGTAAATATGTATGTGAGCTATGAAATATACCTATGGTATCTACACATAGGCTTATGATTATTCCTATGGTTAATCACATCATGGATGTAAGTTAACAAAACAAGGAATATGTGTGGATAAATAATCTGGATGCATAACAAAGATGCATGCTTATATTTCTTATAGAAATATTTGGTACACAACTGAAGCTAAATCAAGGTTGAGGCCATCACAGATAGTGAATAATATGCAATAAGGAAGTTGCATGATGAAGGAGCTCCCCGTGAAGGAACAGTGTAAAGACTCTGTCAGGAGAACAAAATCACAACCTTAATGACTGCTAAGAATTAAGCAGTGAGCTACAAGCTTATTTATATAAGAATCATGGATTACATTCTAAAACAAAATGTATGAGTGGAAGACTAAAAATGAATTTTGAGCATTCTAATAACCGAATGGTAATGTGCATAATGCATAGGTTCATGACTCATCGTGAACAAAAGGTTTTTTGTTGTAGCATGTTGATTTACCAAGAAGGTTGAGGTGAACCTAACCAAGACTAATCAAGTAAATGAGCATGGATATCACAATAAGAAGTATATTGCATAAGAAAAGAAGGAGAAAATAAGGAACACTTTTCTCACCCTAAGAACTCTGAATTGTTAACAGACTTGAAAGCCTTAGAAGAGCAGCGATGGGAATAAGTATAGCTATAAAAAGGGAGAATGAATAAATAAGCATATTTAAATGAATAGGCTTGGTCAAACCATGTTAAATAAAGGTAGTTAGGCCCTGGAAAATGTAGAAATTTCGATACAAATTAATGTATTCCTGCGATTCTCCTGATCTAACAAGTTTCACTATTGTTAAATACAGAATCACTTCTACTATTACTTTTGCGGAAGCAATTTAAAACACGATCACAACCACAATGCACAAAGTGAAATATCAATAACACACAACACAGACGTTTTACCGAGAAAGCGTAAAGCTAAAAACCCCACTATCATATATTATGTATATCATGAATCATGAAACAATCTCATACAAAAATCTAATCCAAGATCTCTTAGTACCATACAATCATCTCACACTGTCATACACAAATTAGCAAATACATGCGCCAATTTTCGTGTCCAGACGGCCTACCTCCTCTGCACAACCTCTGCAATTTGAATTCTCACAATGAATCGAATGAATACAATTGCTTCATTTGAAAATGCTCATAATCATATCCATTGCATGTGTGAACAAATCACAACTGATATCCAACTGTCCCTTTCACCTATTATCTCAACTGGTGTCCATTGGAACTAACATGCATGTAGTTAACTGTGGAGAATCTTCAGTTACATGCGAGTTAACTGATTGTGAATTAATGAATAATTAATTCACTGAACTCACACTAATACAACTAAGCTTAACTCACTTAACTACACTTGTAATTCTGTTACAATTCCAAATCACTCAGTTATGAATGAGATAATAGATTAAT
>ML780858.1:89794-111327 GCA_009831015.1 Picea engelmannii | reverse complement strand
ACCATAGTCGTTCCCAATCCGGTAATTTTTCCCTTCCATTGACAGAGTCTTGATAACTGTGCCAACTCTTAGGAATCCCTAGGAGCGCCAAGCTCACCAAATCATCAGCAGCGACTGTTATTCCCACACTTCCAAGCTCATCTCGACATTGGACAAACTTTGTGAGATATTTTGGAATGGTGTCGCCTTTCTCCATTTTAATCTTCCCGAGTTTATCTTTGAGCGCCAATTTCCTATGGTCGCTACTGTTTTGGAACAGATCTGTCAAAACCTTCCACATTTCATATGGTGTGGTTTCCCCATGGAGACTTGAGACAATGTGGTCTCGTACTCCCTCCAACAAAATCCTCCTCGCCTTCGCCACTTTCTTTTGCCATGCATCAAGATTTGCAGTGTCTGTCACATCCAGCTTAGGAACATCTGCGTCAATGTAACCCTTCAACCCATTGTCTTCGAGCACTACCTCAATCCTGTCCTTCCATGCAATGTAGTTAGAGCTGCCCGCGAGTGCATACTCCAACCTCAAGCCATTGAAAGACATTTTGATCTTGAATCAAGTGTCGCACCAAGAAAATCTTGCAAATTTGAATGTTATCCAACCCAAAACTCAACCCCTTTACTTTCCCCTTACCCTAGGAGGTTTGCACCCCACCTGAGAGCAACCTGAGGGAAGTTCGCACCCTGCCTGTGTATAGCCTGTGAACTTACCTGTCAAGTTCGCACCCTGCTAGTGTATTTACCTGCGAGAATGACCTGGAAGTTCGCACCCTGCTCCATTGCTAGGGTGAGGGAAGTTTGCACCCTGCTAGTGTATTTTCCTGCGAGAATGCCAATGAAGTTCACACCCTGCTAGTGTATTTGCCTGCGAGAATTTCTGTTCTTGAAAACAATGGAAGTTTTTAGTACTAGATTTCGCACCCGGCTAGAGATGTGACCTGCGAGAATGCAATTATGTTCGCACCTCACTTCCGTGACTCCGTGGCCTCCGTGGCTCTGATACCATGTAGAAATTTCGATACAAATTAATGTATTCCTGCGATTCTCCTGATCTAACAAGTTTCACTATTGTTAAATACAAAATCGCTTCTACTATTACTTTTGCAGAAGCAATTTAAAACACGATCACAACCACAATGCACAAAGTGAAATATCAATAACACACAACATAGAAGTTTTACCGGGAAAGTGTAAAGCTAAAAACCCCCCTATCATATATTATGTATATCATGAATCATGAAACAATCTCGTACAAAACTCTAATCCAAGAGCTCTCAGTACCATACAATCGTCTCACACTATCATACACAAATTAGCAAATACATGCGCCAATTTCCATGTCTAGACAGCCTGCCTCCTCTGCACAACCTCTGCAATCCGAATTCTCACAATGAATCAAATGAATACAATTTCCTTGTTTGCACATGATCATAAGCATATCCACTGCATGTGTGAACAAATCACAACTGATAGCCAACTGTCCCTTTCACCTGTTATCTCAACTGGTGTCCATTGGAACTAACATGCATGTAGTTAACTGTGGCGAATCTTCAGTTGCATGCGAGTTAACTGATTGTGAATTAATGAATAATTAATTCACTGAACTCACACTAATACAACTAAGATTAACTCACTTAACTACACTTGTAATTCTGTTACAATTCCAAATCACTCAGTTATGAATGAGATAATAGATTAATATTTATTGTCTAATTTAATTAAGGGGAAACCAAATTAGACACATGTTTCTTGTTGAATTTTCAACAGAAAATAACTCAGTTGGATTGAAAGTCCAGGGCTATGTAGAAGGGTTGGATGAGGGAAGAGTTCCTTGACCCCTTCCTTGTTTCTTATTGTATTTATCTAGTACGAGAGATTGATTTAATAATAAAAGTAAATGTTTTGACATCATAGTGATGATGGTTGTATGATTGTAGAAACACTTGAGAATTGTTTTTGTTTCACTCATGGAAACATTAAGGATAATGTGATGAAGTGAATAAATATATGCTAGGACATATATGAAAATGTTTTATTTATTTGAAGTTTATGATACAATAATTTTTATCTACATGACGATTAATATATTTGTGTTGTATTTCATGTGTAGAAAGAAATTGGAGCTGTTGAGAAAGACATTTGCCAATGATGGACAACCTCAAGCATATGAAGTCTATGTCGGTTGAGGATGAGTTATATCCTTGCAAGAAAATGCATGATTAAGGAGTACCATGGGTACAATGACCAATCTAGGGAGATTGGGGATAAAGGTTCTTATAGTTAACACGTTGCATGAGATGCATTGAGGAAATCCATGTTTGCATAACAGGGCAAGTAATACATTGCCCATTAAGGAAGGAGGACCTTCCAATACTCTACTTGAATTGTAGAGGTGTTAAATAAAAGAGAATTTTGGGTCGCCATGAGTGTTGGCACCCTGGTTACTACTGAAGGAAGAATGCCTGGGTGCATTCAAAAGAAAAATTTAGTTTCATATGTGATGATTTGGGATCATGATCATCCTATAGCAGGAAGCATAGTCTTGTTTCATTAATGAATGAGAATGATTAAACCCTATGGCGAAGAGGTTGGTTGAGCTCCAACACACCATGAAAAGGTACTTTCAATAAGTGTGACAAACTTAAACCCAGTGTAAGAGAACATTGGGTATGAATGTAGCCATGAATATTGGCACATGGATTAAATTCGTTTCACAATTAAAATTGCATTGGGAAAATTTAGTGTGTTGAAAGGATGCATACGTAAATAATGATATATCCTTTTTCCTTGTACCCTTGAATATATAAAAATGACTTGGAATGTTAGTATGCATAGTTTTGAAAATATAATGTGCAGGAAAACTAACAATTTGTTTTGGCTGAGGAATGTTGAAATTACAAGAAGAAAAGGGTCTTGGATATGGTAGTTTTGTAATCCAATAAGCAATACCAATTTCCTACTGAGAAAAAATGCTATGGGAAGGAAAGTCCCATACTTGTGAATCCGGTTCCTGTGCAGAACAAATCTGAAAATAAATTTGGAATTTGGAAATCTGTGGGTGACAGATTTGCAAGAAAATCCTGAATTTGAAGTTGATGATAATATCTCATAATTTATGTATACCTATGATATAGGTGAGATGAAAAATATCTTTCTAGGAAGGACAAGTGAAGGCTGTCAAGCTGGAAAACATGAAAAATTATACTGTTGAGACAAGAGAATCCTGTGGTAATCCATGATTGCCCTACAATATGTTGTGTTGTGGAAACAAGAGCCGGAGGGACACCTTGACAGAGCAAGTCTGAGGGATGCCCCGACTATAAGGCTCAATGAAGTCTTTATAACTCTTCTTGTGTGAGAAATCCTTGGCAATGAAAGATGGATCGCCCGAGGGATTGTATAGAAGAGAAGGGGATTCCTGAGTCTGGGCTTGGAGGGTGAGTGACCACAAGGAAGAGGAGACTTTGATAATTCTTATAAACTATTGATTGGGATCATGCACACAATGGGTATGTCAAGGAAAAACTGTGAGTTAATATAACAAGACAACCATATGGATGCAAATTCACGAACTGCACATATAAGTATTGTGCTAGATTATGAAATTTTTCCTCTTGAATTTTGCACAAAAAAAAAATATTTTCACATGAAATTGTAATTAATATGCTTGTTGTCCAAGATTATTAAAGGTAGACGATGAAGGCCAAGAGTCTGGAAAGGACCTGACTAAGTAAGAGGATCAAGATTTCTGAAGCAGCTGAATGACAAAGGCATGACATGTGTTACTGAGAAAGAACACTGAGGGCAATGTTCCTTTTTAAGGGGAAGGGGATTGTAACACCCCTATTTCCCCCAGCTTGTAATTAATCATTAATTATGATCACCATTCTATGGCATGGGAACACTGTAAATGCATTATTGTTTAGATTTCCAATAATTGACTGTGGGGGTGAGGGATTGAATTATTGATCATGATATCACTAGAGGAAAGAGTGGGGAAACAATAGAGAGGGTTCATTATGTCAAAATGACCCAAATTATCCTTGCTAAAATAACAAGCCTCATCCTGATCCCAAGGAGAAACTAATTAATGAAAGAAGGACTAGTGGCTGAACAATCAACTATCCCCATGAATGGAAGCATGGTGAGTCTAGACGAGGAGACAAAAGACCGTCATCCCAAAGTACCACAGAGTGCAATTTTCCTGTAGGCCTAGAACAACCCAATTTTCTTTTGATAGAAGGAATATGGCATGTCCAGAACCTTCCTGGGAAGGAAAAAGGCGTGCAATAATACACAGGAAGGAGACAAGAAGGAGACACACCAGGAGGGGGTGTGCGTGTTGGAGTTACTTCACACACACCTAGGATTTATTTTTCCTAAGGATTTTCCTTGTTTATTAGTCATAATTACTCATTATCCAATCTCCTATAATTTAAGGGAGAATATTCCACCTGGAGAATATTCTCTTTCAGTTGACACTTTAGTTTGACTAGTTGAGTTGAGTTTAGATGCTACACTGGTTTTGTCACCATGCAACATTGGGATCAACACCATGATAATGCACAATTTCCTTGGGATCATCACCATAATGGCACATTACCCTTGATTCTATGATTTAATTCTCACTACACTTTGTTCAGTCAGTTAATTGAAGACTAGTTGACTAGTTAACCCAGCTAGGTGGCAGTTCACTCCCATAACTGCCCGAGAGTCTAGAATAGGTGGCAGTTCATTCCTATAACTATCAGTGTGTGTCCAGATCACTCTAGACCACCACTATGGCACATTGGTTCTCCTCCACTGTGCATTGGTTGAGTTATACAGAGTATATCATGTGTAAATTATTCATTATTCATTATGGTTAATGAGAATTCTTCTATTCTTTCTCTCTTTCTTCTTCTTTCTTAATTTCTCTCTGAAAATGTGTGTAGTATTTTCTAACTAGATATATTCTGTATAATTTCAACACATTTACATGGTATCCGAGACGAAAGAATACTAAGAAAAAGCTACACCAAAGTTTTTTGTAGGTACAAAAGATTGAAGACAACGAAAAGATGAATTTCCAAAAAGAATTCATTCTTACACCTTACAACTACTTTGCATGGAAGGAGAGAATATTGATTCATCTCCGAACCAGAGGATTGTACATGTTAACCTTGAATACAGATACATAACCGACATCATCCATAGAAAAATACAAGTACTTAAATTGGATAGATGAAGCACTCAGAACGATTTGCAGTCTTATTTCTCCCGATCTCCTTTTTCACATATCTTCCTGTAAGACTCCCAATGAAGCCTAGATCACCTTGGAATGGATCTTTGGAAAAAAATATGAGATGAGGGGACACATGCTGGAGGTGGAGCTACTCACATTGGATCCAAAAATATTTGACAATATCCAATATTTCTTTACAAAATTCAAGCATTTACTGTCGCAACTCAAAGCTTGTGGGGTTCATAAATCTAAGGAGGAGAAACAAATGGTTCTCACCATTCTCTCCAAACTTGATATTGAATTATCTGTTTTCGTATCAACATACCATTATGTCATATTCTCCTCTGGATCCACCAAGAATATGCCTTCTCTTGATGACTTTATCGAATCCCTGACACAAGAGAAAACCAAGCTCATCAACATGGGAAAAATCAAAGGCCCAAAGGCGCATGAAATCACTGTGCAATATGGAAGCCATAAATATCAGAAATATAAAGATAAAGACAAAAGGAAATATCATGTACATCCAAAGAAGGAAGGGTACACAAAACCCTTCACTGATGCCTCCGGATCCAAAGGGGAAAAGAGAAGAAAGGGGGAGAAATGAATGCACTGTCACAAAGGATTCCAACCAGAATCCGCATGCGTGAAAAAAAAGAAGATCTAATGTCTCAAATAATTCAGCAAAAAAACCTTGGAGATCACATCCCTAAGGGTGCCAAGAAGAAGAAGCCAAAAGATCCAAATCCCAAGAAAGGCAATTCTAGCCATGCCTTGTTTGCCATCAACTCCTCTCCCAATGCTTGGATCATAGATTTAGGAGAATCACTTCACATGGATTCCTCAAAAGAAGTCTATTATTCATTAGATGCATGAAAAGGTACTCCTATTCTGATGGGGGACAAATCTTCTATCGAATTCACCGACAAAGGAAGGATTGAACTCACTAACAGAAGCTTCGAAAATGTGCTGCACGTTCCAAAACTTTCTGTCAACCTTCTCTCCATGCATCAGATGATGAATTCTAGTACTAGAAAGAAATTCATATTCACACCAAATGCCGTGGACATCTATGACAAGCAAACCAACTCAAGGGTTACAGCCGGTGAGGTAAATCATCAGTCTAGATTATATACTTTTTATGAATTCATTGAACATGATTCTGCTTTACTTCTTACTCATGTTGATGAAAATAGTATGATATGGCATGAAAGGTTTGGACATTTGAATTTTAGATACATGCAACATCTTAGAAAACAAATATTGGTTGATGGTCTACTGGACATCCTTTCTCCAAGGGAGTATGTGAGGGATGTGTTCTCAGAAAACACCCTGAAGAGAAATTCGACAAAGGAAAGTCTCAAAGAGCTTCCGTGCCTTTAGATATGATCAACAATGACCTTATGGGTCCTTTTCTGCATCCATCTATCAACAAAGTGAGGTTTGTTCTCATTTTTGTTGATGATTTCTCACATTTTTCATGGATTTACTTTCTCAGGAAAAAATCTGAGGTCTTTCAACACCTCAAATATTTCAAAGCCATAGTTGAGACACAGTTAAGAAAGAAGATCAAAGTCCTCCAAACTGATAATGGGGGAGAATATGTAAATCATGAGATCCATAATATTTTCCATGAGGCAGGGATTCAGTTGCATCACACAGTTCCCTATACTCCGCAGCAAAACAAAGTTGCTGAGTGGAAAAATAGATCTTTAAAGGAAATGGCATCTTGCATGCTGCATGAAAAGTCACTACCACAGAGACTGTGGGACGAAGCACTTAATTGTGAAACATACATCCAAAACATATCTCCCCATAGATCTGTCAAGGATAAGACCCCCTGTTGAGGAAAAGATGTGAAATTATCTTACTCAAGCATTTTCAGATTCTCCTTGGCTAAAGAAAAATAGACGGGAATATCACTCTATGTTTATAGCCATCAAAATAAAATCCTAACTCACAAGTATTTATTAGAAGTGCTTAGGCTAGTCTTTTCACAATTAAAACCTTGCTCGAAAATTCATTTTAATATGATTTTTTTAATATACAATTTCTGAAATAAATGTAGAGACAGAAGTAAAGACACCAAGATGATAATCAAGACAGATGAGACATAAAAAACTCCTTTATTCCATTCCAATTCAATAAAGAGTCATTCTTTTTACAAAATTTCATGCAGAAATTTCGGACCAAAGTCAAACTTAGACATCCCTGATGGAACATACAAAAGGACCTCTGACAGAAAGTCAAAAATTGAACTCTAAAAGATAGATCATCTTTCCACAGATTGTTGCCCACTCGACTCTGCACAATAGCCTTTGTCAGTCATTAAAACTAATTCACAAACATACAAGTCTACATAGACTATCAAAGATAGATCAACACCTCTGAAAAACGAGTGTCTGAATGATGTAATTCAACCCTGAATCTTGTTGTCTACAATAAGACCCTGCTATCATAAAAAATAATTAGGCTTGTGATAAATTAAGGAATGAATGAAAACTAAACTTTCTCAACATAAAATCAAAGAGAAAACCTTAGTATGCTTGTCCTTCTATTCTCTTTGTTCGTCCCTTTCCTTTTGTCTTTAAGAAAATTAGAATTGGTTGAAGTAGTTGAACCACCTCATTATTTAAGTTAATTAAAAGACTCAACCAACTTTTTAGTTAAGGGGAAAAGTAATAATCATAATAAGGGTTATAAATAAATAATAACTAGTAGGTGGGACCCCTTGTGACTCCCTTTATCTCTTAACAATCATAACATACTAGTTAATTAAGCCAAAACCCCCTCCTTGTGACTCCCATTATCATATTAACATTTGACAATTTGTCTCAAAATATTTGAAATTATTTTCAACAAAATATATTATTCATATATCCAAAGAAAACACGTTGTCCAAAATTTTTGAAGTCAACAGTCATCAACAATAAATAACATAAAAAACTCAAAAACCATATTTCCCACTTTGAGATGCAATCTTTCCTTGATTATTGCTATCACCCTTTGATTTTACCAAATTTTCCTTTGGTTGTGCTGAGCCTTTAGGCTTAATCTCGCTGATCACGTGAGAATAATCATCCCTCAAATGCATCCGGGAAGACATAGATTTATCAGAGCCATTGGAGGGTGAGGAAGGGTTAGCAATGGTTTTTCCTTTGTTAAGGGCATGGTGGGCCTCGAATTTCAACCTTTTTCTAGCATGAGAGGACTAAACCGGTGAGTGGATAGGTGCATCTTGGGAAATCTGGTTAACAAGCGAGGGAGCAAGTAAAGACAAATTAGGCTAGACACGATGTTGTGAGACTGTCGAGTGGACAATCTCTTGCCATCCATTGTTTTCGGGAACCTTGGGTTGCAATGAGACATGAGGGGGCACGGGAATACCAGGGGCTTGTGGAGCTTAGAAAGGAGGCCTTTCAAGCCTAGGTTGGACCACTCCTTTCCCAATCCAATTGAAAAATTTGGCCTAACTCTTGTGAGTCAGTGTCAAAGTGTATGGAGAATATTTTCCTTCTTGGTCCTATGTTCCAATTACCTCTCTCATGGTTGCCTCTGCCATGGCTACCTCGACTGAAAAATATCATCCCTACATGCATGATTGATTAGCCAAATAGTCCTTTTAACAACCATACATGACAACTCTTTAAAAATATGAAATATATTTTGGCTCAACAACTTATCAGACTCATGCAATCCAATCCATACAAATTGTTTAACTATTGTCGATGAGCAGGGGGTGAAAAAAAGGTTATGGGATATACGAGGGGCTTGTATTGAGAAAAAAATGATAAAATGAGGGGGAAAAGAAACATGGTTACTGCTCAAAGAAAACAACAATCAACTGTAATGCAAACCAAAGAAAATACCATTGTGATCCAACCATGAAAATGCGACTTCAAACTGCTTTAATACAAAATTCTTCTTGACTGTAATTAAATTTTAGAACAAGGAGTGAAAAATGAATGTGGGAAGGCGATGGGATTGTAATTAGAGAAAAGTGAAATAATGATAGGGAAAGAGAGAATATATTGTTCATAAAATTAATTAGGTAATCTATAAAACCATTTTGTAAAAGGAAACAACACCAACCAAATAACCACTATGACCCCAAAAACAATTATTGTGCACAGTTTAAAAAATTTTGTGCATTAACTTGCTTACTATTTGAAATCAAATATTTAACACAGTGTCTTTAAAACAAGACAATATGCATTCCACAATAGCCTATAGGGGATCTTTGTTCATCTCATTTATCCATTTCATATTTTAAAACAATTCCCAAATGAATAAACAGTCACTTAATTCCACTCTGTTCAGTATAAAAAAGTCAACCACCTTCCATCAACACAGACACAGAAAGCATGCCCAATTTAAATCCTCAATTCCATATACAATTATAACTAGACCATACTGCCACAACAACCATGCCTATCACTGTTAAAATGTATGATATTCATTAAGCATACATAGTGGATAGTCAAACCCAACGATCCATATTTAAAATGAAAAGATCCAGACTTTCCACTTAAACACACAAACAACAATCAACATTTAAACTCACACTATACTCAGAATACACAGACCATTCGACAAACGCAGAGTATCAATGTGACTGTAGGGGTTCAATCACTCTGAATTTGAACATCCTTAATGCTGGGCTATCAATCAATATAACGAGGTAACAACAATATGCCTGACATCATAAAAAAAATTGATCGAATTGCAACAAATCCATGTTTAAAAACCTGTGACCTTCTCTAATAGCGCAATCAGATAATATCGATAACAAATACAGTGGATAGCCATGCCATAATTACCATGATTGCAACATTCCCATTTGACAATTTTAAAACACACAGTCACAGTAATTATTAACTCAACCTATCGTGATGTAGGAACACCGCACATAGCCACTCATCCCACATGAAGCATCACTGTGCATTAACCAATTGTAAACTAATGTTGGGTTAACAATTCAACCATTCCAATGTAAGAGACAATGACTGTACATTCAATCCAATTCACCATGCTGAGCTTATCCATTTGATTATAATAACAAATGCAGTGACTAGATACCAAAACCAACACCACTATCAACATAATCAACAAAGACGAGCCAAAAATCGAGCACTATCGACAATACACCAACAAATCATAACAACCAACAGTCTACCCGATGGCCATTACAATTTCCTCTATCAAACCTGGGCTTGAGAAAACAAGGGTTTTCTCTGTGGACCAACACAGGGAGACATGGAGTTGAATAACATCATTAGGTGAGAACCTTTGTGACCAATGGTGCACACACATGGTATACCATAATTAACTTCACAGACAGGGTGATAATTCTTGTGATAGGAGAGACTATGAACATAGGAGAAAGGATTCACTCTAGCTCTGTGACAACACTCAAAACACGCATGGTATAACCCTCTTGGGTTTCCCAATCAAGCTGAGAATGCTGAGATAGGACAGGGTAGAGAAATAAAAGTCACCTTAAGCAAGCCCTTTGGAAAACGGTCATCACAACCCACTACACAACATTAGTAACATGAACGAAATCATACCCAAGTGAAGCAAAGCATAGTGGCAGAAGGTGTTCAAAACCCCATAACAACAAAAGATTGGGTATGGAATACGAAGGTGTGGAGACCACCAACTACTCTAAAACAAATGAAATCCTCCAACTAAAACCAACAAGGATGACAAATATCCTTTATGGATGCAAACACTTAGAACGACCAATAACTCTGTGACTTCAAACTTTATTGCAATGAAAACCACCAACGATTCATTCCAGGAAAATATCACCAATTAACATAGTTACTTGACTCAAGGAAAATAAAAACCAATACATAGCAAGCCACTATCTATTTCATAACTAGAGAAAATTCATGGATGGCCAAAAAGACATACCTGTAAGAAAGAGCACCTTAAAACACGAATTGGATGAGTGGTTCTCCCTCTGCTTGAAAGTCATAGCATAACCACGACAAACATAGTTGAACAATAGCCCGACTAGGGTGGAGGCCAGTGGAAAGAGTAAGGGTGACATGCAGTAAATGCACGTCTCCTCCACCCCCAGTCAATTAATTTCTTAGTACACGCGAATCGACTTCCCATTAACTCCTTCAATTAAACCATGTATCGAAACCATCACCCACTAATTGTCAATAGCGTGACCCAATCACATTTATCCATTTCGACTTATGCCATAACACAAATCAACCATGTTCCATATAAATCAACAAATCACATAACTATTAGCTTATTTCTAGGGTTAACAACGATCCTTTTAATTCATATAGTGTAGCATGTTAGTATAGAATTGTTCCTTCCTTTTGAATTTTTATTCATATTTCTTTATCTCCTTTCAATTGCCCTTTATTTGTTGTTACTAACATGTATCTTTTGCAGGTGTCACAAGTAATAAATCCAGGGCTAAATAGCAAAGGTAACAACAGATATCACAATCCATCACAACATGAAATTAGAGACTAGAGCAGGAGAAACAACACATAACATGCCCTATCCACCATTCAACTGTCGCAATTAGAATAAGCCCAATCCATCACCAATAAAAACAAGATCTCATCAACCATGTAAGCAGTGTCGAGTAGTGGCATAAACATCAAATAAGAGCCATATATTATATCCCAATCTACAAGGGGGTCCCACCTACTAGTATTATTTATATTGTTAGCTTATAATAGTAGGCTTTAGCAATGCTTTGTGGGCGAAAAAAACTCGTTGCGATTTTAATCATCAACAACTTGGTGACTCCACAGGGAAATTTGTTTTCAACAGATTTAGAGCTCATAACTCATGGATTTGTGGACCAAGAACAACAAGTTGAGAAGATATAACCAAGAAGATTATGCAACAGGGGGAGGTGAGCGGATTTAATGGAAAAATGTCCAGGAATTTGGGAATAACTCATGAAAAGTGTTAAGTATGAGGGGTTTTACCACTATATGCATAATCATTCAATTGAAATCTTCTCTTTACTTAAGGAGAAAAATTACGGATTTTCTCTTTAAAATCTCAAATGGATGAAGAAATGGCAAGAAGAAGCGAGAGACAACCAATTCTTTATAAGACAACAGTGAAAGAGATAACAAATTCAAGTATGCTTCAGGGGAAACAATGTAACAACTATGTAAGCTTGATTGTTATTGACTAACAATGCTTTGCAGGATTTTCACTGTGGTAGAACTGATCCAATCATCCTATTTTGACCAAATTAGCTAGAAAATGGTAGGAAACAAAATCACGACAAAAGTAAGATTGCAAAAATTAAAACAAAAACAATAAAATGACAGAAATGTAAGATCAATAGGAAAACTTAAAACAGATAGCAGAAGTCCAACTACTATAAGGCAGAAAAGAAAATATCACAAAAAAGAAAGCAGAGATAGGTTACTAGTATATAGAAAATCCAAACAACATTAGAACTTTTCACGTTGGTCCCTCACAATGTTTCAAGCAAGAGCTGTTAGTTCTGTAGGAAAAAAACTGCTCATGTAAATCCTTTAGAATGCAAGAGTTAGTGTCCAGGACAAAAGCAATTTTGAAAGGACCCGGAAATAACACTTGGAACTCCAAGGTAATTATCAACCTTTTAATGTATATGATTAGATCATCAAGGTAGATGTGGATGTTGATCAATTCATCAAGAGTTGTGTGTATAGGTCTTTTAAAAGCAGTAATTTCATGAGGTAAGCCATAAAACATTCATTTATAAGTCACGATACCCCGAATTGAGATAGGAGTGGTTTTATGAACATCTGCCCCTTTTACCTTGATGTTATTGTAACCCATAATTTCGTCAAGTAAGGGCCTCATCTGTGACCTTACAAACTGTTGCAGAATTATTTCCATATTGAGGGGAGGAAAAGGATTTCTCATAATAGCTTGACTGAAAGTGCGAAAACTAAAGCAGGTTCTAATACGATCAGCCATCCTCAAAACATGTATCCAATTGGAGACCCATTCGGGGTAGATTGAAAAAATAATTCCATCCCTTAAGAAATCTTCCAACTCTCTTTGAAAAGTTTCTTTAAATGCAAAGTTGATAGGTCTTTGTTCTTGCCTATCTGGTTTCATGCCTTCCTTGATGTGAATAACATGTTGTGCAAGACCAAGATCAAAACCACGAAGATTCTCATGAGACCAAGAAAAAACATTTTGAAATCCATCAAGTAGCTTGGCAAACATCATTTCTTCCTTATCAGAACATTGGACACTTTTTTTAGCATTCTTTGAATATTCGAGTGCCCCAATACTCAAGGAGATGGTTTCACCCACCTTCCTTCTTGACCCCTCTTCTCTCTATTTCTCTTTATTGCCTACATCACTCGATGAAAAAAAACTCTCAAGAGGAGTCAAGCCCTTATGAATTTTGTTGTTTTATATGGATGTCATTTCCTTGGGCTTAAGAGGTTCATCTTGAATGAAAGCACATATGCTCTCATAGTTAGGGAAGACCTACCAATATTCTACATTGTTTGGGATATGTGAACGATATAGAGATTGAAAAAAACAATCAGGCCTGTGAGGCAAAGGTTGTTGATTAGGAGAAGCTACAAAGACAACTAACCAATCAACCATTTAATTCAACTCCCTCTTAACATGAATGATGTTGAAAGATAAAAGGTTCAATATAAGCACCCAAACAATTTGGGTGTATCGTTCCATCATCTTGTCGCTAGGAGAGCATATCTTACGTATCAGGTTCACAACAAGCTCAGAATCTCCAAAAACTGAAAGGTGACCACAACCAATATTAAGGGCACTTTTAATGCTTAATAATAAATCTTCGAATTCAGTGACATTGTTTGTGCAAGCAAACTCCAACCTGTAAGACAAATTATGAATTTCACTTATAGGGGAAACCAAGATAATGCCAGCCCCATTACCTTCATTAGAGCGTGAACCATCAAAGTTCATGTGCCACATATTATCATCTAAATCGATTAGTTCCAAAGGAATATTATCCTCCTCAACAAATATGGAATACACTCCTAGTTCCTCTTTGATATAGTTTACACTAGATTGTGGAACACTCTCTATGTAGGGTGAAATGATTCCCTCTCTAAGGACTATAATGTTCTTACCATTTCGAGGCATGGATAAATGCGTCTCATCGAGTGAGAGGTATCCACCTATTAAGTCTTGCCAATATCTTCCCAAGATAATTGAGTAATTTCTCATAGGCATATCAATTACCTGAATGCTGAGGGTTGTCCTTATTTTAGGATGAGCGCATAAAACTAAGGTCACATCCTTAATCTCACCTATGGTTTTTTTTTGTAGACTATTATAGGAGAGCATGCTTATGGTGTTTTCATTTGTACAAGACATGCATAGCTCTTCCATAATAATCCTCGACATCACACTTGGGCCCGAACCACCATCAATGAGGCAACAATGGGCAATCTTATCCATAATCTTTACAAAAATATAAAAAGTGGGATTTTTTACAAGGTATCTAAAGTTATGCACACCTACTTTATTTACAGGTGATTCCTCTTCGTTTACCTCTTCAGAAAGATTGGCTACAACAAAATCATTTCCTTCCATGAATTGTTTCAAATGCATTTGTTGTTCAGGGATGACAACCATGTCCAAAAGGGTTGCATCTGCTTTGATGTTGGCCAAATGGTTCAATATATTATATTTGGAAGAGGGGAGAGGAGAAGTTATTCCTAGACTTTCAGTAACCTTAGGAACCTGAAAAATAGCAACAGGTGAGGATGAGCTTGGGATAGAAGAATTGCGGGGAGGATCTAATTTTCCCTTGGGAGCATAGGCTTTGTTCCTAGTATTGATGACCATGAAATCTTCTGGCTCTACAAAATATAGGACAACGATAGTAGCTTCTGGTATCTTACCAAAGATCTTATCTCTGGAACTCTTATTTACCTCACATGTAGTTTCCTCGTGGTGTTCCTCGCAAAAGTTACACCAACTTCGAGGCAAGATAGCTTTAGGATGAAAATTTATTTCAATCGGATTTCTAAAGGGGGGTGCAGAAGAGGATGAAGCTCCAGGGGTGATAAGGGAGACAATTCCTTTCCGATCATACGCTATCATACAATTGTTCATGTATTGTACTAGCTATAAAAGGGTGGACCTGTCTGTATGTCTGACTGATTCTCCCTAGGGAAGACCAGTTCTTTCAAGGTGTTCTTCATACTTTGAACAAGCATGAAGAGCGGAATCGATATTATCAATGGATTTTCCCTCAATCCTATGACGGTATGGGGAAGGTAATGCATTGTAGTAATGCATGGAAGTGGCTTGGTTCTGATGGCGGATGAGTTCAGGGATTTGATTGTATAACTTGTTGAAACACAAGTTGAAATACTTGATGGTATCACCATCCTTATAGGTGATGTTATTGTATTCCCTTAACTTCTTGGTTGGGCTTTTAGATTTCCCATAAGTGGATCAGAATCAATAGATTAACTCCTCCCAAGTAGACAAAATCTTAGAAGGAAGGTCAAATAAATCAGCCGCAACCTTTCCTTCTAAGGAATTGATGAATAAGCACATGCAATTATCATTGTCACTGGCTCCAATGTTATGACAAGCATTAGAAAAATCCACTAGGTTTTCATTTGTAGTGACAATTTTATTTCCTGAAAACCTAGGAAGATGTCTTTAAATTTAGGAATTGGACGAGTAGCAAGTGCTAGGTTAAGAGGAGAGGACACATGCCACGGTGTGGTTGTGGCATCTTCTTCAAACTGAAAAATCCCATACTTTTTAATGAATTTGGTGGGGTTTGTGGTAGATTGGACAGGGACATGGTGGCTATATAAGCTACCAATCACTGACTAAGATGAAGACTGAGAAGATGAAGCACTTACAGTGCCACCAGAGCCACCACTAGATTCCATCTTGTGGATGATAGACAAGGGATAGAAAGACAAACTGGATGAATCAGACAAAGTTCTCCTTAGAGAACTTTGTTGGGCATATAACACAACGTTCCTTCTTCTTATTTCAGAAATAGGATTGATTTACGGTGATAACCCTCTTCTTCTTCTAGAAGCACAAGAGTCTAAGGACATGAAAGAAAGGCCAAAACTGAAGAAACAAGAAGGTTACTACTGATTTATAGGTTGTCTAAATCTAGCTTCCAATTGTTCTTGAGCACTAATATCTAGTTCAATTGTTGTCCAAGAATGGTTAAGCTCAAGACAGGTATTGGCAGTGTCCAAAATGGTGTTAAACATGTTCAAAGCAATGTTGGTTTGGTCTTGTAGACCGAGCTCAATATTGGACTTCCTTATAACACGCACAATCATTAAGAAATGAAACAATCAAAGAATCAATATCAAAAAAATAGATGTATCGATGAAAATCGAGTATAAAAATTAACCAGAGAGATATCAAAGATCTCCCCAGTATGGTCGCCAAACAAATGTTGAGGAAAATATATGAAATGATCTTACTCAAGAATTTTTATATTCTTCTTGGCTAAACCAAAATAGACGGTAATATCAACCTATGTTTATAGCCATCAAAATAAATTCCTAACTCACAAGTATTTATTACAAGTGCTTAGGATAGTCTTTTCACAATTAAAACCTTGCTGGAAAATTCATTTTAATATGATTTTCTGAATATAACAGTTGCTGAAATAAATGTAGAGATAGAAGTAAAGACACCAAGATGATAATCAAGACATATGAGACATAAATAAATCCTTTATTCCATTCCAATTCACCAAAGAGTCATTCGTTTTACAAAATTTCATGCAGAAATTTCAGACCAAAGTCAAACTTAGACATCCCCGATGGAACATACAAAAGGACCTCTGACATAAAGTAAAAAAGTGAACTCTAAAAGTTGGATCAGATTTCCACAGATTGCTTCCCACTTGACTCTGCACAATAGCCCTTGTCAGTCATGAAAACTAATTCACAAACATACAAGTCTACACAGATTATCAAACATAGATCAACACCTATGAAAAGCAAGTGTCTGAATGATGTAATTCAACCTTGAATCTTGTTGTCTACAATAAGACCCAACTATCATAAAAAAGAATTAGTCTTGTGATAAATTATTGAATGAATGAAAACTGAACTATCTCAACATAAAATCAAAGAGAAAACCTTAGTATGCTTCTCCTTCTATCCTCTTTGTTCCTCCCTTTCCTTTTTCCTTTAAGAAAATTAGAATTCGTTGAAGTAGTTGAACCACCTCATTAGTTAAGTTAATTAAAAGACCCAACCAAATTTTTAGTTAGGGGGAAAAGTAATAATCATAATAAGGGTTATAAATAAACACTAACTAGTATGTGGGACCCCTTAGGCCTTCTTGGGCCTCTATTACAATTACCTCTCACTCGGTTGCCTCTGTCATGGCTACCTCAGCTGAAAAAGCTCATTCCTGCATGCATGATTGATTAGAAAATAGTCCTTTTAACAACCATACATGAAAACTCTTTAAAAATATGAAATAGATTTTGGCTCAGCAACATATCAGACTCATGCAATCCAATCCATACAAATTGTTTAACCGTTGTCGATGAGCATGGGGTGAACAAAAGGTTCTGGGATATACAAGGGGCTTGTATTGTGCGAAAAATGATAAAATGAGGGGGAAAAGAAACATGGTTACTGCTCAAAGACAACAACAATCAACTGTAATGCAAACCAAAGAAAATATCACTGTGATCCAACCATGAAAATATGACGTCAAACTTCTTTAATACATAATTCTTTTGGACTGTAATTAAATTTTAGAACAGGGAGTGAAAAATGGATGTGGGAAGGCGATGGGATTGTAATTAGAGAAAAGTGAAATAATGATAGGGAAAGAGAGCAGATATTATTCATAAATTAATTAGGTAATCCATAAAACCATTCTGTAGAAGGAAATAACACCAACCAAATAACCACTGTGACCCCCAAAAACATTACTGTGCACAGTTCAAACAATTATGTGCATTAACTTGCTCATTGTTTGAAATCAAATATTTAACACAGTGTCATCAAAACAAGACAGTATGAATTCCACAACAACATGAAGGGGAGCTCTATTCATATCATTTATCCATTTCATATTTTAAAACAATTCCCAAATGAATAAATAGTCACTTAATTCCACTTTGTTCAGTATAGAAAATCAACCAACTTCCATCAACACAGACACATAAAGCATGCCCGATTTAACTCCTCAATTCCATCTACAATTGTAACGAGATCATACTTCCACAACACCCATGCCTATCACTGTTAAAATGTATGATATTCATTAAGCCTACATAATGTACAGTCAAATCCAATGATCCATATTTAAAATGCAAAGATCCCGACTTTCCACTTAAACACATAGACAACAATCAACATTTAAACTCACACTATGCTCGGAATACATAGACCATTCGACAAATGCAGAGTATTAATGTGACTATATGGTTTCAATCAATCTGAATTTAAACATCCTTAACGCTGGGCTATCAATCAATATAATGAGGTAACAACAATATGCCCGATCTCATAACAAAATTGATCGAATTGAAACAAATCCATGTTTAAAAACCCGTGACCTTATCTAATGGCGCAATCAAATAATATCAATAAAAAATACAATGGATATCCATGCCATAATTACCATGATTGTATCATTCCCATTTGACAATTTTAAAACACACAGTCATAGTAATTATTAACTCAACCTATTGTAATGTAGGAACGCCACACATACTCACGCATCACACATGAAGCATCACTGTGCATTAACCAATTATAAACTAATGTTGGGTTAACAATTCAACCATTCCAATGTAAGAGACAATGACTGTGCATTCAATCCAATTCACCTTGTTGATCTTATCCATTCGATTATAATAACAAATGCAGTGACTAGATACCAAAACCAACACCACTGTCAACATAATCAACAAAGACGAGCTAGAAATTGAGCATTGTCGACAATACACCAACAACTCATAACAATCAACAGTCTACCCGACGGCCATAATAGTTTCCTCTATCAAACCTGGGCTTGAGAAAACGTGGGTGTTCTCTGTGGACCAACACAAGGAGACATGGAGTCAACTACCATCATTGGGTGAGAACCTCTGTGACCAATGGTTCACACATAGGGTATACTACAATTAACTTCGCAGACATGGTGATAATTCCCGTGATAGAAGAGACTATGAACAAAGGAGCAAGGCTTCACTTTGGTTTTGTGACAACACTTAGAACACGTAGGGTATAACCCTCGTGGGTTTCCCAATCAACCCAAGAATGTCGAGATAGGACAGGGCCGAGAAATAACAATCGCCTTAATCAATCCCTTGGGAAAACTACCATCACAACCCATTGCGCAACATTACTAACATGAATGAACTCATACCCAAGTGAAGAAAATCACAGTGGCACAAGGTGTTTAAAACCCCATCACAACAAAACACTGGGTATGGAATACGAAGGTGTGGAGACCACCAACTACTCTAAACCAAATGAAATCCTCCAACTAAATCCAACAAGGATGACACAAAGCCTTTATGGCTGCCAACACTCAGAATGACCAATAACTCCATGACTTCAAACTTTATTGCAATGAAAACCACCAACGATTCATTCCAGAAAAATATCACCAATTAACACAGTTGTCCGACTCAAGGAAATCACAAACCAATACATACCGAGACACTATCTATTTCATAACTAGAGCAAATTTATGGATGGCCAAAAATACATACCTGTAAGAAAGAGCACCTTAAAATGCGAATTGGATTACCAGTTCTCCCTTTGCTTGAAATTCATAGCATAACCACGGAAAACACAGTTGAACAATAGCCCAACTAGGGTGGCGTCCAGTGGAAAGAGTAATGGTGACATGCAATAAATTCACCTCGCCTCCACCCCCAGTCAATTAATTTCTTAGTACATGCTAGCCAACTTCCCATTAACTCCTTCAATTAAACCATGTATCGAAACCATCACCCACTAATTACCAATAGCGTGACCCATATCAAATTTATCCATTTCCACTTATGCCATAACATAAATAAACCATGTTCCATATAACTCAACAAATCACATAACTATTAGCTTATTGCTTGGGTTAACAACGATCCTTTTAATGCATATAGTGTAGCATGCTAGTATAGAATGGTTCCTTCCTTTTTCATTTTTATTCATATTTCTTTATCTCCTTTCAATTTCCTTCTATTTGTTTTTACTAACATGTATCTTTTGCAGGTGTCACAAGTAATAAATCCAAGGCTAAATAGAAAAGGTAACAAAAGATTTCATAAGCCATCGTAACATGAAATTAGAGCCTAGATCAAGAGAAACAACACATAACATGCCTTATCCACCATTCAATTGTCGCAATTAGAATAAGCCCAATCCATCACCAATAAAAACAAGATCTCATCAACCATGTAAGCAGTGTTGAAGAGTGGCATAAACATCAAATAAGAGCCAAATATTATATCCCAATCTACAAGGGGTCCCACCTACTAGTATTATTTATATTGTTATCTTATAATAATAGGCTTTAGCAATACTTTGTGGGAGAAAAAAACTCGTTGCGATTTTAATCGTCAACACCCCCGATGAGGCTTGGAGCAACCTCAAACCGAAAGTGACCCACTTTCACATTTTCGATTCATGTGCATGGGCCTGGATTCCCTTTGAAAAGAGGAAGGCACTTCATCCATAGAGAACTGAGTGTATTTTTGTTGGATACCACAATGGTGTGAAGGGATATAGGCTTATTGATATTTCCTTGGACCAGATCATCATTGCGCATAGTGTCTAATTCGAGGAATGTGTCTCGCATGTACCTCAACAACTGCATGCAGACACCTTCATTATTCCACCTATCCAAGATGATGAGAATGGACATGCCGACTCTTCTTCAAATGAGATTTATGATTCTGAGGACTCAGATGATTCAAAGTCAGAGTCAGTACATTTAGATGCAGATTGATATCATATAGATGCAGTTGCAGATCTAGAGCATAGGCCCAAGTGGGCACAGACTACTCTTCAGGATGGAGGGGATCTCATTGGTGACCTAGTCGATACTAGGAGGAATCGATCTGATTTCAAGGATCCTCCTGTTGCATTCACTGCCACTGAACCATTTCCCTCCAGGCATATTTTCTTGGTTCAGTCTTTAGATCCACAGTCTTATGGCGAGGATGTTGGAAATACCATGCAAGAGGAGTACAACTCCCTCCTCGAGAACCAGACTTGGGATCTGGATCCCCTTCCTTCCGAGAGGAAACTTGTCAGATGTAGATGGGTGTACAAGACTAAGAGCGCAA
>ML780858.1:70562-89588 GCA_009831015.1 Picea engelmannii | reverse complement strand
TCCTTTATTATTATCCAACAAATGAAGGGATACAACCTACAACAAAACCCGTTGTAACTTCCTCTTCTTTCTCTCACAGTCTCCTCTCTCAGAATACAATATTCACCATCATCCATATCCGCAATACATTTCCCTCATAAAAGCGGGTTGCCTTCTAGGGAAAAAAACCCTAACATAATCTCTACCGCTAGATCTGCAACCTTATAATGAACGGTCCAGATTTACAATGAAATTACAATATACTTTTACAAGGCAATTTTTGCTTCAGGGACTTCACCCCCGAACCCCCGCTTGCCCCCAGACCCCCCAACCAGGGGGATAGCCCCCCCGGACCCCACAGAGGGGGTACCCCCCCTCTGCACTCTCCCGCGTGGAAGAGTGTACATACTTCTGGGGTGTAAATACTTCATGGGGTATAAACACGGCTAAAAGTAAAAGACCTATAAATCAGGAAGATAATCAGGCTCCACAACCAACAATATAAAGCCAGCCTTGTTTCCAAAGGCTTTCATCAGGTGCATGGTATTGACTATGATGAGACCTTCACTCTAGTAGTGAATATGGATTCCATATGATTGGCTCTTGCCATTGCGGCAACCAAGGGATGGGAAGTCCATCAGATGGACGTGAAGAATTCATTTCTTCACGATGATGTCTCTGAGAAGATATACGTGGAGCAACCCCATGGATTTATGCAAGACTCATGTTTGTTCTATCGACTGAAGAAGTCCCTTTATGGCCTCAAGCAGGTTGCGAGGGAATTGTATGCCAAGATGGACTCCTACCTGTTGTCACAGAACTTTGTATGTTGTAAATCAGACCCGAATGTCTACATGATCAGGATGACCGATTCACTTCTACTCTTAGTTTTGTATGTTGATGATTTGTTAATCACCGGTTGTTCGACTTCAACGATTTATTCAGTCAAGAGGATTCTACATGACAAGATTTTGATGAAGGACTTGGGTCCACTACACTTCTTCCTTGGACTCGAGATCACTCAGAATGCATCAAGCATCAAACTGTCTCAGGCCAAGTATGCACGAGATCTCCTTGAGAGATTTCACATGACAGAGTGCAAGTATGCTCTGAATCCTTTCCTATCAATATTCAAACTTGAGGATGGAGGGGAGACTCCACTGGTTGACAACACACTATACATACAACTAGTGGGGAGATTTTTGTATCTCACACACTCCATAACATACCTCTCTAGTGCAGTTGGCACAGTTTCTAGGTTCATGCAGGAGTCGCATGAGCTACATTGGAAGGATGAAAAGTGTATCCTTCGATAGGTACAAAGCACCATTAACTTTGGTATTCATTATGTAGAAAACTCTACTTTAGATCTCATCAGATTTACTGATTCTGACTGGGTTGGCAATAGAAATGATCGCAAGTCCACATCCGGTTACTCATTCGGTCTTGGTTATGGGCCTATCTACTGGTCAATCAAGAAGCAAGCTGCCATTGCTCTATCTTCAGCCGAGGCAGAGTACATAGGGGTATTTAACATAACCATTCAGGCTATGTGGCTACAACATTTTCTCACTGAGTTGGGCATTCAATTTCATCGGTCGATCGTCATCTAGTGTGACAACCAGAGCACTCTGAAGTTCTGCAGAGATACAGTTCATAGGCAGTGGACGAAGAACATCGATATCCACATGCACTACATCTAGGACTTAATACATGAGGGGATCATCAACCTATAGTTCTATCCTTCAGTAGAACATATGACAAACATATTCACCAAGACCTTCACTAAGAAGAAGTTCCAGTCTCTGCGAAGTCATCTTGGAGTGAAGGACACATTTGCCTAGCAATTGTAGTTCTTCTTTTTACATACATTGTACCTTGCGGGGGGGGGGGTGGGGGGTTTCCCATCAGGATTTCTCTCTTTACTGACTTTATTTTAGTGTATATTTTTTATTTGGGTACCTAACATGGCCTCATTGTCGGGACCCATTCTTTATTTTCACCATAGTGATGTTCAGGGGGTGTGTTGGAGTTACTTCACACACACCTAGGATTTATTCTTCCTAAGGTTTTTCCTTTTTTATTAGTCATAATTAGTCATTATCTAGTCTCCTATATTTTATGGGAGAATATTCCACCTGGAGAATATTCTCTTTCAGTTGACACTTTAGTTTGACTAGTTGAGTTGAGTTTAGATGCTGCATTGGTTTTGTCACCATGCAACATTGGGATCATCACCATGATAATTCTCACTTTCCTTGGGATCATCACCATATTGGAGAATTACCCTTGATTCCTTGATCTACTCCTCACTACACTCTGTTTAGTTAGTTAACTCAAGACTAGTTGACTAGTTAACTCATCTAGGTGGTAGTTCACTCCTGTAACTGCCTGAGAGACTAGACTAGGTGGCAGTTAATTCCTGTAATTGCTGGTGTGTGTCCAGATCACTCTAGACCACCACTATGGCACATTGGTTCTCCTCCAGTGCACATTGGTTGAGTTATACATATTATATCGTGTGTAAAGTATTCGTCATTCATTATGTTTAATGGGAATTCTTCTATTCTTTCTCTCCTTCTTCTTCTTTCTTAATTTCTCTCTGCAAATGTGTGTAGTATTTTCTAGCTAGATCTATTTTGTGCAAGTTCAACACATTTAATTCAGACATACCTAGGATTTATTTTTTCTAATATTTTCCCTTGTTTATTAGTCATAATTAGTCATTATCCAGTCTCCTATATTTTAGGGCAGAATATTCCACCTGGAGTATATTCTCTTTTAGTTGACACTTCAGTTTGACTAGTTGAGTTGAGTTTAGATGCTGCATTGGTTTTGTCACCATGCAACATTGGGATCATCACCATGATGATTCACACTTTCCTTGGGATCATCACCAAACTAGAACATTACCCTTAATTCGTTGATCTAATCCTCACTACACTATGTTTAGTCAGTTAGCTGAAGACTAGTTGACTAGTTAACTCAGCTAGGTGGCAGTTCACTCCTGTAATTACTTGATAGACTAGACTAAGAGGCAGTTCAATCCCGTAACTATTGGTGTGTTTCCATATCACTCTAGACCACCACTATGACACATTGGTTCTCCTACAGTGCACATTGGTTCAATTATATAGAGTATATCATGTGTAAATTATTCATTATTCATTATAGTTAATGAGAATTCTTCTATTCTTTCTCTCCTTCTTCTTATTTCTTAATTTATATCTGCAAATGTGTGTAGTATTTTCTAGCTATATCTATTCTATGTAGGTTCAACACATTTACAACGCAACCCAGATATGCTGAGAGAAAGAGGAAGAGCGCGTGAGGCTCTCCAACTGAGAAGAAGAACGAGAATATTAACTTGTTCTTGTTACTGGAGAGAATAATAGAAAGGATCCCTAAGAATTTGTAGAAAATAGGACCTGAAAAGAAGGTCATGAGATTGATGATGAGGTAGCATCTTCTAAACCTAATAGAGGTTGTGATAGAAAAAGAACCTCTTAGAAATTACAAAAGTTCCCTAGTGATATCATGGCTTGGCATGGGGGTGGACAGAGTGCTAAGAATGAATGCCTCCGAGCCTACGGTTGGATGGAAAGAAAAACACCCATAGTCAGTGGTTAGTGATTGACTGTAATAGATAAGTATTTCATTTACCCTGTTCACTTGAATCGAAATGCACGATTTGAATGTTTGTAATTGTGATAAATTGTGCCTCACGTGAAATTGATGGTAATAGTTCTTACTGTTCTTCTATAATATGGTGCATTTGAATGGTTGTAAGATGACAAGTTTGGCCTCTTGGCTGGTTGGGAAATCCTCAAGGTATTTTTCCCAGGGATAAAATTCATAGTTCTAGAGTCAAGGTAGATTCTACAGGACTGCTACAGTCCCGTTGATCCTTCGAAAATACCTTTCCCTGTTTTAGATCTTAATTTATGTGAATGGAGGGTGCTTCCTTCAATCCAATCATCCAAGTAACCACAGGCTCATGCCCATGACTTTAACCAAGTTTTGACTGAGAGCTAAGGGTGTATCCCTTGGAACTTTTCAAAAACATCATATGACCAGGTACATGGAACCCAACGCTATGCCCAACGGGAGCTAAGCCTTCCGAGATTGGGGGCTTCAGGGGTCTAGAGCTCCAGTATGTTAGAATCTTCATAGCATCCATATTGCACTAATGGTAACCGATCAAACTGGTAACTTGACGGATGACTAATGATTGGCAGTCAGTTACCCATAATCATGGGATTTGTCCCCTTTCTAAACCCCGATCAAATTCTCAGTCGCGAGGTAACACGAGCCGTAGGTTTGAGGATATTCATGATCTCCTCTAATAGTTGGAGCTATGTCATGGTTAGTCCGACATTGACCACTTCAGGAGAATAAAGGTGTTATAACACCAAAACCCCCGAATGTCGGAGTTGCGAATTAATGTGGGTATTCGATATAAGGATCCTTCGGGACCCCTCTCGATCATTTGATCATGGGGACACACATATCACGTTGAGAGAACGTGGGGGTCCACATGTCGAGCAACGATGATACCATGTGTGGTGGCCTCGTGACATAGTAAGTATATTTCAATGACCTGAGGTATGTTCCACATATCTTGCCATCATGTTTTGGGTTGATAGGTGTCCCTCTAGGAGTGGCCTAACACTGAGACCAAGGGGACATTTGAGCTAGATTTGTGAGCCGTTGATCTTGGGATTCCATTAAGAACCTCTCCCAACCATCAAATAGTGGAAGGATAACGTGTAGTACTCCAACGAAGTCCTACTACGGGAGAGAAAGGGTGTTAAATAGTTAGAACCTATGTATGTCGAACTTGCGAAGTAACACAGACCATTGATCCTAGGATTCTTTGGGATCTCTCTTGAAAATTGGATCTCGACCATGGCCAGTCCAAAATTGACCTACTTTGGGGAAAAAGGAGTGCTAAACAAGTGTAACCCTCGAACGCTTAAGTCACAAAGCAACGAAGGCCATGGATCTGGGGATCTATGTGGACCTATTCGACTGTGTGATAAAATGTATTGGGAGGTTTTCGATAGGAGTTTGGACTTCAGAGCTTTGGGTGATTTTGCAGGTAGGAGAGTTTAGAGGCTTCCAGAGGCTATCCTTTTAGAGTTATGTCGCATGTTGATGTCATCTAGGGTGACGTGGACCCTTGTTATAAATTCCACATGTCACCTTGATTCATGATTTTTACAGACCTCATATGCCAATTGGAACATGCCACATGTATTCCATTAATAAGGCCACGTGTCATCTCCGTCTTTTTCCACATGTCACCCCTTAGTGCACGATTGTTTGACCTAATGGATAATGGGACCCCAGGAGTTCACTAGTTCAGAACTGCGAGAGACATAGGTTGTTAGAACATATGATCCAAAAGGGTCGAAGGCTGGAGATATGTGGTAGGACCTCGAGATTTCAGGAGTTCAAAACTATGGGAGGTTTGAGATGTTAGAATGTATGCTCCAAAAGGGTCGAAGGCCAGAGCTATGTGGTAGGACCTAGAGAGTTTCTGGGTATGTTGATAACAACACGATGAGAAACCTCACTGAAGTCCGGAGCCACATGGTAGGATTCCAGGACTTTAGGACTCTTAGAATGGTTCAAATAGGGATAGGAAGGATGAAGGGCTAAAGGCCCAGTGATCGCGAAGGTGCAAGGAACATCCTCTGTAACGACCTCTCCAACGACCATGTCATTGCTAAGGGATGACAACCATGGTCAAGTTTGTGCCAGATGGAATGGTACAAATGAGGTGAACCCATGTGGGTGCCACGCGGACTTTGACTAATGATGCTTTAAGATTTTTTGAAGGGAATAACTTCCAATCCAGAGCTCATGTTTGAGCATGGTAACAATCATTGGAAATCTCTTGAAGAGACTAAGGTGATGGAGATCTCGGGAAGAGGATTCAAGATGGTGGAGGAAAGAAATTTTTTGATGCCCCATCCCTTAAAAAGGTACTTAAGGGGTTGGGTGTGTTACAATGATGAGCCCAAAAGTGGGATATGATGATTCACCCTAACTCATTAAGAAAGATATTAAATATGATGAAGAATACTCAAGGGATGAAATCCTTGATTATTAATAGAGGATCTTCTTGGGGGTGTAATGATTCCTAGGTATAAGAACGTATACTAAAAGGAAATTAGTCTATCAAAATATAAAGTCACCAAATCAATCAATCAAGGTAACAAAATGATTAAACAATAACACTACGTGATTAGGTGTTGCAACAAGTGGTTTCAAGTGTGTTTGAATAAAAATAAAAGTGTTCTAATTTAATTTTCCCTTCCTATCAAAGAAAAATACTCTAGCCTAATAAATAAATTAAGAGTGCTCAAACAAGCCTAAACTATGGAAAATGATTTTCCAAACAACTAACAGTTGAGGTGATGAGGTCCCCTATGTATATGGGTAAAGATATGAATGATACAATTATGACTAAGAGACAATGGGTGATGAAGTCCCAAAGGCTCCTAGAAATTTGTCTCAGGTACCCTCCCGCTGACAAGAGTCATCTTGGTAAGAGACCTAGTAGAATGGACATTAATATACCTCTTCATACATACATGAAATAGGTTTCCTTGCCTTCAATATGAAATCAAATAATCATGGGATCTTCAATATTGAAAAATATAGGAGTCTCTATCAAACTTCTAGTTCCAACCTTGGTGTTATCCACTCCAAATAGTGCACCTATTGATAAATGATTTTGGACGATATTTGATAGAAAAGACTTCAAGTTCCCTAAAAGACAACCACTATGTTTTAGACATGAAATGTTTCTGGTATGTAATACCCTGGTTTTGAGTCCCCATATTAATAATGTGTTTGTGTATATTTGATGAAAGGTCAGAGTATCTGTAAAGTTGAAAGTCTGGAAAGCCTAACAATGTAATATTTTGAATATTAATAATAAAAATGAATCATTCGATGCAAGATGAATAAGGACAGAGTTATAGTGGGCTATGATTCCACGAGAGAGGGGGATAAAGGGGCTAACATTTTTATTATATTTTATTCGCCCATCTTGTAATTACTTGAGAAAAGTGGTTAAGGGAGCTTCTTGTAGAGGCTACATGGTGCATTATTGGATGTAATTATATAAACCATGTTTTTGGTTTTTTGGGGGTTCCTCAATCATTGTTCACCATTCTTTGTTCCTCATTCATTCTTGTTCTTGTTTTGGGAATGTAAAATGAATTGTTGGAGGTAGTGAGCCATGGCTAGTTGGATGTAGGTAACTATTGGTATTTCCAACAAGAAATTGATTTATGTGTGCATGATAATGATGGAAGTTATGAAAGGACTGTGTTATGGAGAAAATATCATGGTTGGATAGTAATATCCCCTTAGGATATTCCTATTGATCCTAAATAGACAGAGGGATAAGGTTCTATGGATTTCCTTTAGACTCAAACAATTAGATTCAACATTAAACAAAGAAATGGTAGAATAGCATACCTTTTCCTAAAGTTTGTCCTTCATGTGTCTTGACTGCTATAGTCTTGAAGTTCCATCTCTAGTATCTACAACCTGCTTCCTGCACACAAGAGACAAGAAATTCCTTCCTACTTTTCTTCTTAGTGTTAGAATCCTAGATATAGCTTGGATCTAACCTAATCTATAATAAAACAAATCAGATCTGAACATTCATGCATGAAAAAAAACATTCATAGGGGAAAATTGATGATCTATTAATATGAAAAATGGAATTACATCAATACAATTACATCTTAGTGTAGATGAATTCCTATTTTCCCCTTTCTCCTTGCTCCTCCTTAGCTCTTCAACCAATCTAGGCAACCTGTCTACAATTGATGTAGATGGAGAAGCACATCTGAATTTTGGCAGATAGATCTGTAAATGATTCTCCCTCCTCATGCTCAATATTTTCCTTCTTTATATAGATCCTTAGAAGAGGCTTGGGAGGTCTTATAGGTCTTCTAGAGACCAATATATCCTCAAATGACATGAGTTCCAAGGCTCATTCCATGAAGAAATAACTGATCCCTCACTAACCTCTTTGAAAATCCATGAATATAGAAAGTTACAGAGGGTGTAATGGGTTGCACTATATATGAGTAACAACAAGTGACACTGTGCAAAAATGTCCTAAATCTTAACCTAGAGTTGTGTCTTGGATTTTATCTTATGTTGTATTCCCCTCTGTCCCTATAGGGTGGAAATTAAGGCTATAACAGATTCCCCTAATGTGTGAGGTTAGGAAAGGAATCGATGGATAAAACAAATTACAATAAAATAGAATCTATGCAAGGCAACGTAAGGAGAGAGCAAAGAGGTCCGATGGTCAAAATGTACCTGCATACTCATGAGGTAGACATACTCAGACTATGAAGAGTATCAAAGCATGGCTGCCAAAAAAATACATTGTGGATCCATGACAAGACCATGGCCACGAAAGAATACATGGCAGATCCATGTCATCAAAAAAATCATAGCCATGAGGGAATACAATGTGGATCTATGTCATCAATGCGATCATAGACACTAGCAAATAAAATATGGATCTATGTCACAACATATACATTAGGAAGGAAATGAGAACTGAGGAAAGTGCTCCCAAAGTATTCAAAGTACTCATATGCAAGTGATATACTCCATCGCAACTTGGGAGAAGATGTTGTAAAGGAATGGTATGACTCCACACCTAAGGTCTTCGTCCCAGATCCCAATGGTATGAATATACAATATGCACATATATAAGATGATTTAGAGTATGGTAGAAACTTTTTGATTATTGGTCATTGATGTATACCATTAATAGACATGAGGGGACCCACTAATGAGGAATATGGAACCCAATGTACCTAGTACAATCCAACGAGTGTGAATAGAGGATCTGATGTCGAAAAGTGATTTTTAGAATAAAGTTTTTTTTTCTTCAAAATAATGAATCCATACCCAATGTAACATCCTCTGCCAACCAGTTTGGGCCATGATACTCCAAAAAAACTTCGACATTTCTCTGATACTAAATTGTAACGTCCCCAACTACCCAGGCTGGGCCACATCACACACTTCTCCCAACTGTTTTTTCTCTAACCAAACATACTATAACATAATCCATCTTACTACTGAAAAATGCTAGTCCAAAATACATTGCGCAAATTCTACTCTGAACACAAGTCCGTGCAATATCACTTGAAGTAACACCCTCAACTCAATATTGAGTCACACCACACAACTTATAACAACATAAACACATTTCTCCTTTTAACACAGCTTTAAGTAGCAAAAGTAACTCAAACAACTACGCACTAGAGTATTGATCACATATCACTACTGCGCAACCATCCTGGCATCACACACCAAATCTGTCCTACTTGCGCGCAGACTACTTCCTAGTGTGCACAAGAAAATTCAGCCTTTTTTGCACACATAGTACTCTCTGTGCGCACGACCATTCAAACATATTATCGGAGGCTCATACCAAAATCATAAGGTTAATTTATAGGAATCTCTTAACATCTGTCATACTCATGCACATCTACAAACACAGGCTATAAGTACCATACTTACATGCGCAAGCAACATTAAACAAAATATAAACAATTACTTATATGCGACAACATACAAGAATTAAACCATATCAAACATAGATAAATAAGAACGCAGTAAAAAAGACAAGCATATAAAGAACACTTATATTTTATGAAATTCACCAACTGTGCGCATAACTTAGACGTTCCTCCTAGACATACTCTATTTCTCATAAGATTTTAGCAACAGGTCACCACCGAGCTAGGGCTTAAATCCACCAGGGAAAAAAGGTTCCTAGTGATAGGCTAAGGTCTGATACTCAACAAAAATTTTAAGTCCAAGGTGGTTGTTGCTGCAACTAGCCTATAGTATCTCATTCCCCACTCACGTGTCGCACCCAAGGAAGTGTGCCCCTTCTCTGCTTAACAATTCTTCGACTTCCCCACTTATCTTCTAGGGTTACCAACAACAGGTCAAATAAGAAATCTCTAAGCCCCGTATCTAATGCCCATCACACTAGGGAACAATTCCCAACAACACTCTCACCTAGAGAGTATGCTCACAGGCTTGACAACCCGCCTCTTTGTTAGAAAGACTCTGGATACGAAACAAAAATCCATTACAAGCTTCTCTTTGAAGATAAGGTAATAATTGGATTTTCCATTCCATCCCACCCCCTTCTACTCATGAGAGCCTCAAACATGAATAATCATTCCCAAATGAATTCCTCCCCAGAATGAATTATTCCCTAGAATGAATTATTCCCTAGAATGAATTCTTCTCCGGAATGAGTTCTCTCTTTTGCATACGAGAAAATGAATAATTGTCCCTCAAAATGCACTAATGAAAACAATATATGTTGGATACCTTAATATTGACACTTGTCACCTTCATAAGTAGCTTAAGCCACATGGTGACTCGTTCCCATCCCCAAGAACTTAGGATAAAAACATATCCATAAATTTACACTTTTCCAGAAATTTTATAAAATATTCCCTAAGACTTAAGCCTCGCCCCCTTTTCCCTTTTTCGGTGGAGTTAGTCCCCCATCTTTTTTTTTTTCGAGTTTGTTTGTGCGCATCAATGTAATATTATTAATGACTGAGTATGATTAAAATTTACATGGATAGACACACATGCCTATCTGCATCTTGACTCACTGACCTCATCATCACACAAGCTCTCTGGCCTCAATACATACATACATACATACATACATACATACATACATACGTATATATATATATATATATATATATATATATATATATATATATATATATATATATATATATATATATATATATATAACTCAACTATGCGCACACTCCCAGGTCATTCCTGCGCACTTACCCAAGTGTGAGCGACATTGTGACATGTGCACACTTACCTAGGTGCACACAACACTAGGAAATGTGCGCACCCTGTATTTGATAGCAATTCTCCGTGCACTACTCAGGTGTGCGCAACACCAAAAAATAGTGCCAATAACTCACTAGCCTATAAGTATATTTACACTTACAATTGATACCACGACTCACCATCCTATGTGTACAATTACAAAGGGTTCGGATTAGGGACATTACACCCAATAATGAAGGAACATGGTCTATTGTTTTTTGGTGCCTCGTAGGGAGACACCATCCTCAATTGGAGCCTAATGTTGTAACATTAAATATTAAAATTTCATTTTTTTAAACCTAAATTAGTGTTAATTAGCTAGTCAACTCTTTTAAAATTTTAAAGTTTCAATTAATGTTTTTTTTTGTTTGTTTGTTAGTTTGTCTGTGACATGTGGGACTAACCTATGGCTAAGAAACCGCGACTCAGGGGCATCTAAGCCGTCAAAATCACCCAGGGATCGCACCCGGCCCGAGCCACAAAAACCCTTAACATGGCTGAATTTTTGGTCCCCGCAGGTTTCAAACCAGTGACTTTAACATCACATAGTGCCTTAACAACACACTCTGTCACCGACTGTCCTACACCTCGGGGACTTCAATTAATGATTTATTACTAAAATAGTTTGTTTATTTTTTTTAAAATTTTATTTTTAGGTTTTATTTATTTTTATTTTTATTTTTGAAGTTTTGTTTCAAAATGTCAATATAGCTTAATTTTACATAATTTTACATTTTGTTTAATTTGTTTTAAATAAATAATTGAATAAGAGTTTTTTAATACATGTTATTTATAAAACATTTTTATATAGTTTAAGTTTCATTCTTGTTAATTAATCGTGTGAATAAAATTCAAAATAACTTTAATAAACTTTATTTATGTTTCGATATATTGTTATACTAATCAAGTGTGTTTTGTAGGTTAATCTTGTTTACCCCCCCATGTTGATGTTTAACAAAAATGAGGGGGGGGGAGTAACTGCAGTTTTGAGATAAGTTCAATGTTACACACGGGTTGAGTTAGCCCCCCCCCCCCATGGTTTTAAAAACACCAAGGGACCCCCACACAATGCACATAAAGACAACATGTGGTAGTTTTCAAACAATGAACTTTTGGTGCAATTTCCGAAGAAATGGAGATGAATCCGAAAATTCTAAAACATGGTTTTTTTGCAGAATGGTCCAAATTGGGTGACTTAGGTGCATATTTTAAAAATAAAAAATGGTTTGGGATATTTGGCCATTTTACTAAACACGATTTTCCCATATTTCGTGAGTGACCAATTTTTCCAAAAACGTCCAATGTCATATGGGACGCCCAATCATTTTGGATAGATGAGATAGAAAAATATTCCAGATCAGAATTTAGTTCAAGAATTTCACATGGTTTTATTAGTAACGGTTTTATATCCAAATCAAATAGCGTGGAAAATTATTAATGTTGAATATTAGATGGAAATGCCTATTTTAGAAATAGTTGCACAATCCTAGGTATGGACAAAAGATTCGACCAATATAAAAGAATGGTCGAAAATGTAATGAAAGGGAGTTAACAGGTTATGAGTTTTGGGGAAGCAAGGACCGTGTCCTTTGCAAGGAATCTTGTAAGGCTATTGTAATATTCTCAGACAAAATTAATCTATGGATTCATTGCTCATTCTCAATAGAGCCATGTTCTTCTTTTTCTTTTTCAGTGTTAAGCTTCTCAACTTTCATAATTTTATTTTTTTGCAGTAAGATTATATATGGTGTTATAAATGTATTAATTTGGTACAACAACCACTGATGCAATTTTAAAAGGGATCCTCAAAGACTACATATTTCCATGTATATACTATAAGTATTGACTCGACCCATGTCTTTATTATTAAGCCTTGTGAGAAAGAGGTGAAATATTCATTTCTATTTCACACAATATTATTCATAACCCTGATATATTTTGTTACCTGCATTTAATTTCTTTTGTTGGATTCATTGTTTGAAATACTCAACAAATCATCATTTCTTCATCTCATCTTCACAGGGATTTCCTTACTCATTGTTTGGTTTGAGATTTATTGTTCTTCTCCCTTTCTTTCATTTTTAATTATTAGCTTTTATGCCTTGTTAGATGAGACTCCATTTCCCAATGGATTAGGCCTTTGATATGAGATATTTATAGTATTTTTAGTTCAATCTCCTATCATCATTGTCCTCAACTCTTCCTAGATAGTTTATCATGTTATTTACTATCAAAATTTGGCATCTTGAGCATAATGATATGAGTTGATGTTTAGTGATGATAAGAATTCAACATTCTTAAATTGGATGAGGGATCCCCCTCGGTCCAAGAACCATCTTGAATCTAAAGTTGGTTCAATATGTCTTGGTGTGGTTTCTAAGCACTCGAAAACCATCTCAAGTTACAACATCATTTTTGGTGCCTTTGTCGAGGATGAAGGTTTGAGATATTTTCCCTCGGAGAAGTTAAAGACAAGTTCTGATTCTTGCTGGTGAATGAGGGTTAGACAACAAGTTGAAAAACATTTTCAAGTTTATCTTACAATTAAGTATTCACCCCAGGAATGCATTGTGATTCCAATCAAAGTTTGAAGACTCCACTGGGAAGTGAGACCCATTGGCAAATAAATGAAGAATTGTTTCAAAATAATCAGGTATCAAATGATTACCTTCATTCAAGAAGCTTTGGCTCATCTGATTAGTTTTTTTTTCTGTACAGTTCAAAATGATTTTCTTTAATCTTGTACATTCATAGGATCATAAGTTAAAAAATTCATCTCCTTTATTGAAAAAGACACTTTAGATTCTTCTTATATTACTCAAGTAGATAAGCCTTTGTTATTATTTCCTTCTGCAAATAATGGTGAGACTATTGTGTTAATCCGTTTTGAAATTTTTCTTGAACAAAAAGTCCAAATCCCTATTCTTCCAAAGCATAGTCAGTCTTATAAACTAGTTGAGAATGAGACTTATATACCAGCTCCTACAGTTAGTAGTATACCTTCTGAACAACCTGCAAAGATCCATCCCTGGGTTATAAATAGGTATAAACGTCTTAAATTTCCATCTTTCCTTAATGATTTACCTCCCAAAATTTTTAAATATATTCCTAAATTCATTGGAGAAGATGATGTTTCAACAGAAAAGTACATGGTAGCCTTTGAACATTTCACAAATCACTTAGATATTTAGCATGGGGATGTATTTATGAGGATGTTCACTCAATCTTTAGAAGGGGAGATCAGAAGATGGTTCAAATACTTAGCAATTATTTCTATTAGTTCTTGGAATGATTTTCATGATGTTTTTCTGCACAAATGGGCTAAGAGGAAATCCCATCATCAGTATCTAAGAAAGTTTTATACTATTAGAAGAATAAATGATGAAACTATTACAAATTTCAAGAAAATATTTGCAAATTCATATCATGATTTTCCTGTTGAAATTCATCCTTTTGAAACTGTTGCCAAGGTGTACTACACATTCACACTTCATCTTGATTTGGCCTTTTATCTCAGAGAAAGGAAGTCTTTGACTTTGGAACAAATATTCAAATATTCATTGATGTTGAGGAGATTGAAAACAATCTATGGGCTTGTGGGAAGCTGCTTAGTCAGAAAAGGAATGAGGATATGGATACAAAGGAGCAAAGAGAAGAAGATGAACAAGACAAACAAGATATTTATATTTCTTTAATTCATATTGCTGAGAAACAAAAAGAGTCTTTTCATATTTCAAATTAGTAACATATTAATGACTGGGAAACCGATTTTTGTATAATTTTTCCAAGTAATTTTCATGATGAAGAAAATGAATTTACTAATGATGAATCTGAAAAAGATAGCTACTATGGACATATTCATGAAAATATTCAAGAGGATATAGTACCTTTGTCTACTTTGGAAGACAAAAGTCAAGATTTCACTTGGCAGATTGATACATATTCTTAGGACAATGATGGTGAGTTACAAATACCTTATGCTGTTTCAAAAAATCCGGTATGTGTTGATGAATTGTTGTATTTTCAAGAAGATCAATGACATATTTATGAATTTCCATATACTGAGTTTCTTTTTGAACACTAATGTAATGAAGAACTTGAGTCAGTTATAGAACATAGAGATGATTGTTTTCACAGTAGTGAAGAGGAGAAAGCATTTTCTGAAATTTACTTTGAAAAGGATGTCAATTGTGAATATATCCACGAAGAGTTTCAAGAAGATATAGTTCCTTCTTTTATTGAAGAATATTAGGAATTTATTGAAAAAAATGTCATTTGTTCTCTTGAGATTAATCAAGACAATCAAGTATCTATAGAAGCTTCAATAAATCATCATAAAAATATGAACATGCAAACAAATTTAGTTGTATTATCATTATTGTCTGAACTTTTTGCTAAAGAGGAAATGCTTCGAAATCTACGAAGCACTTAAATATAAGATTCAGAGGATTTAGCTCTTCATTCTTTTCCTCTTTATGATGATAAGGAAATATATGAAATAATTGAGGAAAGTAATTCTTATAAAAAAGATTTTGTTGTTCAAGGTAATCTGCATAAAGATTTTCTTCAAGAATAGATTGAAAGTGAGCAGATTTTTAAATTTACAACAATTAGTGAGCTTGTATATGATCTATATGAAAAGTCTTATAATGAATTTCATGAAAACAAGTTGATCCATGATTATGAATACAGACCAATCTTTCATTGATCAAAATGTTGATTCATATTGTTTTGAAGGATTCTTTGTCCAAAATTTCTTTCAATAAAGACAAGAGTATGTATTTTGTATGGTTGTTATCAACAAGCAATAACAAATTTTAGGATCAATATGTTCATATATGTACACTAACTCATCATTATTTGATGATTATGATGAGAAGTTTCAAACACAGGTAATGCTTCTCTTAATTCCTAAGAGCACAAGGCTAGTCATTACTAAACATGAATCACTAGAAGAATTCATCCTCATTAAAGAAGAAAAATTTTTAGATCAAAAGTTCATTCATTTGAGCCAAGACGTAATCTTTCATGTTTTTGAAGACCCTATAACAGTTTTCCTTGAAGGTTTAAAGGATGTTTTAATTTTTTTACTTTTCTCTCATTGTAAATATAAATCTCAATTTCATGGCAAATCCCAACTATCTATACAATTGCTTCCTTTTATGGCTAAAAGTAAGAGACAAAGTCATTCAAGTAGTCTACTTCTTACTTGGTTTCACTAGAATTCTCATTTCACATGATTAAGTTGGCCGGTAGATTTATAATAGGATATAATTGTACATAAATAAGCTTACATTTGAGCATTTACTTCAATTTTCAGTTTTAAGTTTGTGTACACATTTTGAGTATCAGGACAAAATAAAAGCCATTTTTTATAGGAGAGCAAAACAAAGAAAATTTGTCCATGGAGACTTGATTTTAAGGTGAGATAGAAAACAAGAAGACCATGGTAAGTGTGGGAAATTTGATAACCTGACTTGGACTTTTCAAGATTGTTGTAGTTGAAGGAAACAATTCATTCTCCCTTCAAAATTTGGATGGTGACTTGCCAAAATTTCCTGTGAGTGGGCGGTTCTTGAAATTTTTTATTTTGTTTTAGAATAGTTTCTCAATTTTATTTCATGGTATATAATCAATTTGAATTAACATTGGCATTTATTTAAAAAAAAAAACCTCAAAAATATTTTTGAAATAAGTTTATTGGATAGTATAGGTTATCCAAATTCATTAGTATTATTTTATTAATATGGATGATCCAATTAAACAAGTTTAGAATTTTCTTTTAAGTGAATAAGTTTTTTTGAATATTAGAATGATTGTTTTAATTTGAACATGGTTTATTTATTGTTTAGTTATATTTTTATTGTGATAAATTAGCATATATGATTGCTTAGTTAATAAATATTCTCTTTTAAATAAATAATTCTCGATGATCTCAAATTTTACTAATCTTAGTAGAAAATATTGTTCTAACTAATGATGAAGATTTTGACCTGTTATTATTAACTAGAAAGGAGAATATCTCATTTATTTCCTCATAAAAGTTGAAAGGGTATGCTTTAGGTAATTATTTTCTAAATAGAGGCTTTAGTGTCAAATTTATACCCGATACTTTCACTCAAGGCATTCAAAAAATATTAACAACAATCAAGTATAAAAATGGTATATTTTGGAAAGATAGAGATTAGGACTGAGGGAATGAAAAACTTTATGAGTATACCTTATAACTCATGCATTTCCAACTCATATTTGATAAGCATACATCATCCCTAGGTGTGTAAAACACATTTATTGCCCCCATCTCATACACAGATTAAACAAAATACAAGGATACGGTGGAAGGAAATTCAATTGGGAAATGCAAGTATCTTCACCGAGGCTATGGGCACCTGCTCGCAGTGAAGAAAATTCTATAATGTCGAATTGACTACACCATAGTATATGGACGCTTTTTGATAGTGTAGAAAAACTGTGAAGGCGAAGGAGGATTGCCAATGAGTATCTTTATTTTATTACTCAAATGAACTAGTTTCCTCAGAAATAACTATGTTATGACCTTAATTAAGCCATAGTATAAATGTTTACCTATAGAATCTAAAGCCTTGATTGATAAGAATTAGTTATAAATTTGACCCTAGCCAAAATTTATTAATGCCTTACCTTAAACAGTTCCTGAGCAAAGTTGAATGAGTGAAAATTTGTTATCCTATTCTAGTCTTGTTTTCATAAACATGTTGAAATTTATAGTTATTAGTAGTTGTGTCTCTTCTATTATAGATTAATATTTACAATTAAGAGAAAATGTTTTATTAATTTGTTTAAAAGAGAAATTAATGTTTTGATGAAAAGTGATTTTTAGAATAAAATTTTGTTTTTAGAATAATGACTCCAAACCCAATAATGAAGGCACATGATATACTGTTCTTTAGTGCTTTGCAGGGAAACACCATCCCCAATTGGAGCCTAAATAAATTTTAATAAAATTTCAATTTCAATTTTTAAAGCCTAAATTAATATTAATTAGCTAGTCAACTCATTTAATTAGTTAGTCAATTAATCATTTATTAGTTAAATAATTTGTTTAATTTTTTTAATTTCATTTTTAGGTTTTATTTATTTTTTATTTTTGAAGTTTTTGAAGTTTTGTTTCAAAATGTTAATATAGCTTAATTTTACACAATTTTATGTTTTGCTTAATTTGTTTTAAATAAATAATCCAATAAGAGTTTTTTAATATATGTTATTTATAAAATGTTTTTATACAGTTTAAGTTTTGATTTTACGTTTCATTCTTGTTAATTAATTGTGTGAATAAACTATATAGTTTTAATAAACTTTATTTATGTTTTGATATATTGTTAATACTAATAAAATGTGTTTTGCAGTTTAATTGTGTTTAGCCCCCATGTTGATGCTTAACAAAGAGGGGGTACTAACTATGGTTCTAAGTTAAGTTAAGTATTACCCACGGGTTGAGTTATCCCTACCCCCCCATGGTTTTCAAAATACTAAGGGACCTCTGCGCAATGCACAAAAAGATGACATGTGGCAGTTTTCAAGCAGTAAACTTCTGACACAATTTTCGAAGAAATAAAGACTAATTCAAAAAATATAAAACATAGGTTTTTTGTAGAATGGCCCAAATTGGATGTAGCTCAAGAATATTTTAAAAATAACAAATGGTTTGGGAGATTTGACCATTTTACTAAACACAATTTTCCCATATTTTGTGAACGACCGGTTTTCCCAAAAACGCCCAATGGAAAATGGGATGCCCAATCATTTTGGACAAATGAGACAACAAACTATTCTAGATCTAAATTTAGTTCAAGAATGTCATGTGGTTTTATTAGTAACGGTTTTACCTCCAAATAAAATCGCATGGAAAATTATTAATGATGAATACTGGATGCCAATGCCTATTTTAGAAATAGTTGTACAATCCTAGGTATGAACAAAATATTCGACCTGTTGGAAGATTGGTTGTTGTCATTGATGTCAACCCTAGTCATGGGTTTTGGACCACAAGATTGATGAAGTTATTTGGACATGAAGGAAAATGCACATGCAGATACAACACCCATGGATGGATAGTATACATCATGCTCT
>ML780858.1:46640-66364 GCA_009831015.1 Picea engelmannii | reverse complement strand
CACCGACTATGTCCTTTACAAGGAATCCTATAAGGCTATTGTAATATTCTCAGACAACAAGAATTAATCTATGGATTCACTATCATTCTCAGTAGAACCATGTTCTTCTTTTTCTTTTTTTATTGTTAATCTTCTCAACTGTCATAACTATTCTTTCTTTCAATTTTTTGCAGTAAGATCATATCTGGTGTTATAAATGTATTAATTTGGTATGCCAACCACTGATGTAATTATAAAAGGGATCATCAAAGATTATAGATTTCCATGTATATACTATAAGTATTGACTGAATCTGTGTCTTTATTATTAATCCTTGTGAGAAAGAGGTGAAATATTCGTTTCTATTTCACACAATATTATTCATAACCCTGCTATATTTTGTTACCTGCATTTAATTTCTTTTGTTGGATTCATTGATTGAAATGCTCAACAAATCATCATTTCTTCATCTCATCTTCACAGGGACTTCCTTACTCAATGCTTGGTATGAGATTTATTGTTCTTCTCTCTTCACATGGCAAGACCAGGAGGTGACACGTGTTAAGAAGATTTGACGTTTTCAGGGATGAGTTGGCATGGTACAGATTTGACACGTGGACTATATGGATGATGATGTGGTAGTTCATATGATGACATGGCTTAGTGATAGTATGACACATGACATGGTACAAATGACAGGTGGCAGTGATGTGGCAAGCTCTATATGTGACACATTGCAGGTGTGATGATTGTGCAGGTGAGTTGGTGGGGTGATTGGATAGATGCGTTAGTAGTACAAGAAAATCATCGGGTGATACGTGGCCTAATCACAGGGTGCCACGTGGCACCCTGGATGAGGCCAATAAGACCTGGTCAAAAGTTTTTTCACTCCAACGGAGTCGAACCCATGATCTCTGGGCATGCCAAAGGCCTAACATCCACGCTAGCCACCCGGGTTGCTTTGATCCTTGTTAAACCATATGGCACACATTTATTTTAAAGTTGATATGCATGGTATTTGGGGGATAAGTTCCTGGTTGGAATAGCTAGCCTATCGACTGAGGTGTTGGACCATAGGATAAGTACCGAGGGCTCTAGTCCAGCGCGTGGCCATATGGCTTAACACACGACCAAGGGTAGAGGACCAGGGAGAGGACTAGGGCGCCAACGCATAACACTTGGACACATGGACCACCCATATGACTTGGATCCTAGAGACAGAGGGGAACATGACCATATTTGGCCAAAATGTGGGTTTTAAACTACATAAAGTGGATTTTGTTTATTTTCAGCCTGATTTTAATGGGATTTTTCCCATTATTGGGGGATCTGGAGCCTGATTTGAGGCCAGATATTGGGAGGAAGTTGGGATAGGATCCCCAACTCAATATATATATAAAATAGAGGTTTTTGAAAGTACAAGGAGGTTTATATTAGCAGAATGATGAATATTTTGTGAAGCTTAAGACATTTTTATGTAGGGAAGCCATTGAGGAAGCGAACATTGGAGGCCATTTCCGGGGGCTACACTCAACCTTTTTCAGTGTCGTCAGTTGTGTTGGATTATTGAGGTCGAGAAGAACACAAATATACTAGTTTATAATCCATTTGATGTATGTTTGAATAATTTAATATTAATAAGAAAGCCTCCCCCACTGAGAAAAAGGCCCGGAGACGTAGGCAACTTTACTGAGCTTTGTTAACAATCTTGGCATTATGGTTTTCTTTTATTAGTGCTTACTTTATGTTCTGCATTCTTTATGATGGCTGCAAAATTCTTTCATTAAAACTTATTATTCTCTTCAATTTATGGATGGTAAAATAAATCATGCATAAACTTAAACAAGGTCTTTAAAAGATCAATTTTGGATCAGGTGGTATCAGAGCAGGTTGACAATTGGTTGTTTGAGTTTGCATGATTACTAGGGAAAAGATGATTCATGGTGAAGGATAGCTTGTAGAAGGAGATTCTAAGATTGGATCAAGAAAGAGGACATCTCAAAGTGAGAATAGGGCATCAGAAGAAGGAATTTCTCAAAACGAAAGAGAGTTTCAAAAGACTTTCTTTGCCATGTCAGAGATGGTAAAAGTGTTGTATGATGATTACTTGGAACAAAAGAGACTGGTTCAAGGGGAATCTTCAAACCAAGAAAAAAGTGAAGAAGGAGAGGACCCTACAAAATCTCCTCCTTCACCTCCTTTATCTCCATCATATTCTTCTTCTTCAAGTACAAGTTCGAATACTACTTCTTCAAGAAAACATTCTCATAAACATAAGCTTGATATGCCATTACTTAAACTTGATGTGATTTTTTTTTTGCCTATGTATGATGACAAAGTTATTGCTGAGAAACTTGATAACTGGGTTAGAAATATGGAGGTATATTGCAATGTGCAACAAATCAAAGACAAGGTAACCAGAATCAAATTGGCATCATGATGCAGGAGCATCGCCCACATCAAGCGAGCCAACATGGAGATAATTGGACAGCTGGACGAGCCAGCACAAATTTTGAAAATATCTTGGATTGATGCGCCATCTTAAATGAGCCATTAAGATAAAGCGCACTTGTATATTGTAATCAGACCTTGAGCATCCTGCTCTCGTCTGAAGTAGATAGAGGCATTTATGTTGAGATGAAATAGGTAGGAGGCATTTAATATAGTTAATGCAGGTAGGTAGAATTAAATATTAGATTAGACAGTTTTAGAAAGAAAGAGGGAAATGGGATATAGACACCCTCATTGTGTATTGTAACATTAGCATGACTGCAGAGGAAGAAGAGAAGCAGAGAGCTGTGTAGCAGACTCCATGTACATAAGTTTTGAATTTATATAAAGAAAGCTGTGATTTAGACTCATGGTGTTTACTTATTCTCTGTGTATTGATGTTATTCTCATGAATGGTTTATTCTTTCTATCATGCAATTGCTTTTATGCTATGTATGAATGATTTCTTGTTGAGTGCTTGAAATATGAGAGAGGAAGAGTAAGAGGAATGAGCTTCAATTGTTTCTCTATCTGAGCAAGAGATTCTTGCAAGGCGTGCAGTTGAAGTCGTCCGCAAGGAGTGCGTTGACGAAGGGCTCAGGTAGTTTAACTCTTGTTCTCATTCACCTAGAGTGAATTTGGGCACAGGAACCGTGCAAGGAGTGCACATGCCGAGTGAGGTCTCAGGGTTGCGAACCTGAGAAAAATATCGAAAGACTGCTGCTGTAGGTGTGCGCAAATTCGAAGGTTCTCAGATATTTGAAAGTATCTGAAGGTTGCCGCAAGGAGTGCGTGCAAGGACCCTCTTTGAGACTCAGAGTCGTGAGAAATCTCAGGAGGGATAAATCCTTTGAAGCTATTGAAGATAGCATAAGGAGTTGGAGCATATCGAGCGACTCAAGGCAACAGAGTTTTGTGTCACAGGTGATTAAGTCCGGGAAGGAGTCCTTGGTTCACTTCGTGAATGTATCGAGGAGAAAAAGAAAGGAAGGCCAACATCTCGTGGAGAGGATTTGCGGAGTCCCACCAGCCATCAGATCTTCTAGAGGAGTGGGGAGGTTACGACTGCATTCAGAGTTCAAGTTCCAGGGATCGTGAGCCATTGGATCACCACCAAGTTTCCCATCAACCATCTGATTCGACAAGAGTTTCACAGGATTTAATTCCTCGTGAGCAGAGGGAAAACCCTGAGAAGGTATCGGGATAGTGAGGCATCGAAGTTTGGGAAATTAGGAATCCCATGGACCAGAGATTGGGTAAATCCATCGTGGAAAACCCGACAAGTTCAAAACCATCCATCTGTTGGGACAGGTGGAAGTAATCAAGAGTCATTGGTCATCGAAGGGCTCATACAAGTGAGTGCTTTGGCTTTGCAGTCGGCGAAGTCTGAGGTTCGATATGAACCATACATCATTCAGACGCGTGTCAGAAGATCTGAAGAAATCGGGGTTCGGCATTTCGAAGGTCGTGAGGACAGGATACCTTTGCAATTCGGATTTGCGAAGTTCAAAATCTCGATTAGGAGGTAAGTCACGTGTGGGCCCCAGCTGACGTCGTCTCGCTATAGTAGGGGAATAAAAAATTTCCAAAGTAAAATCCCCGAAGCACATGAGAGCTGTCTATCTCTGAAGACGTGTGGCATCAATCTTGACTTCGGAGAAAGTCTCGAAGAGGAGTCATATCGGGGAATCGACATTCGTGAGATCGGGGAAAATAGAAGTAAAATCACTTCGGCATTAGAAGTCACGAAACCCCGAGGGAGACCTGGAGCCGTTGATCCTAATTAATGATCACGACCATTGATTTTGTTTACGACGGAAAGGTTTTCAGGGACATCGCATCAAGAATCGGGGGTCCAGGGAATAATGACTCACATACACCTCCACATCAGAAACCTTGAAATCCCGATAAGGTATATGACTGCGGTCATATAAGGGGAGGTCGCGTGGACTAAAGGCTTAGCCTAGGAGGATAAGGCAGCAGGGGACTGTATCGGTGTATTGGAGATCGGGAGATCGGGAATCAAAGGGTCATGACATCGGGAGTTTTAAAAACCCTGAAACTCGATCGTGATTTTCTGTTGAAAACAAAGAAAGAACTGGGCCTAAAGGCTGTAAGGTGCCGAAAAGGACCCGTGGGTCAGTTTCAAAGGAGATTCTAGTGGAGAATCAAAGGAGCCACTCTGAATCAGGGGTAAAATTAGAACGATCCTTTAGACCGGGAGGTTAGCGCAGAGGTCTTTGTCGAGGCAGAGGGTGCGGTCTGTGCCAAAGTGGTATCAGAGCTTAGAAAAGATTCTTTGGTTTCTGTAGCAGGGAAAAGGAAGATTCACCATGTCGTCATGGAGAAGAGATAGACAATCACCCGATCCAAAGGAGGAAAGGGAAACACCCAGAGGAAAGGGTAGAGAGGTACAGAATCCAGAAGTAGAAAGAGATCTGCATAACATACGTGCTAGACTTGTGGACATGGAGATAAGACAAAGGCACACAAATGATGTAGGAGATATCAGTGAGTCTGAAAATGAAGATGATGATGGACATGGAGAAGAATAAGTCACAGCAGAATATGCATCAAATGAGTGCTTACTTAAAGTTGTTGCAAGAATGGGTGCAAAGGCGAAGATGGACATTCCAGTTTATGAGGGAAATCTAGATGTAGAAGAGCTTCTAGACTGGATTAGAGCTCTGGACACCTATTTTGACTATGAAGATATCGAAGAGGACAAGAAGGTAAGGCATGCCGTCATGAGATTAAAAGGACATGCATCCTTTTGGTGGGATGAACTACAAGCGGATAGGCGTTGCCAAGGCAAGCAAAAAATTAAGAGCTGGGACAGGATGATTGCAAAGATGAAGGAAAAATTCATTCCCAGGGACTATCAAATTTCTCTGTTCAGGAGGATGCAGAACCTGAGACAGAAGATGATGTCAGTGAAGGAATATACTAAAGATTTTTACAGCTTGAATATCAGGGTAGGTCATCATGAAAGCAATGATGAAAAAGTGGCCAGGTATATGAATGGCCTGAGATATGATATTCAGGATGAAATGAGTATGGTAACCATCCGAACTGTGGAAGATGCTTATCAGATGGCTCTAAAAGCTGAAGAGAAGTTGTGCCGAAAGCAGGGTCAAAGAGGCAGAGGCAGAAGTCATCCCAGAGGCAAATCAGTTGCCCAGGAAAGAACCTAGAAGCCCAGGGACGACTGGAAGAAACCTCAAACACGAACAGAGAGAAGTGGAAGCTCACAGTGAGGGCGATATGCTGAATAGAGAGAACAAAATAATGAGCAGAGAGGAGATTATGCTGACAACAACACTTTTCCTCGAACCAGAGGTAGAGGAAGGGGAAGAGGTGGAGTAATAACATGCTTCACATGTGGAAAAAATGGGCACAAGTCATTCAAGTGTCCAGAGAAAAAGAAATAAACTGGAGAAACTCACATCGCTGAGGCACAGAGGCGAGGTGTTGAAGCAGAAGACGCTGAAGGTGGAAGATCGTTGGTGATGCAAAAAGTCCTTTTGATACTAGAGAAAGAAGTGGAAAGTTCAGTCCAAAGGACTAGACTTTTCAGAACAGCTTGCAAGACCAAGGGTTGGGCATGCAAGGCCATTTTGGACAGCGGTAGCACGGACAATCTCATTTCAACCGAGATGGTAGAGAAGCTGGAGCTGGAGACGACTGATCATCCAAGTCCATATCAGGTTTTGTGGCTACAAAAAGGACATCAGGTAAATGTCACCAAACAATGCTTAGTTGAATTTAAGATAGGAGGATATAATGATAAGATATTATGTGATGTCATTCCTATGGATGTTTGTCATCTATTGCTAGGTAGACCATGGAAATATGACAGAAATGTGATTCATGATGGACGAATGAAGACATACACCGTGGAGAAGAATGGGAGGACACACATGTTTCTTCCAATCAAGGATAAGGAGGTGAAGTCGGAAGTAAGCAACACAGTACTTCTCATGAGTGGGAAGGAACTCCTTACCAAGGTTAAGAAGAAGGAGGATCCACAGTTCATTGTGGTCAGAAAACCGAAGATTGTTCTGACTAGCACAAGAGTGGATTATGTGCCAGAAGAAGTTCAGGAACTGCTGGAAGAGTTCGTTGACATTGTAGTGGACGAATTACCTCGTTCGTTGCCACCAATCAGGAGTGTGAGTCATCACATTGATCTCATACCAGGATCCAGTTTACCAAATAAAGCCGCGTACAGATTAACGTTGCAGGAGAATAAAGAGGTTAAAAGGCAGGTCCAGGAGTTGTTGGACAAAGGTTTGGTCAGAGAAAGCTTGAGTCCATGTTCTGTTCCGACAGTACTCAGTCTGAAGAAAGATGGAGGCTGGAGGATGTGTACTGATTCAAGGGTGATTAATAAGATAACTATCAGGTACAGATTCCCATTGCCAAGAATGGATGAATTGATGGATTGTTTAAGTGGAGCAATTTTTTTTTGAAGATTGACTTGAAGAGCGGTTATCATCAGATTTGCATGAGAGAAGGTGATGAATGGAAAACAACCTTCAAAACCAACGAAGGGTTGTATGAATGGCTTGTTATGTCGTTTGTCTTAACAAATGCACCAAGTACCTTCATGAGGTTGATGAACGAAGTCCTGAAGGAGTTCATCGGGAAATTTTTCATCATGTATTTGGATGACATACTGGTTTTCAGTAAAATAGCAGCGGAGCATCTGAAGCATTTGGCTACAGTGATGCAGAAATTACAGCAGGAGAAGCTATTGATAAACATGAAGAAGTCCTCATTCATGAAGACATAACTCATCTACTTGGGGTTTGTTATTTCGGCAAATGAGTTGAGGATGGATCCAGATAAAGTGGAGGTAATTAAGAATTGGCCATCACCGAATAATATCTTTGAGGTGAGAAGTTTTCACGGATTGGCTAGTTTCTACCAAAAATTCATTAGGAATTTCAGTGGAATTAGTGCAGCGATGATGGATACAGTGAAGAAAAGACATAAATCTTTTCACTGGACAGAAGAGGCTGAAAAGATTTTCAATTTTTTGAAGAGGAAGATCACGGAACAACCTATTCTGGTGTTGCCGGATTTCCGAAAAACATTTCAAGTGAAATGCAATGCAAGTGTGTTTGCAATCAGGGCGATCTTGAGTCAAGAAGACAGGCTGATAGCATACTTCAGTGAGAAGCTGAATGAAGCAAAGTTGAAATATTCCACTTATGATAAGGAATTTTATGCTATCATACAGGCATTGAAGAAATGGAGGCATTACTTGATCCCGGAAGAGTTTGTTTTGTACAGTGACAATCATGCACTGCAGTTTGTGACTCAACAGTAAAAGTTGAATCAGAAACATGTCAAATGGGTTGAGTATATGCAAAATTTCACTTTTGTGATTAAACATATTTCAGGTACTACTAACAAAGTTGTTGATGCTTTGAGCAGGAAGTGTTTGTTGTTGCAGGAGTTCAAAGTCAAAACATTGGGGTTTGATGATCTCAGGGACATGTACAGAGATGATCCAGACTTTGAGGAAGCGTATGAAGTAGCTGAGAATCTAGTTCTCAGAGATAGAAGCCCGTGGATAGAATACATAATCCAAGAAGGATTGTTGTTCAGAGGAAATCAACTGTGTATTCCAAAATGCTCCATGAGGGAGAATCTGCTGAAGGAGAAACACAGTGGAGGATTGGTTGGACACTTCAGTCATGACAAAACATTCGTAAAGCTGAGCGAATCATATTTTTGGTTGGGAATGCGAGCAGATGTCAAAATATTTGTGGACAGGTTTAGAATTTTCCAGCATTCGAAGGGAAGGAAGCAGAATGCAGGTTTTTATCAACCATTGCCCATACTAGAGAAGTCGTGGGATGAAATTAGCATGGATTTGATATTGGGGTTGCCAAGAACACAAAGAGGTGTTGACTCAATATTTGTGGTGGTGGATAGATTTTCCAATATGGCACACTTTATCCCATGTCAGAAAACTAGTGACGCGACTCACATCTCGAACCTGTTTTTCAAAGAAGTCATTTGACTTCATGGCTTGCCAAGGAGCATAGTTTCGGACAGAGATACGAAGTTCATAGGACATTTCTGGAGAACCTTGTGGAAGAAGCTGGGAACTAACTTGTTATTTAGTTCATCTTATCATCCTCAGACGGATGGACAGACAGAAGTGGTAAACAAAAGTCTGGGAGATTTGCTGAGAAGCTTGGTGACAGAGCACCACACCAGTTGGGACAATATATTGCCATAGGAAGAGTTTGTGTATAATGACTCAGTCAACAAAAGTACATGGAAAAGTCCATTTCAAATTGTTTATGGCATACAGCCGAGGGGAATTTCTGAATTGAGGGATTCAGAACAGAATACAACTAGGAGTGCTAGTGCAGAAGATTTCGCAGAAGTGATGAAGGAACTTCATAGCCAGATGAAGGAGCGATTGCAGAATTCAAGCTAGGAGTATAAGCACAGAGCCAATCAGCATATAATACAACTTCATTTTGAGGTTGGTGATATGGTTCTGGCACATATGAGAAAGGAAAGGTTCCCGAGAGGAACGTATAATAAATTGAAGATGAAGAAGATCGGACCATGTAGGGTCTTGAGAAAATTTTGGGCGAATGCTTATGAGATTGAATTACCCGATGGGATCGAAATTTCTCCGATATTCAATGTCTCAGATTTGTACCCATATAAAGATGAGGAAGCAGGAAAAAGTGATGAACAATCATAGGTTCAGTGGCAAAAGCAGATTCCAGTTGCAGAAAAGCCACAAATGGAAATCATACTAGACAAAAGAATTGGCAGGAGGACCAGAAGGAAAGAATACTTTGAATATTTGGTCAAGTGGAAGGACCATCCAGTTGAATATTCCAGCTGGGAGAATGAAGCAGAGATACAGAGGCAGGGACAAACCATGCAAGAGCTCATGGACAGGAGCCCATGAAGATTTTCAAGCGAGGGAGTATGATGCAGGAGCATCTCCCACATCAAGCGAGCCAACGCAGAGATAATCGGATAGCTGGACAAGCCAACACAAATTTTGAAAATCTCTTGGATTGATGCGCCATATTAAATGAGACATTAAGATAAAGCACACTTGTATATTGTAATCATACCTTGAGCATCCCGCTCTCGTCTGAAGTAGATAGAGGCATTTATGTTGAGATGAAATAGGTAGGAGGCATTTAATATAGTTAATGTAGGTAGGTAGAATTAAATATTAGATTAGACAGTTTTAGAAAGAAAGAGGGAAATAGGATATAGACACCCTCATTGTGTATTGTAACATTAGCATGACTAAAGAGGAAGAAGAGAAGCATAGAGCTGTGTAGCAGACTCCATGTACAAAAGTTTTGAATTTACATAAAGAAAGCTATGATTTAGACTCATGGTGTTTACTTATTCTCTGTGTATTGATGTTATGCTCATGAATGGTTTATTCTTTCTGTCATGCAATTTCTTTTATGATATGTATGAATGATTTCTTGTTGATTTCTTGAAATCTGAGAGAGGAAGAGTAAGAGGAATGAGATTCAATTGTTTCTCTATCTGAGGAAGAGATTCCTGCAAGGTGTGCAGTTGAAGTCGTCCGCAAGGAGTGCGTTGACGAAGGGCTCACGTAGTTTAACTCTTGTTCTCATTCACCTAAAGTGCATTTGGGCATAGGATTTGTGCAAGGAGTGCACAGACCGAGTGAGGTCTTAGGGTTGCGAACCTGAGAAAAATATCGAAAGACTGCTGCTGCAGGTGTGCGCAGAGTCGAAGGTTCTCAGATATTTGAAAGTATCTGAAGGTTTCTGCAAGGAGTGCATGCAAGGACCGTCTTTGAGACTCAGAGTCGTGAGAAAGCTCAGGAGGGATAAATCCTTTGAAGCTATTGAATATATCATAAGGAGTTGGAGCATATCGAGTGACTCAAGGCGACGGATTTTTGTGTCATAGGTTATTAATTCCGGGAAGGAGTCCTTGGTTCACTTCGTGAATGTATCGAGGAGAAAAAGAATGGACGGCCAGGATCTCGTGGAGAGGATTTGCGGAGTCCCGCCAACCATCAGATATTCCAGAGGAGTGGGGAGGTTACGGTTGCATTCGAAGTTCAAGTTCCAGGGATCGTGAGCCGTCAGATTACCACCCAGTTGCCCGTCAACCTTCTGATTCGACAAGAGTTGCACAGGATTTAATTCCTTGCGAGCAGAGGGAAAACCCCGAGAAGGTATCAGGATAGTGAGGCGTCGGAGTTTGGGAAATCGGGAATCCCGTGGACTAGAGATTAGGTAAATCCATCGTGGAAAACCCGACAAGTTCAAAACCGTCCATTTTTTGGGATAGGTGGCAGTAATCGAGAGTCATCGGTCATCGGAGGGCTCATACAAGTGAGTGCTTTGGCTTTGCAGTCGGTGAAGTCCGAGGTTAGATATAAACCATTCATCATTCGGACGAGTGTCAAAAGATATAAAGAAATCAGGGTTTAGAGTTTCGAAGGTCCTGAGGACAGGATACCTTTGCAATTCGGATTCGCAAAGTCCGAAATCCCGATTAGGAGGTAAGTCACGTGTGGGCCCCAATTGACATCGTCTCGCCATAGCAGGGGAATCGGAAATTTCCAAAGTAAAAGACCTGAAGCATACGAGAGTCGTCTATCTCTGAATACATGTGGCATCAATCTTGACTTCGGAGAAAGTCCCGAAGAGGAGTCATATCGGGGAATCAACATTCGTGAGATCGGGGAAAACGAACGTAAAATCACTTCAGCATTAGAAGTCGTGAAACCCTGAGGGAGACCTGGAGCCATTGATCCTAATTAATGATCATGGCCATTGATATTGTTTATGGTGGAAAGGATTTCAGGGACGTCGCATCGGGAATCGGGGGTCTGGGGAAAAAGGACTCACATACACCTCGACATCAGAAACCCCGAAATCCCGATAAGGTATATGATTGTGGTCATATAAGGGGAGGTCGTGTGGACTAAAGGCTTAGTCCGGGAGGCTAAGACGGAAGGGGAGCGTATCGGTGTATCAGAGATCGGGAGATTGGGAATCAAAGGGTCATGACATCCGAAGTTTGAAAAACCCCGAAACCCGATCGTGATTTTCTGTTGAAAACAAAGAAAGAACTGGGCCTAAAGGCTGTAAGGTGTCGAAAAGGACCTGTGGGTTAGTTTCAAAGGAGATTCCAGTGGAGAATCAAAGGAGCCACTCCGGCTCAGGGGTAAAATTAGAACGATCCTTTAGACCGAGAGGTCAGCGCAGAGGTCTCTGTCGAGGCCGAGGGTGCGGTCTGCGCCACATCGCTTTGTCCCGAAGGCACAACTCTCATCTGGTGGCAAAGTAATATGCAACATGGAACTCAACAAGTTGGTAAGATTTTTCCATCATGGCATGATTTTATTTCTGCACTTAGAAAACAGTTCTATCCATTGAGATATAAGGAAAAGGATTTTATTGAATGACAAAGTATTAAGTTAATAAAACGACAATCGGTGCAGAAATATACAGATGAATTTCATAAGATGGCTTTGATGTTAGATGTTCCATTGACTACACAAGAAACTCTTATGAAGTATATATGAGGTTTGCATGCTTATATTCGTAATATCATATTTATGTTTGGACCTATTTGTAATATTGATGAGGTTTCTTTCCAAACAACATATATTGAAACATGAAAAACTGGAGTTAGTGTATCAGGGTAATTATCTTCAAAGAAAGAAGTCAAAGGCAAAGGGAATGGGAAGAAAGAAAATTCAGTGACAGTGAAAGAATAAAAGCTCTCTTGCAAGCATTGCAAGAAAGAAGGGCACGATGATGAAAATTGTTGGAAATTGCACCCAGAGAAGAGATCAAAGTGGTTCAAAGAGAGGAAAGGGAAGAAAAAAGTTGCAACAAAAACATAGCCAATAGACTTGGGATCAGATTCAGGTGATGAGACTAAGATCACAACAATTGGTTTGTCAGGTAAAATTGGTGATGGTTATGATTCTAGAATTAAATTGTTTCATAGAAGGGCCATTATGAAACATACTAAGATCGATACATTGATAGATAGTGGATCTCAATCTAACTTAATTTCCTGGGAAGTGGTTAAGCAATTGGGATTAAAAAATAAGATGCATCACAAACTCTATTCACTTAATTGGATAAGAAAAGATCACAAATTTCCCATAACAAATCAATGTATCATAAATTTTTCAATTACATATAAGTATGTGGATGAAGTAATATGTGATGTGGTGCTGCTAGAAACATGTGGAATGGTCTTAAAAATACCTTATTTATATTATTGCAAAGGAATATTCTACAGGGAACATAATCAATATCACTTGTTTAAAAAGGGATCTGAATATGTTGTACATGCTCATCATATAAAAACAAATCAATCTCTTCTAATAATGGATCAATTAAAAAAGATAGCTTATCCAAGAAATACACCTATAATTGTGCCAAGAAAACCAGTTGATCTTATGCATGAAGATGAGATGGTTGTAGGATGGGAGTTCGATCATACTTTGCTTCAAGATAAATTAATGTCATGCAAGCCTATCAAACATATTGGTTTATTTTAGTCATATTTATGATATTATTGCTGCTAATGTTTTCTACATGGATGGTAGTGGATTCAATAATATGTGAACGAGTTCAAATGGCTAACAATATTCTTTCAATTGTTATGGTTATTATGCAATTGATTATGATGCGACAGGTGCATAGGACAAAGTTTAAAGACAAAGGACAAGTGGGGAGGCCTATCTTGCATTTGATGTTTGGTTAATACCCTTTGGGAGGACCAAAAGGTCTTAGTTGGGAGTAATGATCCAAAATGGATCTAGGAAGGAAAAAATTTCAAAGTTCTCATAATCGGACGAAACCAACGCCATCGTGTAGGCTTGTAGTGTCGATTTTGACAGTATATATTTTTCTTCCGAAAATGGACTCAGTATGGCGAAGTTATCACAATCTGAACTTTTTCCCAAACAAACAAAAAAAACGTCAAAGTCAACAGTTAGAGGCCGTACTATTGACATCAACATGACATGGAATATGATGTCAGGATGATGTCATGATGACATGGAAACACCAGGAGGCGACATGTGTCAGGAGGATTTGGTGTTTTCAAGGTTGAGTTGGCACAGTACGGATTCGACACGTGGACTGTACGCATGCTAACGTGGAAGTCCATATGATTATGTGGCTCAATGATAGTCTGATACATGGCAGGTTATGGATGAAATGTGGTAGTGACGTGGCAAGCTACGGATGTGACACATGGAAAGTGTGCTAACTATGCAGGTGAGTTGGTAGGGTGACTGGACCGATGCGTCAATAGTATGAGCAAATCATAGGGTGACACGTGGCCCAATCACAGGGTGCCATGTGGCACTTCAGATGAGGCCAATAAGGCTGGGTCAAAAGTTTTTTTTCACTTCGACGGAGTCGAACCCATGACCTTTGACCATGCCAAAGGCCTAACATCCACACACTAGCCACCCAAGATGCTTTGTTCATTAAACCATATGGCATACATTTATTTTAAAGTTGATATGCGCAATATTTGGGGGATAAGTGCCCGATTGACAAGGCTAGCCCGACGACCAAGGTGTTGGACCATAGGCTAAGGATCGGGGACTCCACTTCAGCGCATGGCCATATGGATTAGCACATGACCAAGGGCAGAGGACCAGGTAAAGGACTAGGGCGCCAACGCCTAACAATTAGACACATGGACCACCCATATGACCTAGAGCCCAGAGACAGAGGGGAGTGCGCCCATATTTGGCCAAAATGTGGGGTTTAAACTATGTAAAGTGGATTTTGTTGATTTCCAACCTAGTTTTAATGGGATTTTGCCCATTATTGGGGGATCTGGAACCTGATTTGAGGCCAAATCTTGGGAGGAATTTGGGATAGGATTCCCCCCCAAAAAAAATATATATATAAACCAGAGGTTATTGACACTCCAAGGAAGTTCATATTAGAAGAATGCTGAATATTTTGTGAAGATTAAGCCATTTTTATGCAGGGAAGCCATTGAAGAAGCGAACTTTGGAGGCCATTTCCGAGGGCTACACTAAACCTTTTTCAGTGTCATCAGTTGTGTTGGATTCTTGAAGTTGAGCATAACATAGACAAACCATTTTGTAATCCATTTGATGTATTTTTGAAGCATTGAATATTAATAAGAAATCCTCCCTCACTAGGACAAAGGACCGAAGACGTAGGCAACTTTGTTGAACTCCGTTAAAAATCTTAGCATTATGGTTTGTTGTTCTTAGTGCTTAATTTATGTTCTGCATTATTTATGATGGCTGCAACATTTTTTCATTAAATATTCTTCTTCTCTTCAATTTCTGAATGGTAAAATAACTCATGCATAAACTTAACCAAAGTATTTAAAAGATCAATTTCGGATCAGAGTCATTTATAATATTTTTATTCTAGTCTCCTGTCATCATTGTCCTCAACTCTTCCTACCTAGTTTATCATGTTCTTTACTATCAAAAATTGGCATACTGAGCTTAATGATATGAGTTGATTCTCAGTGACAATAAATAGTCAACATTCTTAAATCAGATGAGGGATCCCCCTCTGATCCAAGAGCCAGCTTGGATCTAAATTAGGTTAAATATGTATTGGCATGATTTTTAAGAAACCAAAAACCATCTCAAGTTACATCACCACATAGGAATGGATTTTTTCATATGAAGATACTCATCATGAGTAGTTTCGCAAGCTAGAGAAGCTCCTTGATGATGCCCATCAAGACGTGAAGGATGTACAAAACATAAATATTCGATATAATGGGAAGTAGAGAATTCAATGACAAGTTTTGAAAAATATAACCGAGGAAGAAAATGGTCAAGATTGGGAGGGATACTAGATTCCTTGTTAAATTGTGCTAGCCTTAGATAATGACTCATCATGCTAACTCTCATTGGTTCCAAATTAGGACAAGATGATTGATGCATCACCTCATCCTTGGGATTATATAGAGAATCCATGACATATAGGATGGACTTATCTGGAGGAAACTCAATATGCAGGAAATCATGTGAACTCAGAGAGTCAAAAACCCGTATGGGTGGAGTAGGTTGATCACACTCCATATGAGGTTGGAGGTGTTGACCAATATCAGTTGATGTTGACATGATTTCCATATTGACAATATCAACTTCTAAGAGGGACATAGAAGCTCCATAATACTCAACGTCCTTGGGATGAGGAATCACCCAATGATCAAGAGACCCAAGGGATCCACTGGTAAATGAAGATATCATATTGACTGGAGAAATGTTCACAATAGGAGGTGGTGGGGGAAGAGGGAATGTTCCAATGAGGGAAGAGTATTTGAACATTCTCGCACTAACACTCAAGCAATAATGTTGGGTATCACCGACAAAGGGTACATTATACCCCTCATTACATATAAGATCTGGGGTACAAAACATAAGTTGGTTGTTTGTCACTATTTTCCCTTGATGAGGGAAGCATAAGACCCTAAATATGGATAAGACAATTGTAGTAATATCGTAGAACAAAGTGCACTTGAGAAACAAATTGTACTCAAGTGGTGTGTCGATGACCTCCACAATAATAGAGATAGTCTTACCACCTAACTCAATGGGTAAGGTGTTGATAATCCCACAGGGTTGGAATATATGTCCATCAAATTATTTCTATAACGATGCAGATGTGTTGAGATTTGGAGAGTCGAGGGAATTCCAACATGACATAGAAATAATGCAATTCGAGGCTCCTTCATCAATCAGAGTACGAAAGATATTTTTCCCTATCGATCTCACTTTGATCTGGAAAGGGATTTGATGGGAGAGCCTGTGTTGAACCTGATCATAATCAAAGGTTATAAAACTTGGCTCTGAGGGATCAACCGCACCTATGGAAGACAACAAGGATTTTCATTGCGCTAGGTAGCTTTGGAGGACTTTGAGTGCGGACATGGCACATGGTGCTTGGGCCAAGTCTTTCACAATACTATAGTTGCAAGTGGCCCATGTATTTGGGTTATGTGTTGTTAGTTGAATAATTCCCTTTAGGGGATGAAGCAACGTGTAAAAGGATGGATTCTTGATCTAAATAGGGCTACTAGGCTAGGAAGAAGAAGCTGGCTCTTTCATAACAAGCGTAGGATCAGAAATTTCATAGTTCTTTGCTCTAGTCTACAAATTGACCTTCTGGTCACACATGAAAAAGGAAGTATTCCAGGATGGCCCCTCATATTGAGGGGTACCTTCCATGCCACCTTGTGGAGGGGTAGGATTTTCTAGAACCATGTGTTGAGTTTGAGGGGAGAAAACATGAGTTAGGATAACAAGTTGTTGGGGGCCTCTTTGCTGAGCCAAAAATTGATGGACCTCGTCCTTCTGTAGACTCTGATGAGTAGGGTGGTCCTCCCCACAAATCATGCTTGTGAACCAACTCTTCTTCTTCTCTTTCATGCCCCCCCCCCCTTGATTTTTTTGGGTGGTAATAATCCCTTGATCAACATTATAATTCTTCTGTTTGTTCCTCATCTTTTTTTCTTGAGGTTGCTAAGGATTCTTCTGTTGCGTGGATTACACTGAATTCACCTTGAAGGTCTAATTAGGGACTATATCAGTTTGATAATTAGAATGAGAAGATGATGGGTGTGATGAAATAGACATGTGACCCATTTGGTCAACCAACTGGCCCACAAAGGCATAGGAAACACAATCCACCACACTGTCAGTGTGTGGTCCTAGGTTTTGATTTATGGGATCCATCGACAACCTCAGATCATGAAGGATAATATCATAAAGAGTGCTTGATTGAGAGTAAATCAAATCTAAGTTTTGGGCACACATGATTTATTTCTCCTCAGTAGTCTCCTTGGCCATAATTACGTCCTTAGAAATGGATGGTAAGAGGGACTTTCTAAACCAATCCATTAGGATTTTGTCTAAAATTTGGGTCTTGATCATCCTACGTCTTCACCTGCACTCATGAATATGATAAAAAATGTGAGTGAAGGTAACCTGTCACAGAGAATTCATAAGCTATGTTCCTATCTCATACTGTATGGGAAATTGGTAATGCATTAGAAATTCCATTTCCAAGTCGTTAACTCTTTTAAAGGAAGCACCTTCTAATTCAATATATCATTTTGTGGCACTTTTGGTCAAGGATATTTGGAAGAGACACAACCTCACACTATCATCCACAATGAATTGGATGAGCACCACAAATTATATGTCATGATGGGTGTGTAGGGGTCTTCTCCCACATTTTCGACGAATTTGGGCATGTTTGATGGTAGCTTAGCATGCATGATCGACCATGAAGGGTTATGAGAAATACACTCATTTTTACAATGCAACAAATTAGGCACGTCTAACATTCCAAGAAAGGGAAATGATGTATGTGCAAATGAATATTGGGAAGAAAATGAAGTTCCTGACATCCTAGATGAACCTTGTGTTACCCATACATTCATGTTGTTGGAGGGTTGTGGTGTTCCAGAAGAGTGAGTTCCCCCAGGGATGATGACACTTATTAAAGCATGGTTTATCCCAAGACTAGATGTACCCCCGAGGGGATTTCCCCCAGGGCTAGGTGTAGACCCTAAAGGAAATGTGTTCCCAACACTAGTCCCAAGGAAGAACCCCCCAGAACCAAAGGTATGAATATAGGGAAAGGCTCTCCATTGTGGAAATTCTCCCCTAAGGGATGTGCCCCCATGGAAAGGTGTGCTAATCCATGGGAAATTAAACCCTCTTGACATAATTTTTCCCCCATATTGACTAGGGACAACCCCAAAACCACTAGGAATATTCCATCCAAAAGGTAAACCAACACTTGAAAAAGTCAGTCTGCTCATAGGAATGGTGGAGGTGGAAGGAATTACATTACTCATGCTGAAACCGAGTCTTGACCCTCCAATAGAAAAATATATAGACGTGGGAATTGGAATGGATGGGAATATGAATGCTAGGTAGACTAATGGATGGAAAAGAGGACATGGTCGGTGTCCCAAGATAGAGGGAAGCGTGGAAAAATGCATAGATGGTGTAGGTAAAATAGTGCTTAGGGATGGTAATGTGGACTTCACGGGGATTCCCCCAGTCCCACTTGTAGATGGGATTGATGGCTTAGCCACAATGGATGAAACACTTGGGCCTGCAACTGTATAAGGATTTATAAACAAAGAAAAAGGTTCACTAAAAATATCCCTTACTTGGATAAGTATGGGTGCTTCAGTATTAGTCAAAGGAGGGTTAAATTTTGGTGGAGGACTTCCATCAACCACTTCCACTTCAACCAAACCAATCTACTCAAACCAAATATGGGACTCTTCAAATTTGCAGTCACCTATCTTGCATCGTGTTAAAACAGAACTTGATTTTTTTCCTTAAGGATAAAAAATGTTGGTATCTTTGAGTCTTTGCATTATATAAATTTTTTAAAAATGAAACTTTTCATCTCCGATGAATTCGAAATGCCTTTGTGATTCATTTTTTGGAAAAAGAATGGTTAAAATTTAAACGAACGTATGTTCCAAACACTCTTTCAAATAATATCTTAAATGAACAGTAATGATAAAACTTAAAGAAGTGTTAAATTCATATCGGGATATCGGGATTCACAGTTTTGAAATAACAATTTTCAATACAAATCAAATAGCGAAACCCCGATCCCCGATTTACCGATACATTAATCCTTGATTAATCCATCATTTATTTAATTCACATTTAAAAAATGGTTCTAAAACTTTAAGTTAATCATATCGAGAAATCGCGATTCAAGAGTTTGTGAGAACAAAGGAAATTGTCATCGCATTCCCCGATTTCCCGATCCCCGATTTCATTTTATTATTAAAAGAGGTTTGAAATTAATCTAACTACCGTTAAACATAATTAAGAGCAATTAATCATATCGGGAAATCGCGATTCGCGATTTTGCGAACAACAATTTTCATATCATTGAATTTTCCAATTCCCCGATTCCCGATTTCCCGATTTCTGAGCTCTTGATTAACGAAACCCCGAAAAGGTAATCCAGATTAATAAAGATAATAATAGGGTTTTGACTAAATAATACATCGCGATTTCGGCGATCGGGGTTTTACGGTGATTTATTTCCTTGACATCGAAAGTTCTGAAACCCCGATGAAAGAGTTTTCATTTCAAATCAAAATTAATGTTAATTAATCACTCTTTGAAACAAAGTTTAAGGTTTTAAACTTTTAATAAATGATCATTAATGCGAAATTATTCA
>ML780858.1:12865-43830 GCA_009831015.1 Picea engelmannii | reverse complement strand
GTTGAAAGGAGATGCAATGATAAAGGTTTGGGAAACGAACTTGGAAGGTTATAAAAAGATTACAAAAAATGTCAATGAAGATTGCCAAAAGATTTTTGATTTCATTGAAAAAGAGTCAACACATATCGGGACAAATGGCTTATCCAATTCGTTAGGAGAAATTGATATTAACAGGTATCAACTGAAGGCAATAGAAGAACTTGAAGAGAAGAAAGATGAAATCTCTAATATCACAATGGTTAATATGGCAGAAATCGAGAAGCTAATGATAACTTCCAGCTCAAAATTGGAAAAAGTTAAGTCTACAGAGAGAACAATTACAAACCAGTTTCCAGAACTACAAAGAAATTTCTTCTCATTTGAAGCAAACGAGATACATGAGGCTCCTAAGGCCTTAACGAACTTTTTAGAGAAACATGTTCAAGCGGCTGAAGCAGATAAAGAAGGTTCTTCGATTCAGAATTAAAACTTTGTACATATTTCTATTTTTAGTATTTCAAAACAAATTGTTAACGGTTGGCAATAGTTTATGCAACCGAAAGATTAGGAAGTTGGTTAGTTACCAACGGAATTTTTGGGACAAAAATGTATAAATATAATTTCGAAAGGCTGAAACAAGGCTTCAGAATTTTTGGGAGAAGGCTGATTATTGTACTACCAGTTTTATAGTTTATCAGATTTAAATTCGCAACAAGATTCTGGATCCTGCAATTCGTGACTATGTTCTTTCCCTTGTCTAATATCATCTATTAAATATTCTTCTTAATGTATGTTTCTAGCAAATAAATCAATTGGAAATTATAGGCAATTGTTGTTTATGTTGTCTGATTGGTTTGGATGTTGAATGTGTTACAGTTTTTCCTCTGAGATTGCTTCAGTGATCTTAAGACCTGTAGCCTTTTGTTCCTTAATATTTTCTTTTGTTAGAAATCCTCTGTCTCATTCATTATTGTTAATGGAAATATAATATTCTTTCCAGACTAAAGCCTTATATTTCTTTATGTTATGTTTCACTGTTTACAAATTCAAAATTGTCACAAACCAGGAAACGACCTTGATTGTGTCTTTACTTTTCTGTTTTAGGTTTTAAAGTTGTTTCTTAACATCTTCCCCTAAATTCTGAAGTAACAAATCATTTAAAAACCTCTTTTATAAACATATAAAATCCCATCACCCATGACAGTTCCTAATGGTAGACAACCCAACGTAGAACCTGGTCTACAAGATAAAACTAGCATTGCATTGAACCTATTTAATACCATCTTACAAACTGCAACAAATAGAATTGAGTTAGAACGATCGTGGGCAGTGATTGAACATGACATAACCATCCAAGAACAATAGGAAGCGAGACAGAGACAATTGAGAAACTGAATCTGATCTAGTTTTCTTTGTTTCTTTGTTTTAAAAGTATTATCATTTTTGGATGCCTAGACGGTGTGTTTTACAGCCTTAAAACACAAACTCTGGAACAACACATCGCTTGAGAGGAAGCTGTACCTTAATGGTTGGCTCTAATCCTCGTAATCGATGGAACCAACACGGTGATTCAAACATGATAAAAATAATATGTGTATATCAAAACACAATTCAACCTAAGGTCGACGTAGACATGGAACCAAAGAGCACACCCCTAAAAAATCTAGGACAACAATAAGAAATCCAATGGCTCGGGGGGGGATTTTGAGAACCAACCCTCTGGGGGGGATGAATTCCCCACAAAATTGGCTAGTGAAGGTATGAGGAGAAATTATGACAAATGATGCAAACAAAATGTGACCAGTACAAACACCCTTTATTAAGGTGGCCACCTTCCAGGGGAACTGAGACCATGAACAAATTTATGCCCTAGGTACTACATGCATGTCTCACCTGCAGTCACTTATGTAGGCTACCTATTAAAGGTCATAAGTCCACCACCTCACAATCAATGAGTGAACGAACATTTGCAGGTCCGACCACACATAAGGGTAGGGTAACTAAGTCCAAATATTTGAAGGTGTTACCTCAGATAGAGGTGTGGCACCAATCAAACTCCATACATAGTAATGAAAGTGATACCACAAACACCAAAACAAGCAGAAAAATGTAATCTCCCTACTTTTCTTGATGTGACCTCGTGCTTGAATCGTATCCTAGAGGAGCTTCCTGACACACTGGTTGTAAAAAATGGATTTTACACTCTTTAATGACTCTAGGTTTCGTTTTGGTGGCCTTGGAGAGTTCATCTCCAATCCTATTCCAAGGACCTAAACCTATCTAATGTTGGTTTTCTAATAAAGAAAAGAGTCTAATTGATTTTAATTTATGAATTCTTTTCTTATGGTTGTTGTTATGTCAAAGGGAAAATGGATGAATCTTTTATGATGTTTACTCTTGACCCAACCAGAGAAATGAAAAAAATGCTAATGCACTTGTTCAATTCAATTAATTATAACTACGGGAGAGAGAAGAAATATTTTACTTTGTAAACTTCAAAATGAAACCTCTCAAACACCAAGCAATCATGCAAAAAAATCAAATCCAAACTTTTGACAATATCTCAAACCAAACACTTCTACAATGCACTTTGTTTTTAATGCTTCAAAATATCGTAAGCATGCATAGATTTTTTTGTTTATTTTTTTGAATATGACTCAAAGGGCTTCTTACTCTAAACAACAACACAATCTGCAAATGGAAAACCAACAAATCAATAAGCAAGGGTTGTAGGAAATTGATAATGATGCTGCAAATCCCACTCCAATGTCTCTACAAGAATCTCAACCCAAAACTAACCTATGAAAGTAGATCTAGTAATAAACACCAATCACAAAAAAAAATGCGATCTATACAAGACACTACCAGATATGATCATATCTACTGGGTGCACTACTAAACTTCAATGAATCACTAGACAACAAACATGCTTAAACAATCAATCCAAACAAGGACACAAACACACTTCAAACCAAAATCAAAGACACAATGGTGTGACAAAAAGACTCAATCAGAGATAATATCCAGAAATAAAGACCAATCACAGACCCCTGAGACCAACCAAGTTAGATATGATCACATGAATATGCCAATTATGTAATTTTCCCAATTTACATGGGGTGTCACGGGTCAGATGACTTGCAACACGTGATGCATCGTTTTTCAATAGTAGTGAAACAAACGACACCCTGCATAATTTTTCAAATAGAGAGATCTGACTTAGGTCCAATCAGATTTGAGGGATCCAACCTCTAAGGGAGTATCATGGAAGAAAAAAATCAAATCAAAATAGAGGATAAAAGGAAAGGGATTATGAACTAGAGAAGAATCAAAGATCCTTCCCCAGTGGAGTCACCGGCTATGTTATGGAGAAAATATCACGAGTGGATAGTAAGATCTCCCTACGATCTACCTATTGATATGAGCCAGACAAAGGGATAGACTTTTGTGGATTTCCTTTAGACTCAAGCAAGAGACACCCTGCAAAAAATTCCTAAATATTAAGCTAGAGTTGTTTCTTGGATTTTATCTTTTGTTGTATTCCCCTCTAGCCCTGTAGAGTGGAAATTAAGGCTATAACAAACTATCCAGAATTGATAATTGTTGGAGTTTCCATCATTGAGATTTATTGGCCAGTAGCACTAATTCCCTAGAAAGAAGTGGGGCAACCTAAGGGATTGCATTGGCGAGAAGGGGGTTCATTTATTTGAGTTATGCACGCTGAGTGGGAAAGAGATATGGTAAACTAGGATTGTTGTGTGGTTGAGAAAACTATGAGAGATTGTTAGTTGACTACTATGTGTTTTAGAGTTGGCCTGGAAACTCATCCTTGTGAATTCATAGCCTCAGATCGGGGGTGGCCTATTGTAGAGAGTTTATGTGTAAAATAACATAAGGTTTTTTGGAACATTCGACGTCTGCATCTAGTTAGTGAAGCTATTCATAAAATATAATTTATTTGTGTATTTATTTCAATTCCACCATGTTAATAATTCATTTATTGCTATATATTGCATGAGCATAAGATTAAAGCACATTTTCTTGGATTAATACATGAGCCTGTACATGTTCATGTGCATGTTGCATATTTCATGGTTTTTCTTTTCCGTTGCATGTTTCTTGGTTATTAAATAATGGTAACAGAAATTTGGAATGCACCCAAGAAGACGAATTTAGAGGTACCTAGGCAGATGGGCACGTCATAGTTTGGAATTTGAGCAAATTGTCAAGTTTGTTGGTAACATGGTATGTTACAGATTGGTATTAGAGAAAGGATTAGAATTATTGGGATAGATGGGCCAACACACAGGTGAGAAAATGATAATGTTCACATAGGCCAAGCTAGAGGGTGCTTGGGCCACTGAACGACATTTATTGAAAATATACATTTTTGGGGAATTTTTTGAAAAATTGAACTTTTTCATACAATGACATCAGTGATGATGTGGTTTCCATATGCCAAGTGATGTGGTGATGGTGACATGTATTTCCATGGAGGAATTTCAATGGAACGATGGTAGGTCACCATGGTGGGGTGGTAGGCCCCAATGGCGGGGTGGAAAACCACCATGGTGGGGTGACAAGCCATGGAGGTAGATGGATACCATTAGTGGTATCGAAGACTTTGTAAGTGGTTTTGAAAATTTCAAAATCCTTCAAAATGCATGTGAGGCTACCATATATTCCCAAGGTAGTTTGGTGGTATCATAGGTTTGTGTGTCGTTTCAATATTACTCTCGACCATTGATCTACGATCATTCCTACCGTCTGATATAATGTATGCATGGTGTGCATAGGAAGGGAAAAGGTGTAGGATGGGACCCGTCCATCCCCACAACCAATGGATGGGAAACAAGTGGTGAGTTTCAATGAAGTGGGACCCTCTTATCCCATCGAGGAATCGGTCATACCAGGAGGGGCCTGAATTCAATAAATTTTTATATGGAAGCGTAAAGAAAATAAAGAAGGAGAAGATAAAGGTGAGGGAAGAGGGAAGAAAGAGAGGAGGTGGTATTAAGCATATGACAAGGTATGCCAGGGTGGTTGGGGGGGGGGGTGACATGGAATCCACTAAGGGTTCCATGTGGACTCATGGTTCCACATCAACAACCACATTAGAATATTACCGCATAGGAAAATTATAGCCTATATTTAAAAAAAAATCTAAGTATGGAAAAATTGCAAAAAGGACAAAGTTGCAATTTCCATATTGTTGTGGAATCTTACTGGAGAAATAAATTGATAATATGAAAGTTGTTGTGTTCACCATAATGAATATTAGAATTGTATTATATATAATATTTCTTGTTTCTTGATGGATTTTCTTTTACAATTGACAAAAGTTAGTCTCCCAGTCAAATTGCACTAGTGAAGAAAGTGCACAAATTGGGTGAAAATGACTTTTTTCAGGAAGCCATAACTTTCAGCTTAAAGATTAGATTGGGGCATACGGATAGTAATTGTAAATATGTTTTAGAGGAGAATAATCTTGAAAGTTTAGAATTTTGATAAGTTTAGAATAAGGATAGCATTAATTGACATAATTTTTATAATATGCATAATTCTAACAAAAATGGTTGCTTGCAGAGTTTTCAGAATTAGGGATATAATAAAATCAAATCAAGTTAGAATTTCATATGAAAGACATGGAAGATGCACAAAGAGACTACAATAATACGAGAGAAGCCAAAGGCCAAAATATTAGTTTGGGTAATGAAGAGATAGTATCTAATGGACATAGGAGCAGAGCGGAGCCAACAAAATTGGTAGAGACTATGAGAAGTTTAAGAATGGAAGTGAAAATTTATAGAGATGATAATGAGAAGATAATGAGAGTGCAGGAGGAAAAAAATCAAATCAATACTCAATTGTTGCAAAGCCTAAACTAGTGCCGATATCTTTATGTATGATGCATCTGGTATAATAGCTTAGTGCTTGGTAAGGTGAATGAATGTTAGATCTGATCTATCTCTCCATGCTAAGTGCTTGAATGTGTTAGATCTTGTTGAATACCGCGATGCTCTGTAATTAGGGTTTTGATCTGTGATGTGAATAAGGATTAATTACTGATGAATGTTAACTTCTAAGTTCTTGTTAAGTGGTATAATCACATATCTGTGTCCCAGATAGGTTGTAGACACTGGAATCCTGCAACCACCATTGCCTCTACCTTGGGTGAGACTTCATCTGCTTCACAGGTGTTGTCAAAAGGGTTGGTAGTTAGGGTTTTGTTGGTGTTTTGTTGAAGCATTGAACCCTGGGTCTTCCCCTATGCCAACAAATGGTTCTGTTGCTGGGACCTGAAACTGTGATTGCCAGGAACTGAAGAAAATAAATCTATGTGCGTAGATCTGTTCTTTAATGTGCAATATTGACTTGTGAAGCTCTGTACTAAGAAGAGAAGTCTGATCTGAAGAAAAGGTAAGATTTGAAAGCTTTGTGCTCTGAAAAAGGTAAGATAAGTGAATTTTTTTTTTTTGAAATAATGAATCTAGGTATGTTTGATAAATTTTGTCCTACTCTGAAAACTAGGGCACAGTTAGAATAAAGAAGATTTGATATGAATAGATCTGATAGAAGCAATGAAAGATATGTTATTCATATGCATAGAAAGAATGTTTGGACTAACAAATGGATGCATGATCCTAGAAATAATTTTTTGTAGTTTAGTTACTATGATCCTAGTCCGTAGTACATGAAGGGTTGGGGATCATTTAAGAGAAAGAGAGGATTAACCCTTTGCTACAGTTGCAGAAGTTCGAGACATATTGCTAAGGAATGCCTTGGTATAAGACCTAGTTGTCTTTGTTGTAAATCTATGGACCATGAAGTTTTGGATTGTCTTAGAATGATTGCTAAAGTTGAAAATATGAGTATGAAACAAGAAAATGATGAGACAAGCCAAGAAACTAAGGATAAAATAGAACCCCAAAAAGAATAAGAGACTGCATTATTACAGATGAAAGAAACCTTGAATGATCATAGAAATATTAACTTATCGGAGGTATTAAAATAGAAAGAGTACATAGAAACAAGAATATGAGACTTCAACATAGACTGTGTCCTAGATGAGTAAACACAGGTGAATATCATGACAGAAAGAACTTGGGAAATTTTGGGAAAGCATGCTATGGTTCCTTCATTAGGAGGAATAAGATTATTTAGAGGAAAGATGACAACCCTATGTGGAAGACTTACCCAGATATATATGAGTGTTCATGGCACTTCGACATAAGAAGAATTTGAGATCGTTAAGTTTGTTGAGAAAAAAACCCCATTTTCTATCTTGCTAGGAAAACCCTGGATTGGTAAAGATCATATACGAAGGAAACAGGAAGAGGAGGATCTAGAACAAAAAAAACAAGAACTAAGAGATTTCATGGCTAGGATAATAACGCACTTACTGGAAGAACAAGAGAACCAGTCGATGCTACTAAAGACCGAAGAGATGGATGTCAAAGTTGAAAGGACACAAGAAGACTGGAGACACCTGTCTGTACAAGAGAGTAGAGCACCTACCTTAGAAAGAGAAGAAGCATTACCCTTGAACCCTATGAAATACCCTCCCCAGTGCAAATTTATCATGCCAAGAGGAGATAAGAACAATAATGGAAAGAGGAAACCAGTGATTCAGATCATAGGAAAGAAGGCCAGAAAGATCAGTAAGAAGAGGGAAAAGTTAGAAAAATTGCAAGAAGATATAGAAAGAACTTCGCAGAAGGAAGGTTCCCATAATTGGAACTTCACCGGAATATTAGTACAACACAGAATGGAACTTTTCCATGGCAGAGAAATATGACCGTTGGAGGCAATATGACCATTCGATTGACGCTCCTGAACAATTAGGAAAGCAATTATGGCCTAAAAGTTCTCCATTGGACCATTGAGACCACGCCATAACGGATGGAATTTCATTGAATAAGGCTTTGCAACCCATTGAAAGAAACCATTATGATGTTATCTATTTATCCCGCCGAGCATTGCACCAAGATTTGTTTTTCCAATTGTGATTATCCACGCCCGTAGAGAACTAGTTGATTTCGCGCAGTGATCATTGAGACCTTGCTATCCATTATGTTACAGTGAGTATTGTTCACAGAATTGAGATATCATATCTCGAGTGTGAATGTCAGACGAAGTTAGCGCAATAGAGAAAGTTGTTGAAGACATTATAATAGACCTCATGGCTGAGAAGGTGATGTCCACAGGCATCCAAGCCTCATCGACGCGAGGAGTGCAAGCCTCCCCGTCGAATGCTCGTGGATCTGGACCATCCCAAGCTGCAATCGAGAAAATACCCAAGCATCATGATGACTTGGAAAATACAATGTTAATCACGTCCATCCTACCCGACTACATCCCACCCCTGGGCAGTGTGGTAAGTTGTGACAGTGTCCTGAGGGACTTTAACCACACAGTCATCACTGCGTACCTTCTGAAGGGAATACAAGCAGTCAGACCGCAGTTGGAGAGGATTCCAACCTTGAAGATCAGTGACTATAACCTAGGATACTGCAAGATATTTGTCATGCTCGCACATCACAAATATTTGACCAAGACCAAGGGGAAGAAGTCAAAGATCATCCCCCAACTGTGGACTATGGACATCGTGAGGTCCACTATCTTGAACTTGATGAAGATACCACATTTTGGAAGGCACTAGGAGGTTAAGGCATGCGTTAAGATCCCGCCATCATGATTCCATGGTGGATATTTATGGTTAGACAGACGCATCACTGTCGATCCGGTGTTGATCCATAAGATCATTGGATTGAGCATGCAGGGACTAGACCTGCAAGACTTTTATCTAGGGAAGGTTGCATACCACGCCTTGGCACACAGGATTAAAGACACCTATGGTGATGTAGAGAAAGGGACGTGGGGCTACAAGGTAGCCTCCATTTAGAATGGCGCAGTGCACCTTTCTTTCCAATTGATTGTTGGTAATATAGTAAGAAATAACAGACCCGTGCAGGTCACAGGGTTTGTCATTGACCTCATAGTAAAATGCGTGAAAGGACTACAGATGAACTAGGCTATTTACCTAGTCAATCAGTTAGAACTGGATTGTCGCGAAGCTCAGGATCAGGGATATGAGTTCCATTTTAGCTGGCTTCTGATCCTTATTTCATTCACTGATTGGGAGATGCCGAAAGGTGAGACCTTCCCTGACATTGAGCCGTTTGAGCCACTCGCTGCGAAGTTCACCACTCTCTGGTATTCAAGCGATATGGGGAAGGAATGGTAGTCGAACATAGTATTCCATACCTACTACCAGCAGTTGAAGAGGGCTATTGAGTCTTTCCCTCATATGACACCGAACACCCTAGACAGGTTCAGGCCCCTTATGAAGTTCCACAAAAATAAACATTTTATTTATATTACTGCACGCGCAGACGAGAGTAAATAAGAGATTCAATCCTACTATAGGCTCACAGAGGAGGACCTAGAAGAAATCACTAAGGAATGGCCCACAAAGTTCCTTATACTACTCGACCAGACATCGTTGTCTGATCCCAACCTCATTTGAATTTCGGTGGTTACTCACGAAGAGTATGATGCACCCAACAGTAGCAAGAAGAAAAACAAGGAAAATGTACATGAAATACACAACACATCAGAAGAGACTGCATCAGATTCACCTAGCGTAGGAGGAGACAACGAAGTGAACAAGGAAGATAAAGAAGGGGAAGAAAAAAAACAGAAGCAGGGTGAAGTAACATCGCCTAGGAATCCCCTTTAAGATTCAGAGACATCCAATAAAATAAAGGTTTCCCCCATGAAAACTACATCGTGGAAGAAGTCCAAAGCAAGTCAGCTGAAGCTACAGACTGTACTCACGGTCGATGACTTCGACTTCATTATCGCAGCTGTATCAGATGCCTCAAAATATATTTTTCATAGAACTGAAGCCAAACAAGAAGCCATGTATGATATAATTGAGACAGAGCTGAGAGGATTACAATAAGCCCTTCACTCTAGTCACACAGTATCCACTACGCCCCCGACACCAGAAGAACCAGAGTTGGGAGATGAGCCTACCCAACTCCACATAATAGTTGATGTGACCGAAGCTCACCTTCGTCACTTACAGGAAGAAAAATACCAGGCCTCAGTGGCCCTGAAGAAAGAACAAGAGGAAATCATAGAGCAACGCCGAGTTGCACAGCAGAAGAAGGAAGACCTCCAAACCAAGTTTGAAGAAAATAAATCACAAATCCAGCAGGAAAAAGAAAAACTTCTCGCGGAGCAAGTTAGAGTTAAAGAAGAAGTCAACAGATCACTTCGCTCTGTGATGGGCTTAGAGAAAATGGAGGAAGACCCAATGGAGAATCAAGTGACGAAGATTGTTGAAGCCATTCAATAGCTTCAACAAAGAGTCACATAACTTGAGCTACAAATAATGCCAAGCACTTTACAGTAAGTGCGGGACCAGAGAGAAGCAATTGCCCGAAGCGCAATTAAAAGAATCAAAGCATTATCCATGGAATGTAAACAACTAAGTAGTCCTAGTGCACAAAATTATGAGCGCCTTACAGAGGACCCTGAACTGAAGACACTGGAGTCACAACTCTAGGAAGGAAAGCAACAAGAAACAATAGTACAAGCGCAGTTGAAACTCCCATCAATAGTTGAGAGGATGAAAATATCCCAAGAACAACGCATGGCTCAGAAGCAGGTTCATGCCATGCAAAGAAAAGTCATGAAAGTGACTCAGAAGCTCCAGCCAGTCTAGGATGCAACTTGCTTACTTTTTGAGCAGATTGAAGGCCGAGGAGAAGATCTAGAACAAGTAGTCACTTCGGTAGAACAATGCTTAGAAGGACCTGTGAATGAGGCAGATATTCAAGAGTTTGTCGAGAAGGAGGCCTTAGAGAAACAACAAGTTGAAGAAGCTCGAGCCAAGCTCGAGGATTTTGAGGCAGATTTACCCAGACCAGAGTGACTCAGGACAAGTCACAAGTGAGTATTGTTGGGTTCCTGTTGGCCCTTGACCAAGTCTTAGATATCCTTGGTCATGTTTGACCTCTTTTGGGACTTCGACAGGCTGGTCGAAGGTAGAGCGCAAGTTGACGCATAGATCACGGGATCTCGACCCCTTTTCAGGGAATATTTTGGGATTAGGATTTATGTAATGGGTATGGGATGTTGGACCATTTGTTTACCCATGTTTAGGCCCATTTTGAAAATGTATAAATAGAAAGCTAGGCGATGCAAGTAGGCGGTGCTAAGGGTAATAAGGATGTGGTGCTAACTGTTATATTGTGCTAAGTGCGAGTAGTTGTGGATGCTTTGTGCATGCTATGTGTTAAGACTTGTAGAGATAAGTGCAAGTGATTGTAATAAGGCTTTGTGCTTACACCTATCTTGGGGAAGGAGGATCTGGTGAGGTGCGCACAGATATCCTATCCTATGTGGAGTGGGTTCAGAGGCTTTGTGCATGTAAGGAGATTGACAAAAGATAATAAAGAAGATGAAGATTTGGTGGACGTAGCCCCACACTGGGGTGAATCACGTATATCCCGTGTTATGTTTTCTTTGTGCATTATGTTGTATGCTAGTGATGTGATTTATGCTCAGTGCCGATATATTTATGTATGATGCATCTGGTATAATAGCTTAGTTCTTGGTAAGGTGAATGAATGTTAGATCTGATCTATCTCTCCATCCTAAGTGCTTGAATGTGTTAGATCTTGTTGAATACTGAACTTCTCTATAATTAGGGTTTGGATCTGCGGTGTGAATAAGGATTAATTACTGATGAATGTTAACTGGTGAGTGCTTGTTAAGTGGTATAATCATAGATCTATGTCCCAGCTAGGTTGTAGACACTGGAGTCCTGCAACCACCCCTACCTCTACCTCGGGTGAGACTTCATCTACTTCGCAGGTGTTGACGAAAGGGTCGGTAGTTAGGGTTTTGTTGGTGCGCTATTGAAGAATTGAACCCTAGGTCTGCCCTTGTGCCAACAATGCTGATACCTGGTTGCTTTAAATCATAAAATATTTTTAGTTGCACAACTACTCATATAACCTAGAAGCTATGGTTTACACATACCATTTGCGTGGAAAAGAATCTGCGTGGTGAGATCAATTGAAACACATCAAGCACATTGATGAGAACAAGATTTCTTGGAATCAATTCAAGAAATATTTCTAGCAGGGGTATGTTTCAGAGCACTATTATGACAATGAGATGTAGGATTTCTTTGAACTCAATCCATGAAGCATGACCATGGAATAATATGAAAAACAATTCTTGGATTTGTTGAGGTATGTGGGTTTTATCAAAGAGGAGAAGGTGGAAATACAAAGGTTTCTAAGTTTTATTCCATCCTTTTACACAGATAAAATTCAATTTGATGAACTTGTAACATTGGAAGAGACCATTAGAAAAGCCAAGTACCTATACGAGAAAGGAAAAGGAAGAGAGACTTTTCATAAATATTTGAAGGATAAGAAGGATAAATTATATCAATGAAGGAAGGGATTCAAGCCTCCTTTAAACAGAAACTGTCCTAACTCATATCAACAAAATCAACCTGCTAAGAATGAATCCAAGATGGAAGACTCCTTGGGAAAAAGGAGAAGGCTACCAATAAAATGTTGGGGATGTAAAGAAGATCACATGTACAAAGATTACTCTAAAAAATAAGACAAAATGAGGAACTTCCACAACATTCAAGATGCTACTATAGTGGAAGACATGGGTAGAAATATTCCAAGGATATATGCAACCCTATAAGATCGACAAGAATAACACCAATCCCATATGATTGAGGTGAAATGTAAGATCATAAATCAACTTGTTTCTATTTTAATTGATAAAGTAGAAATCAATAGTCACATAGATCCTAAAATAGTGTACATATTTCATTTGATGAAAAGTAAGCTTGAAATATCATGGTTGGTTCAACTAGCCACCGGAACCAAAAGAAGGATCAATGAGATTGTGAGAGGTTATCCAATAGATATGAATCAAGTGAATAAAAATGTTGATTTGAATATCATACCATTAGGATCTTATGATATCTTAATTGGAATAAACTGTTTGGACAAGAATCATGCTGTCCTAGATTTACATAACAAGACATTTACATTTCTAGATGAAGAAGGAAAACAAAGAATTATGCAAGGAATTCTAAGAACCTTTTATATAAGGTATATTTCACCCTTACATCTGAAGAGATGTTTTAGGAAGGGATGTAAATTGTATAAAACTCATTTGGAGGATCCAGATAAGACCAAAGGGCCAAGTCTTGAATATTTTTCAATATTGGAAGAGTTTGAATATGTATTCAAAGAAATACCAGGATTTCCACCAAAGAGGGATACACATTTCTCTATTGATTTAGTGCCAGGATCTTCCATGGTATCAAATACTCCTTATAGAATGAGTAAACCAAAATTAAAATAATTACAAATGTGGCTAGAATATTAGTTGAAGAAAGGGTACATACACCCAAGTGTTTCAACTTGGGGAGCACTAGTACTCTTTGTGAAAAACAAGGATGGAATTTTGAGGTTGTGTATTAACTTTAGACAATTGAATAAAGCCACTATGAAGAATAAATACCCTATATCTAGAATTGATGACCTATTTGACCAACTAAGAGGAGAAAATATATTTTCAAATATAGACTTGAGATCAAGATATCACAAGGTGAAAATCAAGGAAGAAGACATCAATAAGACAACTTTTAGAACCATGTATGGTAATTATGAATTTTTGGTGGTGCCATTTGGACTGACCAATGCACCAGCTATATTTATGTGCTTAATGAATGACATATTCATAAATTATATAGATAAGTTTGGCATTGTGTTCTTGGATGACATGTTTATTTATTCCAAGTTAGAAGAATACATGAACACCATTTGAGATTGGTATTGCAAGTACTAAGGGAGAATCAATTGTATGCCAAGCTAAGCAATTGATATTTTTACCAAGAAAAGATTCATTATTTGTGGCACATCATTTTAGAAGAATGCATAATAGTGGATTCATAGAAGATTGAAGCCATTAAGGGATGGACAACACCAAAGAATGTTTCAAAAGTAAAATCTTTTATGGGATTAGCCGGATACTACAAGAGGTTTATAGAATGATTCTCTAAAATTGATCATCCCATCACTTATTTACAAAAGAAGGGAATTGAGTTTGAATGAACAACAAAGTTTGAAGAAAATTTTAATTTATTGAAAGAGTTACTTTCTATTGCACCTATTTTGAATATTGTTGATCCAAATGAAAATTTTGTGGTATGCATAGATGCATGCAAAGAAGGGCTTGGTGGATTCCTCACTCAAAATGGACATGTCATTAGTTATGAGTCCACAAATATTAAACAACATGAGATGAATTATGCCACATAAGATTTAGATCTTGCCGCCATAGTTCATGCATTAAGGATTTGGAGACATTATCTCATGGGGGAGAAATTTGAATTAAGGACAGACCACAATGGCTTGAAATATTTGTTTGAACAATTGCCTTTAAATGCTAGGAAAACGGGATGGCTAGAATTTTTAAGTGAGTATGACTTTGACATCAAACATATCAAAGGAAAAGAAAAAAAAAATGTTGATGCACTCAATAGAAGGGTATATATCATGCATGTTACAACCATTAGTATGCACCAATCCAATTTAAAGGGAAATTTTTTAGATGATGTTGTTATAGACCAATATTACCCACAAGTAAAATAAAGCTTATAGCAGGAAGATGTACAACACAAATTTTAATATTATAACATGAAATAATATTGATTGCTAAGGAACTTGGTGTTAAAAGAAATGCATAATGTTCCATATGTCGAACATCCCGATTACTGGAAAACAATTGAAACAATAAGAAGCCAATGCTTTTGGCTAGGAATGCAGAAAGTTGTTGCTAATTACATTGCCAAATGTATGGAATGTCAAAGAGTGAAAATTGAGCACAGATACCTAGTAGGTTTGCTACACCCATTTCCAATCCTAGAGCGGAAATGGGAAGTGGTAACCATTGATTTTATCACTAAATTTCCTAGGAAAAAAAGGCAACATGATTCAATAATTGTAGTGGTGGATAAATTAACAAAGGATACTCATTTTATTCTAGTGACGATGACTCATAAGAAAATTAATATTGCAGAAATTTCTATAAAGGAAATTGCTAGGTTGCTTGGAATACCTATGACAATTGTTTCAAATAAATATGAATTTTAGTAAAATATATCATCCATAGTCAGATAGATAGACAAAGAGAGTCAACCAAGCAATTGAAAACATGTTAAGAATGTATGTGATGGATAAGCCATATAAGTGGGAAGATTATTTGCATTTGGTTGAGTTTGCCTACAATAATGGGTACCAAGATTAATTGAAGATGATCCCATTTGAAGCTTTGTATAGTAGGAAATACAATACTTCGGTGAATTGGGATAACCCAACAGACATATTTGTACTTGGACGATAATTTCTCAAGGAGATGGAAGACCAGATGGTTAAAATTAGGCAGAATTTGAAAGCAACACAAGACAGGAAAAAAACTTATGTAGATAAGAGTAGGAAAACTAGAGAGTTTAAAGTGGGAGAGCATGTGTTTTTGAAAGTGAATCCCGAGAAGATCTCATTGAAGTTGGGAAGATGTACTAAGATAGTAGCGATATTTTGTGGTCCATTTGAGATATTGGACATAATAGGGCTAGTTGCATACATGCTTTCATTGCCTGCTTCCATGAATGTGCATATTGTATTTCATGTATCTTTGCTGAAAAATAATGTGCATGATCCTAACCATGTCTTTGATTGGACTTTGATTCAGGTGGATCCGGAAGGAATCTTTCAGGTGCATATAATGTGTATATTGGACATGAAGGTCATGGTGCTCCAAAAAAAATCCATAGGGAAGGTAAAGGTCCAGTGGATATGCTACATCCCTGAAGAAGCAACATGGGAGTGGGAAGATACAATGCGGGATGCATACTCGTAATTGTTTTTGAATTTTGTTAAAAATTCTATATATATGTACACTTGCATGGTGATATGCACTAAGGACGGTGCCAAAATAAGGGGGAGGGGAATTTGATATGCCAATTTTGAGTCCCAAGATTAATAATGTATTTGTGTATATTTGATGAAAGGTTGAAGCACCTATAAATTTGAAAGGCTAGAGAGCCTAACAATGTAATATTTTGAATATTATTAATAAAAATACATTACTGGAAATAAGATGGAAAAAGATAGAGTCATAGGGGGATATGATTCCATGAGGGAGGGGAGTAAAGGGGCTAATAATTTTACTATATTTTATTCACCCATCTTGGAATTAGTTGGGAAAAGTGGTTATGTGAACTTCTTGGGGAGGCCACATGGTGCATTATTGCATGTAATTTTTTAAACCATGTTTTTGGTTATTTGGGGGTTCTTCAATCATTGTTCACCATTCATTGTTCCTCATTCATTCTTGTTCTTCTTTTTGGCATGGAATTTATGTTTTTGGAGGTAGTAAGCCATGGCTAGTTGGTTGTAGGTAACTACTGATATTTCCAGCAATAAATTGATGCATGTGTGCATGAGAATGATGGAAATTATGAAATAACTATCCACATATGAGAAAACTTGGAGTTTATATCATTGATATTTCCTAACCAGTAGCATTGGATCCCTAGAAAGAAGTGGGACAACCCGAGGGATTGCATTGTAGAGAAGGGGTTTCATTTCTTTGGGTTGTGTAGGCTGAGGGGGAAAGAGAGTTGGTAAAATAGAATTTTTGTGTGGTTGAGAAAACTATGAGATATTTTTAGTTGATTTCTATGTGTTTTAGTCCTCCTTGATACCTATCCTTGTGGATTCATAGCCTCAACTTGGTGGTGGCCTATTATAGAGAGTTTATGTGCAACGAAGCCCAAGGTTGGGTGGAACGTCCAACATCTGCAACTAGTTGGTGAAGTTGTTCATCAAATATAAGTTCTCTATGTATTTATTTCAATTATGCTATCTTAATAATTTATTTATTGTTATACCTTGCATGAGAATAAGATTAAAGAACATTTTATTGGATTAATACATGATCCTGTACATGTTCATGTTGCATACTGCATGGGTTTTCTTTTCCATTACATGTTTCTGGATTATTAAAGAATGGTAACAAAATTTTGGAATGCACCCAAGAAGACGAATTTAGAACTACACGAGAATATGGGTACGCCATAGATTAGCATTTGAGACAATTTTTGGGTTTGCTGGTAACAATGTACGTTATGAGGTGAGTTATTTGGATGCCTATCCCCACAACCCCAACTTAACTACAAGTTTCTTTTATCCACATGGGGGATTCAATGTGTTAAGTTAAGTGGTTTATGTTTAGACCGAGATTGGGGTCATGAATCAACCATATGATTAGGGTGTGAAGTGGGTGCATAATTGGTGTGATCAACTTCAAAATAAAATGCTCATAAATAATAATAATACTTTGTTTTTAAGGTCACGGCTAAGAGAGACACCAAATTGGTGTATGAGACCCACTCGTATGTGGGACAAGGGACCCTCTCCGTGCAGGGATTTGAATGTTAAATCCTATGGAGGTATACATACCCTACCTCCTTCTAAATTTGAACTTGTGACCTCCAAGGACGAAACACATGTTCATATTTGAAATTGAGATACAAGCTAACTACAAAGACAAATACTCAAGTAAATGAAACTTTTTCTTTATCTTAATAGAATTTCAAAGGAGAAATAAGCATGTAAAAGTTCAGATCTATAAATAAAATATCCTAATTCAACCTAGAGAAATAAGCATGAAATTTCAAATTAAAAAGTCAAAAGAAACAAGCTAAGTACTAAGAAAAAAAGGATATTATTATTTCTAACTTGAAAGAATTTCAAATATGAAATAAAGGGCATATTCTAACAACAAACAAGCAATGATTGAAAGATGAAAATAGATAAATAGCAAGTTGAAAAATAAAAGACTCAAACCTCACACAAAAACCCAAATATCGGGACAAGTACTAGGGCAACAAAGGATTATTTTATTTTTTCATATCTTTTTGTGAATGAAACACATCCAAGGGATATTCAAGCAAGTTCTGGTTCTTTCCTAAGCATACTGAAACATAGAGATGCAATGTAGCCAAAAGAGAACCTAAAGGTGGAAATTACTAAGCACCCTAGGGGGTCTTTTTTCAACCTACATTATCTCTTAAAAAACGAATTTAAAACACATTATAAATACCCTAAAATAATAAAGAAACCCTATAAAAATACTGATTATGTTAGGAAAAAACCGAAAATGTAAAAAAAAATCAATTTTGAGAGCAATTTAGAAAAGTAACATGTTTTTTATGTTGAATGAGTGCATAAAATTCCCCCAAAAGTGCATTGAATGAGTGCAAAAATAGGGCCAAAAGGTGTATATTTTTGGGGGGAAAGATGTGTTGAATGAGTGCAAAAAATGGACAAAAAATGCATTGGTCCATAAAATAGTCGAGGAAGTTGTGGGCTTGTTCTTGAGGTAGAAATGAAGGGTTTCCACCTATATGATCCTTTAGAAACATATATAAATAAAAATATCCTAATTTCACTGTAAGTGAAGGGGGCTGGGGGGATGAGACACACAACCACAAGCAAGGAAGAAGAAATGGTTATTTTCCCCAATAGAGTCACCAATATGTTGGGTATAATTTGCATCAAGGGTGTACAAATAATACTTACTTAACTATTGTGTGTGTGTGTGTTTTTTTTTATATGGTAGAATCGACAACTAGGCCAGGTGCGTACTTGCATGACACGAGGTTGATTACGACTACTACCACTATAAACTCCAGTCATTCCCAAACTTCCCCACACACAAAACATGAGGTAAGTCGAGGTTTCAAACCAATGACCTCACATAATGGAGTGCCTTAGCAGTGCACTTCATTAGTGATTGTTCTACACCTTGGGTGAAACTTAACAGTTGTGTGTTAAGCACACACAAAATGGAAATAATAACTAGAAAAATCAGTTCGAATTTATGTCTACCATCCTTAAAATCTTGCATTGTTCATGAAATAAAATAGATAAATCATGAAAAGAGACCTTAATCTTGTTTCCAAAAATTGAAAGGGCAATAACCTCTCTCTCTCTATACACACACACACACACACACACATTCTCAGATGCCAAAAATCATTCACGATTGCTCTTAAATCCTATGTCATATTTATAATCGAAGCATTCACCTTACATATAAGTTGTGAATTGTATCCAAAATAATAATAAAATGTTTTCTTATATTTTCTTCAACTTAAAACAAAGCTAAAACATCCATCTTATATTGTTCCTCCCTCTACATGCAAATGATATCGATAGCTTATACAAAAAAAAAATTATAGTAAAATAGTAACATAAATTACACCCAAGGATCTTGCATGTATTCAAATATGTGTTCATCTCCGTGTTCAAAGACTATCTAGACACCACGGTCCAATCCTAGTCCAAATTTTGATAAGCCATCTACCATCGTGTTCTTGTCCCTGTAGATATATGAAAAATAGATATGTGATAAAGATGAATATAGGGATTGTACATCACAAGACAAAGGTTGTAGATTAAAATTTCTCTAGACCGTTTCCTTGCACATCCACTAAATTACTAGAAGTGAGTCGCCAAAAATTTGAAAGTGTGTTACTCCACATTCCCGAGTCAACATAAAAAATAGTTTGAGTGCCATCAATTCATAATATCTATTTGTTTCTTGAAGAATTCCTAATTTGAAGGAAATGATGTGATTCATATAGATATGTATGATTCCCATCGCTCCATCCCTAGGAGGGGTCCCCTATGAAGCACCATCAAAGTTTACCTATGGAATGTCCCTATTTATTTCTTCTTCTTGTAAATGTGTTGAACATGCACAAAATATATCTAGCTAGAAAATACTACACACATTTGCAGAGAGAAATTGAGAAAGAATAAGAAGGAGAGAAACAATGGAAGAATTCTCATTAACTGTAATGAATAATGAATAATTTACACATGATATACCTGTATAACTCAATGAATACACACTAGAGGAGAACCAATGTGCCATAGTGGTGGTCTAGAGTGATTTGGACACACACCAACAATTACATGAGTGAACTTCCACCTAGTTGAGTTAACTAGTCAACTAGTCTTCATTTAACTCACTGAAATGAGTGTAGTGAGGAGTAGATCAAGGAATCAAGGGAAATACACCAGTTTGGTGATGATCCCAAGGCAAGTGCGCATTAACATGGTGATGATCCCAATGTTGCATGGTGACAAAACTAATGCATCGTCTAGACTCAACTCAACTAGTCAAACTAGAGTGTCAACTGAAAGAGAATATTCTCTAGGTGGAATATTCTCTTTAAAATATAGGAGACTGGATAATGACTAATTGTGACTAATAAACAAGGAAAAACCTTAGGAAAAATAAATCCTAGGTGTTTTTGAAGTAACTCCAACACCCCCCCCCCCTAAACATCACTATGGTGAAAATAAATAATGGGTCCCAACAACAAGGCCATGTTAGGTACCCAAATGCAAAAGATACACTAAAATAAAGTGAGGAACGAGGGGAANAAGGTACAATTTATGTAAAAAGAAGAACTACATTTGTTAGGAAACGGTGTCCTTCACTCCAAGACAACTTCACAGAGAATGGAACTTATGCTCAGTGAAGGTCTTGGTGAAGATGTATGTTGTCTGTTCTACTGAAGGACAAAAATGTAGGTCAATGATCCCCTCGTGCACTAAGTCTTGGATGTAGTGCATGTGGATCTCGATGTGCTTCATATACTTCTTATGAACTGGATATCTATAGAAATTCAGAGTGCTTTGGTTGTCACACCAGATGATGATCGATCGGTGAAGCTGAATGCCCAAATCAGTGAGAAAATGTTGTGGCCACATAGCCTGAATGGTTATGTTAACTATCCCTTTGTACTCTGCCTCGGCTGAAGATAGAGAAATGGAATCTTGCTTCTTTCTCGACCAACATATAGGCCCAGAAACAAGATTGAGTGAGTAACCATATGTGGACTTGTGATCAGTGCTATCGCCATCCCAGTCAAAATCAATAAAACTGATGAGATCTAATGTAGAGTCTGTTGCATAATTAATCCCAAAGGTGATGGTTCCTTGTACATATCGAAGGATACACTTTGCAACCTTCCAATGTAGCTCATCCAGCTCCTGCATGAACTTGGAAACTGTGCCAACTGCATAGGAGAGGTTTGGTATGGAGTGTGTGAGATACAACAAGCTCGCCACCAGCTATACGTACAGTGTGCTATCAACCAGTGGAGTCTCCCCGCCATCCTCAATTTTGACTCATGATAGGAAAGGAGTCGGTGCATACTTGGCCTGAGATAGTTTGATGCCTGATGCATCCTGATTGATCTCGAGTCCAAGGAAGAAGTGTAGAAGACCCATGTCCATCATCAAAAACCTGTCATGTAGAATCCTCTTGACTGCAACAATCGCTGAAGTCGAGCAACCGTTGATCAAAAAATCATCAACATACATAACTAAGAGTAGAAGTGAATCAATGTCCTGAGCATATTGACATTCAGGTCTGATTTACAATGTACAATTTTTTGTGACAACAGGTAGGAATCCATCTTGGCATACCATGCCCCTAGAGCCAACTTGAGGCCATAAAGAGACTTCTTCAGTTGATAGACCGAAGATAAGTTCTGCATAAATCCTTGGGGCTGCTCCATATAGATCTCCTCAGAGAGATCACCATGAATAAATGCATTCTTCACATCCATATGATGGAATTCCCATCCCTTGGTCGCCACAATGGAAATTTCCAATCGTATGGAATCCATCTTCACCATAAGACTGTGGATCTGAATATTGAACCAAGAAAATATTCTTGGAGGTAAATGGTTAAGTGGTAGTGAGTGCAACATGAGGCTACTTGAAATCAGATCGAGTCCTCCTAGTATCAACTGGATCACCAACGAGATCCCCTGCATATTGAAGATTAGTTTGTGCCCACTTGGGCCTCTGCTCTGGCTCTGCAACTGCATTTGGATGCTCTGAATCTGCATCTGACTGTATTGACTATGAATATGAATCATCCTATTCCTCTGAATCAAAATTATCATCTAAAGAAGATTTGTCACGTGCATGATCATCATCTCAGACAAGTGGAAGAATGAAGGTGTCTACATGCGGCTGCTGAGGTACATGCGAGACACTTTCCTCGAATTGGAAACTATGCTTAATGATGATCCGTTCTGAGGAAAGATCAATAATCCTATATCCCTTGACATCGTCAGGGTATCCAACAAAAATACACTTAATGCTCTGTGGATCAAGTGCCTTACTCTTTTCAGAGAGAATCTGGGCCCATGCACGTGAACCGAAAATTGGAAAGTGGGTCACTTTCGGTTTGAGGTCACTCCAAGCCTCATAGGGGGTCTTATCCTTGAAAAATATATGGGGAGATCTATTTTGGGTGTATGTTTCACAATTAAGTGCTTCGGCCCATAGTCTATGTGGTAGTGACTTTGCATGCAACTTGCAAGATGCCATCTCCTTTAGAGATCTGTTTTTCCGCTCAACAACTCCGTTTTGTTGCAAAGTATAGGGAATTGTGTGTTGCAACTAAATACCTGCCTCATGGAAAATATTATGGATCTCATGATTTACATATTCTCCCCCATTATTAGTTCGTAGGAATTTTATCTTCTTTCCAGACTATGTCTTAACCAGGGCTTTGAAATCTTTGAGGTGTTGAAAGACCTCAAATTTTTTCGTGAGAAAGTAAATCCATGTAAAACGTGAGAAATCATCAACAAAAATGAGAAAAAACCTCACTTTGCTGATATATGGATGCGTAAAAGGACCCATAAGGTCAGTTTGGATCATATCTAAAGGCACAGAAGCTCTCTAAGACTTTTTTTTGTCGAATTTCTCTTGAGGGTGTTTTATGAGAACACATCCCTCACATACTCCCTTGGATAAATGGATGTCTAGTAGACCATCACCCAATATTTTCTTGCTAAGATGTTGCATGTATCTTAAATTCAATTTTCCAAACCTTTTGTGCCATATCCTACTACTTTCATCAGCACGAGTAAGCAGTAAAGAAGAATCAGGTTCAATGAATTCAAAAAAAGTATACAATCTAGACTGGTGATTTACCTCACCGGTTGCAACCCTGGAGTTGGATTTCATGTCATATATGCCCATGACATTTGGTTTGAATATGAATTTATTTCTAGTTCCATAATTTTTCATCTGATACACAGATAGAAGGTTGAAGAAAAGTTTGGGAACGTGCAACACATTGTCAAAGCTTTCGTTGGTGAGTTCAATCCTTCCTTTGTCAGTGACTTCGATTGAAGAGTTGTCCCCCCTCAAAATAGGAGGACCTTTGCATGCATCCAATGAATAATATACTACTTTTGAGGAAACCATGTGATGTGATGCTCCTGAATCTACAATCCAAGCATTGGGAGAGGAGTTGATGGCAATCAAGGCATGGATAGAATTTCCTTTCTTGGGATTCTAATCTTTTGGCTTCTTCTTCTTGGCACCCTCGGGGATGTGATCTCCAAGTTTTTTTTCTAAAGTATTTGAGTCATTAAATCTATTTGTTTTTTTCATGTATGTGGATTCTAGATGGAATCCTTTGTGACAGTACGTGCAGTTATCCCCTTTTCCCCTTTGGTTCCGGAGGCATCGATGAAGGGTTTTGTGTACCCTTCCTTCTTTGTATGTGCATGAGCATTCCTTTTGTATTTATATTTATATTTATGATATTTATGCCTACCATATTACACAGTAAGTGCATGCACCTTTGGGCCTTTGATTTTTCCCATGTTGATGATCTTGGGTTGCTCTTATGTCAGGCATTCGATAAATTCCTCAAGAGAAGGCATCTTCTAGGTGGTTCCCGAGGTGAATCTGACAGAATGGAATGTTGATACGAATACATAGAATTCAAGACCAATTTTGGAGAGAATGGTGAGAACCATTTGTTTCTCCTCATATTTATCAACCCCGCAAGCTTTGAGTTGCGACAACAAATCCTTGAATTTTGTAAAGAAATTTTGGAAATCCTTCTTTCCGTTGTCGTCAATATTTTGTACCTACAAAGAATTTTGGTGTAGATTTTTCTTGGAAGTTCGTAGGCTCTAATACCATGTAAAAGTGTTGAATATACACATAATATATCTAGATATAAAATACTACACACATTTGTAGAGAGAAATTGAGAAAGAAGAAGAAGGAGAGAAAGAATGGAAGAATTCTCGTTAACCGTAATGAATAATGAATAATTTACACATGATATACTATGTATAAATAAATCAATGTGCATTGGAGGAGAACCACTGCACCATAGTGGTGGTCTAAAGTGATCTAGACACACACCAATAGTTACTGGAGTGAATTATCTCCTAGTCTAGTCTCTCAGGCAGTTACGTGAGTGAACTGGCACCTAGCTGAGTTAACTAGTCAACTAGTCTTCAATTAATTGACTGAACAGAGTGTAGTGAGGAGTAGATCAAGGAATCAAGGGTAATGTGCCAGTTTGGTGATGATCCCAAGGCAAGTGTGCATTATCATGGTGATGATCCCAATGTTGCATGGTGACAAAACCGATGCACATCTAGACTCAACTCAACTAGTTAAACTGAAGTGTCAATTGAAAGAGAATATTCTCCAAGTGGAATATTCTCTCCTAAATTATAAGAGACTGGATAATGAATAATTATGAATAATAAAGAAGGAAAAACCTTAGGAAAAATAAATCCTAGGTGTGTGTGAAGTAACTCCAACACTTCTATGGATTGATGTGTGGTTTTTTTTCCCTAAACTTGTGGGTAAGGATTTAAGATGTTTAGTGTTTTAACAACACATTTTAGAGGTAATTTTCCTTTTTCCTTGAACAAGTTCAAATTCCCGGCCAACCAGACTCCCCAAGAAATATTTAAGGGGAGATCTATGATCCTCCTAGTTTCCCTTTTTATACACATGGTCATAAATACCTCTTTAATGGAATCTCTTACCCAAATATTTTTTGAACCAGTCACTCCTTCCACTTCTTGCCATACCTGCTTTGTATATGGGCAGGTCATGATGATATGGTAATTTGTTTCTTCTACTTGCTGACATAAGTTGCACAAACCATGTCCCACAAAATTCCTTATTTGCATAATGTCTCGGGTGGGAGCTCTGTTGTTTATTATCAACCACATGAAAATTTTATATTTTTATGGACCACTTTAACTTCCAAATGATTTTCCACCACCAAAATTGATGTTCCTCTCTTCCCTTCGTAGTGAGAGATTTGTATCCAATTTTTGGTACATATTCTCTAATTCAATTTAGTGACCAAAAAATCTGATCATCATCATCTCTTATCCTAACATTAATGTCTTTTAAGATGTTTGTGTATCTCTACCATATAATTTCATCCTATTCCCCTAGTCCAATATCCCTCCGAGACAACCAATGTTGTTTCCATATAGATGATCTGTCCCATTTAAAAATCTACTCTAGAGTATAAAATCCTCTACTTATTAACTCATGGATTATATATGGAGGTAACATTTGTAGTCCTTTTATAACAATCCAAGGATATAGAGCAGTTTGTACTTTGTCTCCTTTTCCAACTTGCCATATTAACTAATTTCCAACTAGTTGAAAGGTCGAGTTGATTTATTTCCAAATTATTAAGGCAATTTGAACTTGTTTAACATGATTCCTTACCCATTCTGACACATAATTCAGAGCTATATATTTGGATTTTATAACCTATACCCATATCCCTATACCTTGTATTAATATCCAAACATTTTTTGTAGCTAGCGCTTTAGAGGAAAGGAAATGATTCTTTGGTCCCCATCCTCCATTTTCCTTTGGTGGAGCTAGTTTTATCCAAGATGCTAGAAAAAACCCCTTTTTCCCTAGTCCCCTGACTAGATGAATCTATAACATAAACACATTATGATTTGCAGGACTCCTTTTGGAATCCATGTGAGTGACATCCAATATACTAGAATAATTTCTAATATTGCTTTTACCAGGACTAGGTGTCCCCCTTTGGATAGCCACAGGGTACAACAAGTATTCAACTTTTTCTCCACCTTTGCAATCAACCATTTCCAATCACATTTTTTGTACATATTTGGATTGAGTTGGAATCCTAACAATTTCAGACTAATATTGATATCAACTAAATTATAGGGGAACAATTGGGCGATACAATTTTTCTTCCTACTTAGAGATAGGGCTATCATTGATTTGTCTAAATTAATTTTCATGCTAGAGACATGTAGAAAAGTTCCATGATTTCTTTAAACTTCTTGATCACCCATATTGAAACTTCACAAAATATTAGCATAACATTGATATTCCAATATTTAAAACATGAAACATGTGAAACATTTACCCAATGTGATATTCCAATGTGAAACATGTGTGTCACATTGTAGGATATTCCAATATTTACCCCTTTGAAACTACCATTATCAGTGGCCTCTTTTTACATCTTTCTCAAACCTTTAGCAACTAATAGGGAAAGAAGAGGGGACAATGGGAGTGATTCATCATCCATACAACAAATTGATGATGGAATCCTAGATGTATGAGAATTAACCTCATGTATATCCATCTCACCCTATTGTATGCTTTAGACTAGTCCACTTTTACCACCATATATGTTTGGTTCCTGAATTTAATTGAGTGAACTCCTTCTCGAGAAACCCCTACTGCCTAATGAATTTTCCTTCACTCTAAGATTCCAAATTGCTCATAAAAAATTTGCCTTGATAAAACGCTTTTTAGTCTTCTCGGAATAAACTTTGATATGATTTTAGATATGCAATTGTAACAAAGTTACCAACTTAATGAGAAATGTGACCTCAAAACGAGAACTCTAGCCCTTAAAACCCATATTTTTGCATAAAAAACATGAAAATCAACCCCCAAATAAAAAAGTTGTGCTATCGATAGCACCGTTTTTTGTAACCAGGTCAAAATTACAAATTTTTTCAAGCATAGGCTTAAATGATCATATGATTGCTCAAAAAAACTTTAAAATCAACCCCCAAATAAAAAATTGGTGTTACCGATAGCACCATTTTTTCTAACTGGGTCAAAATTACAACTTTTTTCAAGCATGACCTTAAAACATAAAATAGTTGTTTAGAAAAACCTTAAAATCAACACCTTAATAAAAATGTGACGCTACCTAAAGAAAAATGTTTTTTCTAAACGTTAAAATTGCAATTAATTATAACCTAATTGAAATTGTGGACTTGAAAACAAATCCCTATGCAAATAAAAAACCCAAAATTGGATCCTAAATTGTCACCTGAAAATTTATTTACTAACTTTTAAAAAAAAAATTACATTAAAAAATAAATAAAGAGAAAGGAGAAAATCTTCACAACTTTTTTTAATGAAGACAAAAACACATTTAAAAAAAATATATTCAAAACCAAATTAAAAAAAAAAATTAACAAAATGGTGAAAAACAAAAAAAGACTAAAAAGAAATGAAAAAATTAAAAATTTCCCAAAAAAAAAACATTTTTTTTTAAAAAGGAATAATAAAAAATCCATTCAAATGTCAAAAATAGAGAAAAACTCAAAAAGAAACAAAATTCAAAAAAATATTAAAATAAAACTAAAATAATAATAAAAACAATTATTTAAAAAAAATATTAAAAACAAATCTAAAAAAAAAAATACTAAAATTTCCTAAATTAAAAGTTTATTTAAAAAAAAAATCGTAAATAAAGTTAAAACACCAACTTTCATTTTTTATTTTTTTAAAATAAAAAATAATTACTTTATATATAATATAACTATATAAATTGTATAGTTATATATACTATAACTATATAATTTATATAGTTAAATTATATATAACTAGAAAAATAATATAAATAAAAATTGTCCCTATAATAATTTAGAACAAGATATTTATAATTTGAAAAATGAAGGTAATATCCTCCTTCTAGGAGACTTTAATACTAGGATTGCAACTAAACAAGCTACTCTTTTAAGTGATGACTCCAACCATAATCCTTTATGGTTAGATGATGACCTTGTTTTATCTAATAGCTACAAAAGAAGCTCTGAAGACCTAATTGAGAATTTGTTTGGTACTGAGTTGGTTAAGCTCTACAACTCTCAACACCTAATAATTTGCAATGGAGTACTGAAGTGGCCAAAATCCAACCAAATGACATGTAATCATGGGCTAGGTAGTAGTGTTGTAGATTATGTGATATCTGATATCCCCATTTCCAACCAAATAACAAATTTTGACCTTTTAAATGACCATGAACCCGACTATGATCATAAACCTTTAACCCTAACTCTAAAATTTTCCATGCATATGAGCACCATTGAAGAGAATTCTGATAATCAAATGAATTTTCTCTTTGACAAAAGTAAAGTTGACATTTTCTTAAAGGATTTAAATAGTAAATTAAACCTCCTAACTTATAAGGACAACATTGAAGAAATCTATCATAATTTTACAACTACCATTTCCACTTCTATTAACAAGTTCTCTTTCGAGGTGTCCTATAAAAAGAATAATAGAAAAACCAACCCTTGGTATGATAAAGAATGTAAAATTGCTAGGAAATCCATTAGGGATGCTTCTAATGAACCCTTAAAACTCGATAAGATCAATATGTACAAAGCCCTAATTAAAAGGAAAAAAAGATACTATATCAATAAAAGGCAAGTGCAACTTTCACAACTATACAAGTTGGATCCTAAGAAGTTCTGGAGCCAAATTCTAAAACGCAATACTAAAGAAAATAATAGGATTCCCTTAACAGACTAGAATTCCTACCTTAAAATTCTTTACGAGTTCCCTAATGCCATGGACACCATTCCTATTGTCCCTACAAAGGAAGAAGTTTTTTCTTTAGATAACATAGAGTTCGGGGTTAAGCAGCTCGCAAATGGGAAAGCTAAGGACATTGAACGCTACCAAGCTGAAATTTTTAAAATCAGAGGGCTAATCCTTATCCCTCACATACACAAGCTCTTCAATTTAGCAGTCAAGCAGGGCTTCCCTAAACCCTGGACGCAAAGCCTCATTGTTCCTATTTTTAAAAATGGGGATAGAAACATTCCCTCTAATTATATGACCATTATGATTAGCCCGATTTTAGCCAAGCTTTATGGAATTATTTTGGAAAAGAAGATTAGCATTTGGCTAGAAAGTCACGGTAAAAGAGCTAAAGGCCAAGCCAGGTTTAGGAGATATCATTCAACTATGGACCATCTTGTTACCTTTAGGATCATTGCAGAGGAGTTCTGCAATACTAAAACCAATCTTTTTTGTTGTTTTATTGACTTTAGAAAAGTTTTTGACATGGTTCATAGGAAAAACCTTTGGAATAGGTTGGAAGAGATAAAAGTGCCTCTCGAGTTGAGGGTTTCTGCAATAAGGATGTATGAGAATGTTATTGCTAAGTTTAAAAACACTAAGGGTTGGTCAAAAGATATTAACTGCAATATCAGAGTCAAACAAGGTTGTCCCTTGTCCCCTACCCTTTTTGGCATATACATTTATAAGTTAGAAGAATGCTTGGAAAAAGCAGGTTGTGTCGGCCCTACTCTCACTGGTATAGTCATCAATCTTCTTCTTTATGCTAATGATACCATTCTTATGGCAAGGAGTCCCCATGATCTTGAAAACCAACTAAGAATCCTCAATGATGTTTTCTCCTATATGGGTATGACTGTTAATACTAATAAGACTAAGGTCACGATTATTAAATCCAATAACATCCCTTATGATACCTTTGTATATGAAAACAACAACAACTTGGAGAAAGTGACTTCATACAAATATCTTGGAATTGATATTCACCACAAGCTCAATTGGAATTATAGCATTGAGAAAAGGATTATTGGGGGATGGAAAGCTTATTATCGACTTGAAAACAATTGTAAATCAATTGATCTTTGGAGTTCGGATAAGAAGAAACTCCTCTTTGAGACTCTTGTTACACCTGTTATTCTTTATGGATGCGAAGTCTGGGGCTGTAGTATCTCTCGTGAATCATGGAGAAAGATAGAGAAAATACAAAATAATTTTATAACGTATAATCTCAAAATTAAAGGAAATACGCCCTATCTCATCCTCCTCTTATAAACAAACCTCTCCCCCATTGAGAGCATGGCTATGACTAGATACCTAATGTATAAGAACAAGTTAAACAACATGGAAGACAAGAGGATACCTAAAATTGCTTCAAAATCAAGTCATAACCACCATCGATTCAAGTGAGGATGGCATAAAGATGCCCGGTCTTGGCTAAACTATTGGGGAATCATGGAAGAAACCATTTTGCAGAATAAAGATACTATTAAAAAAAACGTCAAATCAAAATTTAAGGAAAAAATGTGGTGTGATAAAGAGTTAGAGGAAAATAGAAAATTTAGGTATTATAAAGATGTAATCAACCCTAATCTAGAAGATCAAAATTATCTATCTGTTTTGCCAAGTGTAAAGAAAAAAAAAACATTGCTAAGATAAGAGCAAATTCTCACGAGCTCCATAGTGAAACTGGGCATTGGTCAGTTCCTAAAACGCCATGGGATGAAAGAGTGTGTCACGTTTGTGACACTAAGAAGGTTGAAGATGAAAAACACTTTCTCTTAGATTGTCCAACCTGTACCCATATTAGATCTCATTTTCAAAATATTTATCACACTACTAACCTTCCTAACCTCTTAACTCAACAAAAGTATGGTGATATTGGAAAGCTTATCTTAATGCTTTTCGAGCACAGAAACAAAATTCTAAAGAATCACAAGTAATCACTTACCCTCTTAAGGTTCGATAGACCAATTCGGTCTTAGTGGACGTTAATCATCATCATCATCATCATCATCATCATCATCATCATCATCAATATATATATATATATATATATATATATATATATATATATATATATATATATATATATATATATATATATATATATAT
>ML780857.1:1251606-1331640 GCA_009831015.1 Picea engelmannii | reverse complement strand
AAAACACAACCTGAAAACTCTGATTTGGAAAATTTAACTAAAGTTGTACAAAAATTGTCTAATCAAGTTATAGATTTAAAAAGGTCAACTGAAGAAGATTCCTCTAGTAAAGGACCCTACAAACCTCCTTTCCGAAAGACTTTTCCCACCAACCGACCTAACATAAACCCCAAAGGATTGAACCTAGAAAGTTTGCAATGTGCTCTTCAGACAATTTTAGAAGCCCAAGATAACTTGATGCCTCCTGAAATTCCTCAAGAGGAAGTCGAGAAGGAAACAACTCAAGAAGAAGAGTCTTCTCCAAACATCTTTGGACACTTCTCGGATAACATCTTTCAAGATAACTTCCCAACTGTTCACCCTTACAACACTAGGAGTAAGACAACAAACAAACCTCCTACCGAGAACACTACAAATCCACTTCCAAAGCCATCTAAATCAGCAGAAATTAAACAGAGTAATGGCGGTCATAAATTAGATTATGATGTTGTTGAAGATCTTAAAAAATTAAGGGCTAACATTTCTATTTATGAGTTGTTGAAGTTTCCATTTTTGTTACAGAAGATGTTGCAAAATATTTCAAAAAATGGCAAGAATGGTAATTCAAATGGTAACAAGGTTGTGCAAAGCAAAGTGCCGGAGAAGACTTCCACTAAAAACAATCTTGATCCTCAAGATAAAGGAAGCCTTCCTGTAACTCCTGTAAATAATAATGTAAATAATGTAAATAATGTAGATAAAGTAGCATTAGAGAATGCGAGTAAGAAACCACAAGTTACTACTCTAAGTACTCGCAAGAATGTACCTCCTTTTCTTTTAACTTTCAAAATATTCAACATAAATGTGCATAATTGTATGGTTGACTCAAGAGAATCATCAAATGTGATGCCTTGGTCAGTCTGCCAAAAGATTAACGCTGAAGTGGAACCATCTTCTTTAAAAATCATACAACTTGATCGAACGGATGTTAAATTTATAGGCGAACTAAAAAATGTATTGATTAGATTATCGTCTAACCCAAAGGTTTATCAGGTTATTGATATAATTGTGGTGGATATTCCAGAAGTGTATGGTCTGTTTTTGAGCAGGGACTAGTCGGAGAAGCTACATGGTTACTTCGGGACGGATTGGTCTCACTTATGGCTTCCAGAGAACGGTAAGCCCAACAAGATCAGAGTGAATCGTGAGCGTTACCTTAAGTTCATGGTCACATATTTGAACGACCCTAATGAACCATACACACCTCCTATTGATCCACTTGAAGTCCAAGGGATGGACACCTTCTTCGGAAATTTCATGGCTGAAGTTTCACCTATCAACAATCCAGAACAGCAGTCCGACATCATAGCATATGTGAAACCAACAAATTCTATGCAAAAGTTCCATGAGCTCGATGGAAATCAAATTTGGTCCCTATATTTCGACAGTTCCAAGTCTAAAGAAGGAGCTGGTGCAGGCTGCATCGTTATCGATCAGGCAGGTAACAAGACATTTTTGTCTTGTAGACTAGAATTTGAGTGTACGAATAATATCGCAGAATATGAGGCTTTACTGCAAGGTCTCAGAAAATCCTTGGACATGAACATTCAAAATCTGATTGTATTTGGCGACTCTGAAATAGTGGTCAGACAGGTAAGAGAATCTATACATTGTCTTTCCCCGCATCTCAAAAGTTACCAGTCTGAGGTATGGAGTTTAATGAACAAATTTTCTGCTTTTAATATAAATTCCATTCCTAGACTAAATAATGCCGAAGCAGATCTACTAGCTAATGTTGCCTCTAAACTTCTTCCTGCAGAAGGCTTATCCCCAAACACATTCTCCGTGGAGCTATTGTTTCGACCATCTGTTCCTGACAATATTACAAACTGGAGAGTATTTGACGATGATCAGCAGATCATTAACTTTCTACACATGGAAGAAACCTTTCAAGGCGCAGTGATAGATGAACGAACACACGACGACAATTTGCACAACTTTACGGTAATACCTAATCCGAAATCTCCTGAAGCTCTATCGGACATGGTAAATTTTATACCCAAATCTGTTGTTAGATTAGAAAAGTTTTATGATTTTGAAGATAAATTTGAAAAGACGGTCAATTGCAAAACCAATAGTTCCTCATTATCTTATGAAAAAGTCAATTTAGGGACTAGTGAAAATTCTCAGTGTATCAATCTAGGCTTGGGATGTTCTAAGCAAGAAAAAGATGCTTTCATTAAATTATTTAAAGAATTCAAGGATGTCTTTGCATGGACTTACGATGATCTTAATACGTTTGATCCTAATATTATACAGCATGTCATCCCGATGAAGCCCCAAACCTTACCCTTCCAACAGAAACTGAGGAAAATGCATCCTAAACTAGAATCGACCATTCAAAAAGAATTGAATAAACTCCTAAGTGCTAAAATAATTTTTCCTGTTAGACACGCTCAATGGGTATCCAACCTTGTCCCAGTTCGGAAGAAAAACGGGGAAATTCGACTTTGTGTCAATTTTCGAAACCTCGACAAAGAGTCTGACAATGATAATTATCCTGTCCCTCCCATGGAACAGATCCTTCAACAGGTATCTGGTTCCGAGAGGCTATCTCTGTTATATGGTTTCTCCGGATACAACCAAGTCTTGATGTCTCCGCCAGACCAACTCAAAACTACCTTTCGTACCCCGTGGGGCACTTATGCTTATCGCAAAATGCCTTTTGGATTGATTAATGCTGGTGCTACCTTTCAGAGAGCAATGGACATTGCTTTTCGAGGCTTAATCAATCACTCCGTAGTAGTTTACTTAGATTATGTGACCGTGTATTCTAAAAACAAAGACGATCATCTAGCTCACTTACGAGCCGTTCTGCTACGATGTCGTAAGTACGACATCTCCTTGAACCCCAAGAAGTCCATCTTTGCAGTAGAACAGGGTAAATTACTAGGATTCATTGTGTCTAGTGATGGGATGATTATTGACCCCGAGAGGACTCAAGTCATCGCTAAACTTCCCCCACCTACATCCAAAAAATCCATCCAGTCTTTCCTAGGCTAGATTAATTTCGTGAGAAGATTTGTCCCTAGTTTCTCCGAAATGGCCAGGCCTCTCCAGAACCTGATTAAGAAAGACACCCAATATCACTGGGGACCCATAGAAAACCAAGCTTTTAATGACATAAAGAAGGCCATAATAGACGCTCCGTCTCCCATGAGCCCTGATTTCTCTCAAGATTTTACACTCTATACTTTTTCCTCTGATCGTTCCTATGCCGCAGTCCTAACTCAGAAGAATTTCGAGAACAACGAAGTACCCATCGCCTTTATGAGCTCTGCTTTCAAAGGTGATGAACTTAACTACCCAGCGGTTGATCGGCAAGCCTACGTTGTTTTCAAAGAAGTTAAGCATTTCCGGTCCTATCTTTTGAAGTCAAAAATGAAGGTCATTGTCCCCTACCCTGCCGTAAGGAACTCGTTAGTGCAAAAGGAGTTAGGAGAGAAGAGAGCCAACTGGGTCACCTCCTTGCAATAGTATGAATTAGAGATCACCCCAACACAGATTGTGAGAGGCCAAGGATTGTGTAAGGTGGTCGTTGATTCATAAATAGGACAGCAAGAGTATAGTGATACGTCAAACCTAGAACAACGCGATCAAAGTTTGATTTGTTGCGCACAAAACCTCGCAAGTCCTTGGTACAACGATATTAGATACTGTCTTGAACATGGTAAATCTGGTAAATCCATAGTTAAACACTTCCACAAGGTTATTCCAGAGGAAGGTGGGGATGCTTGTATTCCACTTATTTACAACCCTAGGTCCCATTGTGCCTTGTTTCTTTCTTGAGTAGTACTGGCATGGTTGAGGGTAGAAACATGGTGAAGTATCTAAATCCTAAACACATTGACCTCCTAGTGGTGATTATTTGTTTTTCTTGGTAGTTATTTGATTTTTGTAGATAGAAGAAATGAAGGAATTGCAAGGTCACTATAAACAAGAACTTATTTAAGCTAAATAAATTCAAACCTGCAAATAATGTGTTATTATTTTCAGAAATATATCATCTCACTACAAAGGAAACGCCACATATTAGTGGAGGTTTTTAGTTTTACAAGATTGAGAAAATTTTCAAAAATTCCTTTGTTATTAATAGTGGAAGATTTAGGCCCGCAGGGGTGTAGACCGATTGGCAAGTGCCATGGAAATGGAAGGAAATATGTAAAAAGAGGTCTCAAGGTCGATTCTCACTCTGATTTACCCGGAGGGCATGCTTGTAGGCTGTGCGTTCCTCCCTAGGGGTTATAAGGTAGCCGTCAGGATTCGACCCTGTGTCACACGAGTACGATACTGCCGTTGTTATCGATTCCCCTAGTTACAAAAAAAAAATAGTGGAAGATTTAGTAGATGTTCACTATAACTAAAAAATTGGGGTTGTTGGAGGTTGTCACAGAGGTTTTTTTCCTAGTGTATTTAAAATAGGGAGGTGCACCACTACACACATATTTAGTATTCATAGGTGCATTTTATATATATTGAAATCCCTAAAGTGTATTATACAAATACAATGCTCTATTGTTTATGAGATATCATAAAACCATTGGTGCCAATAACATATTTTAAAGGCACTAAAGAAAACTATCTACTATTGAGATTTTCTAAGTATATATATCATTGCACATTGTAAAGTGTAATGGTAACAATAACAACAATGGTAATGATATACTAGAAGGGAATGGTGTTGTTATTTAGTTGGGATAATTGACTCTTTTACTACTGTTAGTCCCTAGACATAATACCACCTTTTTTTCTCTTAATTTTCAGCTTATTCCTTCAAAAACCTGTCTCGGGCCTATTTGTTTTTGGTTGGTTACACCTTTTTATACTTTATATCTTATGTTGGTGTGATTTTCTTTGTTTTAAATCAGTTTTCATTTTCTTCTTATAGGATGGTTTGAGATTTTTCATAGAAAAGGATATGTCACATCAATCATTATTTCCTATTGGAAAATAAAGGTATTTTCCTAAGTCAAAAAGCCTAAAAAAGGAGTCGTTACCAGAAAACTGCAATTCTGGTAGCACACGTGAAATCATTATTGGAGCGTGCTCCAAATCCGAGAATCATGTCAGTAAATCATAAATCATTCCAAAGATCATGCAAACAGTTATGGTTTTCAAATTTTTTCATATTTTAATAACCACTTGATCCTATGCATGAAATTAATGACAGAGATTATATTCTACTGACATTTCATGATTCAATCACCAGACCATGCTTCGAAGTTCATGAAAAATCATGATTTCAAATTTCTAAAGAACAATTTTAAATAATAAGATGTAACTTATTGCTATTTGCAGCCAAAAACTCTTTTGAATAAGTTGTTATTTGCGGGTATTCTTATATAACCGAGTAAAATGAAACCCTAGCATTTTCATGTGTAGATGATTTGCAGAAATGAGGTATGAAAACTAACAAGGTTTCAAGGAACAGGTTCAAAAAACTCCAAGAGTAACTCCTAACAACAAATCTAGGGTTTCAAAGGAAGTGGGTAGTACATCAAGGAGTGCAACAAAAAAAGAATAAGAGGTTTTTCATGTAGCAAGGAAGACTAAATCAAGCAAGAGGAAGCTCATTTTTCTACTGGAAAAAGAGATCAAGAAAGAACCTGAATCCTCTATTTCAAAACAAGGTTTTGAAAGTCGTGACATGGTTTAAACAAAAAGAATGACAAGATAGAGGACATAGGATCTACAAAAGGAAAAATATGAACTTGAAACAAGGGTTTATGATACACCAGTCAAGGCATTTTCAATGAAATAACAAAGTAAGAAAAATAAATGTAAACAACCTGCAAGTTTCCCTTAAGGACCTAAAACTAGGCCCACCAATAAAATAAGACTTAAATATAAAGATTTATTCAATCCCTCTCTAAAGGAATATAATGTAATTATCTTGGAAGATGACAATTCAGAACAATCTCCTAAGAAAGGAAAGTTGGTCAGTAAATTTGTGAAGAGAAAACAAACTAGGGCCACCAAGAAGGGTAAAAAACAACAACCACTATATAAGTCTGAATCTTCTCAATCTAATGAAGGAACATAACAAGATCCAACCTACATCCTTGAGATACAAGAACTATCGAATTCATATGAAGAATGTTAGGATATTTAGATACTTAGGAGTTAGTTAATGTCTACTTGGTCTAATGTGTGGTTAGGTAAAAGTGTGTTTCTTTAGTATGCATCAGTATGCATTTATAGTTAGGAAATCCAACCGTCATGATATGTTCTCGACATAGAGTGATCTGACGGTTCATATTCTCCTCAACCTTAACGAACATTGATCTATGGCTTAACACCCGATTGGTCCATGATCTCTTTTTAAAGAGCATGGAGGGTCATTTGTCGATGATCGATTGTGAGAAAATATCTAGTAAAATGTCTCTGTAATATTTTTCTTTTGCATTAATAAAATTCTCTGAGTGTTCATTGTTAACGCTGATTAAATTGTTGGGTTGAAGAAACAATATACAAAGGTAACCTACAAACCAACTTTAATACTAGAAACTACCCTTTCCAATCTAGAGAGGGCTCTCTCTGAGACTTGATCTTTGATAGACATATTGCTTTTGAACTGATGGATAGATTTAGAAGTTTGAGATAGTCTTTTCAAGGTTTGATGGAAAAGAGGTATAGTATTTCTAGGCTATGGAGTCAACCCCTGAAAACAAAAGACAACAATGCCTGGTAGGTAGAACTCCTTAGAGGAACAAAGGATAAACATGGTGATGAAATTCATTGTTGAGTTTGATTATGTAGGGTGAAAGAAGAATATAAACACACAACAAAATCAAAGCATCATAAAGGATGAATTATGACCTTAGTTAAGAAGATAAACAAAATTTAAATCAGTTAAGTCTAGAGCACCATTGGATGAATTCTGGACATTTAATTTAACAATTTAAAGAGAAGAAAAGTGTAGATGAAAATAAGTACACAAGGAATACATACAAAGAAGAGTACGATATTCAAATCACCACCATTAGAATATTTTCATAAGGAGTTCATGACTTCTGCATTTGTATTTCTATTAGATTCATAAAATTGCATTGAAGATCAAAATGCCTATACTTCCGCCCACCCCTCTTTACATCAAAATGGTCAACATATATAGAAAACTAAGGCTACACTTACATGTTAGGAGTCGAACTACTACATCCTAGAGTTATGTATATGGTTGCTTTCGAAGAGAACAACAACCTCTACAACATTTACCAAAAATAGAAAACCTGATTTGCCAATCATAATATAACTAAAACATCATTTACAATCATAAATCCTTAAGAAAAATTTGATCATGTGGTTGTGATGAGTCATCATGTGTACTGCTGAAAAACCCTATCACCCTTGCACAATGAATTATGGTTACTGATGCACAAGTGTTGGTTGGAGTATTTGCGCAACGACTTCGCATAGCGGATATTCATGTTGAGGTTTCTCGCGCAAATCCAGTTGGAAACAAAGGATGAGATAATTCAACTTGTCCTTAGATTCTTTATCTAATTTCACTTATAGCCATAAGGTCATGTTTTCCTTTCTCAATGACAATTTATGTGTCTTTAAATTTCTCACCCACCTTAACAAATATGCATTCCTCTTCAATTTGGATTGAGCATAAAAAATGGCTACACATGCATTGTCTACGGTTGGTCTTCATTTCTTGTAATGATTCATTATCGCTTCCTATGATATTCTCTTTACTTCCCTAAGCTTGATGATATGGACTTGAGCTTCTCTTAGCTGCTTATTCAACCATTTTATGTTCTTTTCTCTTTTTGTTGGTGAAGTAGGATATTTTTGAATTACTTTACTCTGTGGTGTTTGTGCTTCAAGAGTCTTTTCTGCTAGTTTCCTTTTCAATTATTTGTTCTCCTGATAGAGTTTGGCTATAATATGTTGAGATTTCTTGGGTTTATGTTGCATCTCTTTGACATCTTCATCTTTCTCTCTTGTTTTCACTTTCTCCTCATTAATATCCTAGGATAAAAATTCAACAAACTTTGTCTGAATTGTGGGTATGAGAAACCTCCTAGCAGAGGACCTAGTGCGTGGTTTGCTGGGAGCTTGTGTCTCCTTAGGTTCATCAGTGAATTTTATTTTTCTTCTTTCCTTCAAAACTGGTTGACTGAGTGATGGATTCTCAATCTCTTTTCCTTTTCCCTTTTTAGCAACACCTCCTCCTTTTACCCTTTAACTATGAGATGTTGATTTCTCAGCAGACAATGTAGTATCTCCTTTAGGATCTAGGGAAATTTTTGATGAAGTAAAGAAGGAATCCCAATCCTTGTTTAAGTTTCCAAGCTCTTCAACCACCAACAACTTCACCAAGGAAAAATGGAATAGGATGCTCTTTGGATGGTCATCTTTGGCTTGGACACTGTCTGTCATTTTTCCTAGGCTTCTACATAGGAATAAGGGTAAGCTTAGGGGGATTTCCCCTATGAAATGCATCGGTATCCTAATGTGGTATTGATGTACCTTGTCAAACTTACTCTCACAAGTAAAATATTTTTGGATTACTCTCAAAATATTCTCAAAAGGTTCCAAAACATATTCATCGGGAATGGTGTACCAATCTTCCAATTTTTGTATCCAGGTTTGAGAAAATTAATATAAAATGAAGTATCTAATGACATACCTTTAAACCATTTCTCTCCCTGCATAGGAATATCTGTAGTAGCTGATATGGTCTCCTCTGAAATTGGAAAAGTGATCCCTGCAATAGTTGCATTGACACCATTAAAGTTAAGGGAAAACTTATTGGTTAGTTGCACATTATACCCCTAAACCTTTTCACAAACTCTCATGCATCCAGCTTGTTCAAAGGACACCTTGATCGTTGGTTCTGTGTTTACCAAATTTAAATTATGTGGCTCAAACCTCATGACTTCCCCGCCTCTTACATTCTTTCTTTTTCGTTGAGGGGTTGTCATGATATTGATATATGTCAACCTTGTGTGAACTGCAAGTGTGCAAAAATAGATTGTAATAACCTCTGCGCAGTAAATATGGGAGCAATAAACTCTACAAAACAAAAAAATCAATAACCTCTGTGAAACAAATGAGAATAGTGACTTTTTCATGGTGCGTAGCAACAAGTAGCAACAAAAAAATCAGTGCAACAACAAACAACAGCGGAAAAATCAGTGCAGCAATGAACAACAATGAAAAACTCAACGCAGCAACGGACAACATCAGAAAACGTGGCGCAACAATAAGGAATGAAATTATGCTCGAAAGGATAAAGAATGAAATTATGAAAAGGAAAGTGGTTATCCATAGCGATAAGATGTTTCAAGGCAAGTTAAAGATTTGCGCAATAGGTACAACTTTGAATTTTGCAACAATACAAATGATATGGAGTGCCATGATTGTTTCTTTTATAACATCATGATCAGATGATGATGAACCATAATACCTTTTGACATGACATTCACCCTAACCTTTGATTTGATCTTAGAACATAATTTCCCACTTTTTAATATGACTTGAGACTTAGGAAGGTAGACCATTACAACTTGAACTTGATGGACTTTACACTCTTGACTCTTTTCCTTTATGATGATGTTTTATGAAAAAGAAAATACACCCTTTAAACCAACTTATGGATAAAATCCTTACTAACATTTCAATCCATTATTTATTTGATTACTGACCTCATAAACCTTGACACACTAACTATGACTCATCTAGAAAATTCTTGATTTTCCCAAGATCATGGCATGACTTAGACATTTTTTTGAAAAACCTCTAACTCTAGCTATGAAAATCATGGTGCTAACAGCCGCATTGGTTGGGGCCATGGATGTTTCCCTATAGGGGTTTTACCACATCAAAACATCAGTGTGTTGATCTTTGAATACATTTGTTTTACTGAAGGTGTTCATTCTCTGTTGGAATACATTTGTTGTCGAACATGGTATCAGATCTTGTTTGAAGAACCACTCCTGTTGTAGATCGAGATCATGAAAATGAGTTTCTTCATATCCATTTTCTACCATTTTTGTACATTTAGGGGCTGATATGAATGTTCCATTGCATCCATAGCGCTCTTTTCAGTCAGGAAAACTTTTCGTTTAACTCGAAAAGGTTTCTTTTTACCCAAGATACAACCATTTCAGTCAGATCCAGATGTAGAAAGCCTGAATACGCCATTTTTAAATTTTTGCAGAGTATTATTTTTGTTTTATTTTGGTTTTATATTATTTGTTTTCAGGCTGCTACTCTTTTAGATCTGTGTATTCTCTTTGACCCATGCCCTGTGTGATCTCGTAAAATCAGAAACATATAGGAAAATGTGCATTTTCCTGGTAAGCTAATCGAGATCCAACCCTTGTTGTCATCGAGAAGCAAAAACAATTCTTGTGTGAATTTGTTTTTTAGCATGCTCTCCAAAAACAACAACCCCAATCCTCTTGCTAAACAATACAATATGTTGTGTTAGACTATTTGGTTAAAAGTTTCCTTATTAAGTAAGAGGTCTTGAGTTCAAGTCTATCTTTTTTTTACTTTTTTTGAAAAAGTTCATGCTCCATTGTAAAGTGTATTTCACTTCAAGTATAAAAGTGAATCACTATAAGTAGCATTAATATTTTGTTTTAGAGTTATTTATTGTGCATGTAGATTTTCTTTTATAAAGTAATATCATTGTAAAAGTGATCCCCTCTTCTTTTTATAAAAGTGGGTCACTTCATAAAGCAACTTACACCATCACGTGGTCCTTTGGTTACCACTTATACCTTTTTTTTAAAGGGCATAACTTTCGGATCCAAAGTTCATTTTTAGTGGCGGTTTTTTTTTAAAAACTGCCTACTTTTTCGATATCATTCCATCCAGATCATTAGTTTTAGTTTTTAAATACATATTATGTACATAATTAATATGGCTTCTTCAAGTAATCTTTTTCTTACCATCACCAACTACTTCCAATGGAAATCTCATTTGCAGGATTTATTAAGAAGGAAAGGCTTGTACCATATTACCTTGGGAAAGGAAATAAGACCCACTTATGTTTATAAGAAAGTCAAATGGGATAACAGGAATGATGAAGCACGTGAATTAATCACAATGTCCATCTCTCCTAATTTAAGGTTCCACCTTCAATCAATTGATAAACCCAAAGAAGCTTGGGAAAATATTGAATCCGTGTTTGGTAAACACAATATTATTCGAGCACAACAATTATAAAATCAAGTATTGACTTTAATTCCAAGTGATTTTTCTTGCATTGAAGACTATCTATCTAAGTTTAAAACACTTAGAACGTTATGTGAAGAATGTAAGATAAATATAGAAGAAGATCATTGCATATATCTTATTATTTCTAAGATAGGTAGTGCATATTATGTGTTTGTATCTACCTTTTCTGCCATGCAAGAGGCTCTAGGGGGAACTTATCAAAAATCCACTCTTGAGAACTTTTGTGATGCTTTGATTAGAGAGAAAGATAATCTTGTACAACTTGGAGTGATCAACACTATAGGTACCTCCAACAAAGCCTTAGTCATCCATCATAAAGATAAACCCAAGAATCCCAAGAAGCAACATCCTCTCTAAAACAACAAGCAACATAAGGGTCCCAAACCCACTCAACCAACTTCTGCTCCTAATAGTGATAAAGGAGAAAAATATAAAAATAAGAACACTAACAGACATTGCAAATTTTGTGATAAAGATGGTCATGATGAGTTCAAATGTTTCAAGAAGATGACATCTTTAGAAGCAACAATGAAGAAGCTGTTGTTTCTACTTCTTCTTCTTCTTCTCATGGACATGCACTTTCTGCTTCTGATTTCTCCTTCAATACAACTTCTAATTCTTCTTCTGATGAGTGGCTTATTGATTCTGGAGCATATTATCATATGGCTAAGGATAGAGACATATTTTCTTCTCTAAATGAATGTAACACCAAGAAAATATTTCTTGGTGATGATAGATCTCTTAGTGTTGAAGAATCTGGAATAGTTCAAGTAGAAAATGGTCATTTCAATGATGTATTATGTGTTCCAAGTATTTCTTGTAACCTTCTATCATTATATCAAATCACTCATTCAGGTGAAGATAAAATTGTAGAGTTTTCACCTCACCAAGTTGTAATCAAGGATCTAAAATATCCTAAGCATGTTCTTGCAACTAGAATTGTTGATGATATTACCAGGTTGTACAAATTTGACAAATTTGGGTCATCATCTTTTTCATCAGTTTTTGTTTCTCATAGCGATGACTTGAGAAACATTTGGCATGAGTGGTTTGGTCATCTAAATTATCGCTCATTGCAGCAACTATGTAATCAACATATGGTGATTAGTCTTCCTCTTGTTTCATGAAGAGAAGGTGTTTCTGTCGATTGTGTTCTCGACAAACATCATCGGGATAGTTTTGAAAAGCGTGCCTCTTGGCATGCCTTGGGCCCTTTGCAATTTGTTCACAGTGATTTGTGTGGTCCACTTTCTTCTCCTTCTTTTTCTGGGTGCAAGTGTTTCTTAACTTTCATTGATGACTTTTCCATACGTACTTGGGTTTACTTCTTAAAACTTAAGAGCGAAGTTTTTGGCCTACAAGGCCCTTGTAGAAAAGAAATCTAGACATCAAATTCAAAGGTTAATAATAGATAATGGAGAATAATATGTGAACAATAATTTTACAACTTACTGCATTGCACATGGCATTTAAATGCAACACACTATTCCATATACAACACAACAAAATGGTGTTGCTGAGAGAAATAACCGCACATTAAAAGAAATGACTAATTGTATGATCCAATCTAAGGGATTAAGTCTAAAGTATTGGGACAAATCCATCGACTATGAAAATTACATATTAAATCACACTCCCGCAAAGGCTCTTACAAATATAACACCGGAAAAAGCTTGGACTAAAATTAAACCAGATGTAAGTCACTTCCATGTATTTGGCAGTATAGCACAGGCTCACATTCCTAATGAGAAAAGGAAAAAAATGAAGCCTAAAAGTGAGAAGTGTATATGTTTTGTGATCCAGGTGGATATTGATGGCTACCCACCTTTTCCAACTCGCTCAAAACAGTTTTCTGGCAATTTTGGCAATTTACTATTTTTAGCAGTTTTAACTTCCAGGGCCATTTTGAGGGCCTAAATGAAGGTTTTTCAGGATCAATCTTCTCAATGATAGCTAAAGGCATGATTGATCCCCCAAAATTAATCTCCTCGATGATACCTTTCCAACGAGGTATTGTGCTCCTAAAACAGAGATCGTATGCAAAAGTTACGACCCTGGGAAGTTGATGTACTTACTTACCCAAACGGGGCCCACATGACTTTTGGCGCGTAATCTCCTAGGGTTAGGTTTTTGGATGAATTTTGGACCTTGTTTATGGAATTATGTGAATATCAAGAAAGAAAAGGGAGAATGCGAACTTCGCAGAAGACACAGTGGCTGTTACTGGGTCGAAGTGAGAAAAAGAGCAGAAACGATGTAGCGAAGTAAGTCGTTGGATGAGGAGATTGAGGAAGATAGATAAGAAAGAAAGAAGGATCATGGAAAAATCAACAAGCAAAAAAATCCACCATTGTATGCTCTAGAGCACCACGTGAGAAGGAAGGAAAGACAGGCTGGCGAAGCCCTGAAAATATGGGTCAAGTTGACTTGGGGTTTTAGACACCTAGGGTTTTGGTATCTAGGGTTTTGGACACCTAGGTTTAGGCCTAAGGATGTCGGTGAGATAGTGTAATGTATAAATAGAGGTCTAAAGGACCTGGTATGGGTTGGTGTTATGATTATTGTTGTTGTCTATGTCTTTGTGTGATCAAGCGAGTAGTAGCGTGTGACAAAGAAGTGTTGAGTACGAGAGCCTTCTGGTATTGTATGATCCTCAGTTGGGTGCGAATATCAACCCTGCAGCTGGGTGCACAGGGAGGGGAGAGAAAGAGAGGATAAGAAAGAATATATGCTAGCTAAGAGTGCAGACAAAAATGGTATACTTTACCTTAATATATTATAACACAGGTATGTGGACATAGCCCTAGAGAGAGGGTGAACCGTGTACATCTTGTGTTGTTTGTGATTGGTATTTTATCTCTGTCATTGATATACTATGATTGCATTATTGTTTTATATATGATAAGTAGATGTGAAGAATAGATCTAAGATGATAAGTGATATATGAATGTTGTGTTGTTCTTGGGTTAGATCCACTTGATATTCCCTTTGGTTGTAGACATCTCTGTCCTGCAACCCCCTCATAACTGCTTCGGGTGAGACTACATCTGCTTCGCAGGTGTTGCCAAAAGGGCCAGTAGTTAGGGCTTGTTGGTGAGCTCCTGGAGCTGAACCCTGGGTATTCCCTTGTGCCAACAAATGGTTCTGTTGCTGGGACAAGAATCTTCTTGAGGGAATGTCAAGGTGGTTTCCATCGAAGACAGAGACTCAAAAGTGGATAGAGGATCAAGAAAAGGACTTCGATGAAGCCCAGAACAAGAACCCTAATCTTAGTTTAGAGGATTGGTTGGAGAAATATATCTTTACTGATATACACAAAATTTTCTTAGGGGAATCCATCAGGAGTTGTATGAGTGGCTAACTACATTAGCAGATACTAAGTTCGAGATCTGATCTAGACCTCCTATGGTTTGGATATCGGAGCTAATCAAGAAGGTAAAAAGATTTGATAATGTCATATCACAAGCATTAGATCGTTGGTTTGATAACACCATTGGAGGGTACATCAAAGATTTTGTTGTTGACAGAGTAGAATCATACAACTAAGCTGAGCGATATTTCTTTAAGGGAGCCAGAGGAAAATTTTTACAATTCCTAAAGTTGAGACTCAAGATTCTATTGCATGAGAAGAACATCTTGAAGATACAATAGATCGGTCAGATCTAGAAAGGCTAATGTTCAAGAATTCAGACAACGACATTGACATAGAAGATGGACATACGCGCAGTGGGAGATTGTTTAGAGAAGTTCACCTTGTGAATCTGTTTAAGAATAACTACGAAGACGAAGGTTTCTATAGTGAAGAAGAGGAAGATTTGATAGACGGGGAGCATTCAGAACCCGCTAGGGAAGAGGAAGGAAAAATTGAAGAGCTTCAGCGAGGAGAACCTGAAACCTCAGAAACTGCACATACCATCGAAGTAAGTACGATTGTCCCTCCTGTTGATTCAGTAGTATTAAGCAATTAGAGTAATCCTAGCCACCAGAGTGTCCAGGGTACTGTCAATAGTAGTCCACCACATATTTATTTAGGGATCCTAGGAAGATATATGAAAGATGAGATGAGGCTTCCTATATTTAGGGGAGATGGATTTGAAGATCCTGATCAACACTAGTTCCTATGTGAAGCCATATGGAATATTAAAAATGTCACTAATGAAGCTGTCAAAAGAACCCAGTTTAGTACCACTCTAAGGGATCACACACTAATCTAGTACATGAAGCTTATCCAAGGACTTTCACAACCTAAGCCACTGAATCAGATTAAGACTGCACTGATTGCAGATTTCAAGAAACCCAAGTCAGAGTCACAATGTATTACAGAGCTAAAAGAGATCAAGAAGAAGGTGGCCGAACCTATTTGGGAATTTGATCAAATATTCAAAACCTTAACATGCCGATTGACTTTTCAGATTCCAGATGAACATAACAAAGAATGGTTCATTGCTGCCCTCTTACCACACATCAGAGTTCCTCTGATGCAACATAATATTTCTTCACAGTCTGAGGCATTGGAGATTTCCATGAAGTTAGAATCAACCCCTATGGGAAAATCCAGCTCAGGTATGAGTAAGATCTTGAGTTAGCTAACTAGTTTGTATCTACAGGTCGAAGATATGAGGAAAGACAAGGGAAAAGATAAAAGAGAAGACATGTGGTGTGTCAAATGCATATCAAAAGGCCATGAAAAGGAACATTGTCCCCTATTCAATGAATACTTGGCTTCTGGAGCTCCAAACTCTTTGAAGCAAGTCACCTTACCTTGGTGCGAGGTATGCAGAAACAGACATTTCCTTGGTGACTGATACTACATGAAAAAGTATGTACATACACCTACAAATTTGTACTGTACATTATGTAAGTCTGTAGAACATGATGATAAGGATTGTAGGGATTATGATCTCATGCATGAAAGGTTAATAGACATATATAAGATTCAAGGCGAAGTACAGCAAGAAGGAAACACTACGCAATATAACTCTCCTGGGAGAGGAAAATTTAATCCTCGCGGTGGATTCAGAGTAAGAGGACGAGGTGGAGGAATGGGTCGAGGTCGAGGATAGATCATTTTTTATAACTACTCATAACTATCACACCTTGAAAGGGATTGTCAGAACCCTTGTACCAGTTGCATCTAGTGCAACGTGTTTGACCATGTTATAGAAGATTGTCCTGTGCTTCTATCTAAGCTTCAAGAAAGACGAGGACCTCAGCAGAACCCACAAGTGAAACTAATATATGCTGAGACTCGCGGAGAATACCCTATATTTGTTGTTATAACCAGAGGAGGTGTTGTTATAGGAGATGAAAAAATGACCCAAGGGAAGACTACAGAAGATTCAGGAATCAAGAAAGCTACATAGAAGACACAAATGTTTGATGCAAAGAAAGAAAGACAATTTTTTGAGGAAGCAAGGAAAGAATTCAGAGGAGACCAAGGTTCTTCATCAAAGACAAGACCAGAAGTGAGAGAATATGGAATGCCTCTGGAATTTGATCAGTCTGCTTCGCCAAAAGAAGAAAAAGGGGTAAGAAAGCTCATGGAATTTTTATATACTTATATTGAGTTGATTCAGGATGAAAGCATTGTACAAGAGTTACAAAATTTAATCAAACAATATGAGCTAGTAAATATAGACCCCTTACTGAATAGGGTAGTACACCAAATCAGTAAGAATAGAAGGACAAATAAGGAATTACATTTGAATTCTCAAATAGGAGAGTATGAGATAGATTATGTAGTCCTCGACTTATGGTCGGAGGTCAATGTCATGACAAAGAAAACCTGGGTGCTAATGGGAAAATCGAATTTGATATACTCCCCTATCAGACTTAGGATGGCTAATCAACAAGTTGTAAGCTATTTTGGCAGATTAGAACATGTCCCTGTTGACATTGATGGAGTAAGAACATTTGCTGATTTTGAGGTAATTGAAATAGTTGATGATAATTGTCCTTACCCCATGCTATTAGGAATTGATTGGGCTTTCAATAATTCCACTATGGTTGATTTAAAGAAAAGACGTATGACTTTTGAAAGAGATTTCCTTAGGGTAATTGCACCTTTAGATCCAGATGAAGGTCAACGGTACACAAAACCTATCAGAGAAGAAGACCACACATATGCACTAGAAAACATATACAAGCTAACAACCAGACATCAGGATTATATTAATCCTACAGCTAATGGGAACCTAAGCTGGTGAAGTGAGAGCGCATGTTTACCAGACTCCGAAGAGGCACTAGAGAATTGGTAGAATAAGATGTATGAAGTATCTACAATAATATGTGCTATATTAAACAGAGAAGTTCATTGGATTGGCACAACAGTAAGCAACTTACCCACCTTTGATGGTTTGAATCCTCTAGAAACCTTCTTGTCAGATTTTGAAGAAAGTGTACCAATACAACAAAGATTATTGGCAATGGATGAGGCCTTGAAAGCCACACCAGCAAGATGGTGGGGGGCACACAAAAGTAACATTACAGATTGGGTACAGTGTCATACCCTGATGACAGCGTGATTCTCAGCACAAGTAGAAGGCTGCAAACTTCGGTACACAGGTTGAAGCTGCCCAAAGGACCATGTGCAGAGTTGTGAGGAATCCCGGAGAAACATTCCTCAAGAACAATTGGTGCAAAAATTCATTAACACACTGAACATGACGCCTATCAACTGGTACCTCCAAGCAGATTTGTGCCTCATCACTATAGACTGGGAAGGTATGACTTAGAATTTTGTAACTACCTTCTTATTTAAAAGTCAATATCCCTCAGTAGATCAAGCATTACAGATTGTGAGACATAAAGTATTCGAGGAGGCATCTAGCCTTCCTTTGGAAGAAGAAGCGGATGAATGGACTACGCCTCTACAGAAATTGCAGAGTTGTTACAACAATAATGTTGATGAAGACGATGATCCTAGGAAGGTGAACATCGCAGAAACAAAAGGTCAGAGAGATGTAGAAGGACCAGGAGTTGAGCTACCATTTATTGGACAACCAATCAAGATAAAAAAGTTAATATTGGAACAGATTAGACACCAAAGTTTTCAAATGTTGGAGATTACTGGGATGCTGCTACCATTGACAAAATTACAAAGTTACTGCATGAATATCAAGAATTGTTTCCAACCAAGTTCACTGATATGAAGGGAATTAAAGGGCCTATGGGAGATATGAGTATTCCTTTAAATCCAGATGCAAGACCAGTTAAACAGAGACCTTACAGACTGAACCCTAAATATAAGGAAAAAGTAAAGATTCAACTCGATAGAATGCTGAAAGAAGGAATCATAAAACCTGTCGAAGAGTCCAATTGGATTAGCCCTATGTTGGTACAAGAAAACAAGACAGGAGAAATCAGGATATGCGTAGATCTCAGGAAGCTGAATGATGCTTGTTTGCATGACCCCTTCCCTACACCATTCACTGACGAAGTGTTAGATAATGTGGGAGGCTAGGAAGTATATTATTTTACAGATGGATTTTTAGGATACCATAAGATCCGAATTTCCAAGGAAGATCACCATAAGACCACATTTGCAACAGAATGGGGATCCTACCAATACGCAGTAATTCCATTCGGATTGAAGAATACCCCAACCATCTTTTCCAGGGTGGTGGTCGAAGCATTCAAGGAATTTCTGCATAAATGTTTAGAAGCATATTTTGATGATTGGATTGTTTTTAGTTTATTGAAGAATCTTATTGAATGTCTAAGGATAATGTTGGATAAATGCAGGCAATGCCAAATTGCCTTGAACCTGAATAAATGTATTTTATTTTCACCATTTGGAGTTATGTTAGGACATATTGTATGTAAACAAGGATTGTTGGTAGATCCATCCAAGATCACCATTATAGTTGATCTACCCCCTCCTACTTCAGTTAAAGAGCTGCGCAGTGTGTTGGGACACATAGGCTACTATAGGAAGTTCATTAAAGGCTATTATTAGATTACAGTGCCCATGGAGAAGCTGTTGAAGAATGGATTTTCATTTTAGCTGGTTACTGTGCCTATTCTGGTTTTCCCAGACTGGACCAAGGAGTTTCATGTGCATGTCGATGCATATTCCATTACTTTAGGAGCCATGTTAGCACAACCAGGAGGAGGAGATAAATTAGCCTTTAGCCCATTAGCCTTTGCTAACAGGAATCTATCAACAACATAAATTAATTACACCACTACTGAGAGAGAAGGAATGGCCATGGTGTATGCATTGCAGAAATTTTGTCACTACTTTTTGGGAGGACACTTTAAAATGTTTATTGATCAATCCGCATTGAAATACCTAGTCAACAAGCCAGTGTTGGGGGGAAGGATATGAATATGGATTATGTTGTTTCAAGAATATGATTTTGAGATCATGGTTAAGCCAGGGAGAATGAGAAAAGGTCCTGACCATTTGTCAAGGTTGCAACATGGAGAAGAGATGACCGGTTTGGAGGATACACTGCTGGATGCATATCTATTGGCCATTAGAAAGATCGATGACCACTTCGCAGAGATAGTCCAGTTCCTATCAACATGAATGACACATATTGAGTACACAATTCCTTAGAAGAAACAACTAGTTGTGCGTGCTGCAAACTTCTCACTTATAGCTGGACATCTATACAAGATGGGATTTGATGAGATATTAAGAAGACGTGTTATGGAGGCAGAACGACCATTGATCCTCACAGATTCTCATGAAGGCATCGTAGGAGGACATTACGCAGGGAAACAAACTACATAGAAGGTTATGAGAGCTGACCTTTGGTGGCCTACGTTACACAAAGATGCTAAAGACTATTCCAGAGCCTACGATGTATGCCAAAGAGTTGGGAAACCATCCAGAAGAGATGAAATTCCATTAGACCCACAAATGACCCTACAAGCATTTGAGAAATGGGCCATTGACTTTGTTGGACATATAAACCCACTAGGAAATCACATAGGAGCAAGGCACATAATTACTATGACAGAGTACTTGACCAGATGGGCCGAAGCAAGAGAAGTTAAGGAATATAGTGCAAGTACAACTGTGCGTTTCATATTTGATAAAATCATAACCAGATTCAGATGCCCAAAGATCCTTATGATTGATCAAGGTACACATTTCATTAATAAGACAATTGAATCCCTGACTAAAGAATTTGCAGTCCACCATCAGAAGAGTACACCTTATCATCCACAAGCAAATGGGACAATTGAAGCATTCAACAAGATTTTGGAAACAACACTAACCAAGAATTGTAGTGTGAACAAGGATGATTGAGATTTAAGAGTACCAAAAGAATTACGGGACTATAGAATCACTTGAAAGAAGCTAAAAATGAAGACCCCCTTCAAATTGGTTTATGGTCTCGAAGGTGTTGTTCCAATGGAATATCTGGTACCAATCGTGAGAATTGCTTCCTTTACAGATATGGATGACCCTGGAACTGTTCAAGAGAGGCTTGCACAACTGGTTGAACTAGAGGAAGATAGATTCATTGTAGGATTCCATTAGTAGGTTCTGAAGGAAAGAGAGAAATCCTACCATGACATGCACATCAATAAGAAGACATTTAAACAAGGTGATCTAGTACTAATATATGATAGTAAGTTCATCAAACATCCTGGGAAGTTTAGAACGCATTGGATAGGGCCATATGAGATCTCTTATGTTACAGAGAGAGGAGTTGCGCAATTGAAGACTCCTAATGGGGAGTGGAAGGAAGGATTAGTGAATGAGAGCTGGTTGGAATTGTACTATGACAACCAGCTGCCCCGCAGTTCTTAGTAAAATCATGAAGAAAAGGGTCTAGGTACTAGGTGCAATTGAAACTGGGTACCAGACATAGAAAAGACAGTCTGCATAAGGGAAAAAGAGGAGGCATCGAGCAAAAAGTAGAGGTTGCACTGCGCAGTCTGGAGTCGAAGTAAAAGAGAAAGACTAGATCTGAAGTGTCTCAGGATGAATCATAGGTGAGTGTTGGGGGCTTGTTGGCCCTTGGTTATGGAAGTATGCAAAGATCAAGGAAGAAAAGGGAGAATGTGAACTTCGTGGAAGACACAGTGACTGTTATTGGGTCGAAGTGAGCAAAAGAGCAGAAAAGATGGAGTGAAGTAAGCCGTTGGATGAGGAGATCGGGGATGACATATAAGTAAGAAAGAAGTATCGTGGAAAACTCAGAAAGTGGGAAAATCCATCGTTGGATGCTTTGGAGCACCACGTGAGAAGGAAGGAAAGACAGGCTAGAAAATCCCTAAAAATATGGGTCAAGTTGACCTAGGGTTTTAGACACCTAGGGTTTTGGTATCTAGGGTTTTGTACACCTAGGTTTTGGCCTAAGGATGTCGGTGAGATATTGTAATGTATAAATAGAGGGCTAAAGGACCTGGGATGGGTTGGTTTTATGATTATTGTTGTTGTCTTTATCATTGTGTGATCAAGCAAGTAGTAGTGTGTGAGAAAGAAGTGTTGAGTATGAGAGACTTCTGGTATTGTAAGATCTTCAACTGGGTGCGAAGATCAGCCCTGCAGCTGCGTGCATAGGGAGGGGAGATAAAGAGAGGAGAAGAAAGAAGATCTTCTAGCTAAGAGTGTGGACAAGAACTGTATGCTTTACCTTAATATATTATAGCACAATTCCATGGACATAGCCCTAGAGAGAGAGTGAACCAAGTACATCTTGTGTTGTGTGTGATTGGTATTTTATCTTTGTAATTGATATACTATGAATGCATTATTGTTTTAGATATGATAAGTAGATGTGCATAATAGATCTAAGCTGATAAGTGATATATGAATGTTGTGTTGTTCTTGGGTTAGATCCACTTGATATTCCCTTTGGTTGTAGACATCTCTTTCCTACAACCCCCTCATAACTACTTCGGGCGAGACTACATCTTCTTCACAGGTGTTTCCTAAAGGGCTAGTAGTTAGGGCTTGTTGGTGTGTTGTTGGAGCTGAACCCTGGGTCTACCCATGTGCCAACAATGTCTAGGGTTTTTGACATTCCTGTTTATTGTAAAAAGGCCTTCAGAGCCTCATTTTAATCATCTTCTTGTGAATGCGAGTAGTTGTCACATCTCTTCTCAGAGATAAGATACCACCATTATAGCGAGTCTTTCACTCTATATTTTTGCAGTCTTTGTACATTTTCGCTCATTAATAGAAATTGTATTACTATATCTCTGTGTTTACGGTTTCATCTCTGACAAATTTATGTTATATTGTTGGGTATCTGAGATATCTCTGTATATTTATTTATTATATCTCCGCTCTCATTTCATGTCGAAAATAATATGGATCAGTGGTATCAGAGCAAGCTACTCTTGTTCATATTTTTCAGTGCATGTCCCCGACGAGGTCCGAGTATAGAAAGTTGGGTCTCAAGATTATATCTCTTGAATAGAATCTCTCTCGTACGCCCAAGAAACCCTCCATGGAGGAAGAAAAGAAAAATGTTGGAGAAAATGATTATATCAATCTGTTGCTTGAGAAAGCTCTCACATGACAGAGGGACGAAATGATGGAGAATTGTTTCCACATCCTTCAATGCTTACTGATAGCAATAGGCACATCTTCATCAAACAACCAATTTGGAAGCACCTCTCCTTTCAAGGTACAAGTTAATTGTGATATTTCCATATTTGAAGGTCAGATAGATGCAGATGCCCTAGACAAATGATTAAATATGTTAGAAGTTTATTTCTTTGTTCATAATTTTTCTGACAGGGAAAAGATCACCTTTGCACTCCTTAAAGCTCTCCCCCATGTCAACTTTTTTTGGGAAACTCACTGGGAGAAACGTTCCATAGAGGAGTCTGATATATATGGGGTCGAGCCCACTTGGGATTTTTTTGTGGATGCGGTAAAGGAATAGTATTACCTTGTTGGCAACAATGAGGACCATCACATGAGATGGACCACACTGCGACAAGAGAAGGGCCAAGCAGTTCTGGAGTTCACTAATAACTTCCGTACCTTGCGCACCAAGCTGGGTATAAAAAAAGACTTTGAACGACATTTGGTTCTGAAATACCGTGGGGCTCTACATAGATACACCCAAATTGAAATGGATTTTCTGGACATCTCATCACTCGGTGCTGCTTATCGATATGTTCTTAAAATTGAGCAGAAATTTGAGCACCAAAATAAATGGGAGTTCTGGTTCTGCAAATCTGCAACAACCAAAGTATTATAAATACATCCCTAACAAACAGTCTCTCGAAAACTAGTCCAAGCCATAGGAAAAAAAGGGTCATGGGAAGACAAAGAAGGACACTGAAAAATGGTGCGATTTCCACAAAATCCCCTGGAATAACACTGGTGAATATTACTCAAAAAAATAATTGGTGGTCAAGATCAAAGACAAGGAACCGAAACGCTGATTCATAATCTGATTCTGAAAATACTGGTAAAAGACAGATCATCAACGCAGACCCGACTGTTATTGTTGCTACTGCAACAATTCAACCAGAAGAACCAACATATTGTGAAGAGGGGGATAACCTTTTTCATTCACAGATGTGGGTGAATGGGACTCTGTTGCATTTTATTGTTGATAGCGAAAGCCAGAAGAACCTCATCTCAACAGAGGTCGTAAAACAATTGGGATTGTCAACAACACCACACCCACAACCATACAACAATGGGTGGCTTGGCCAGGGACGGTATATTCATGTCAGCCAGTAGTGTTGATTGTCATACGACATCCAACCCTTCAAGGATGAGGTATTATGTGATGTTTCCCCACTGGATGTTTGTGATGTTCTCTTGGGCCAACCATATATGTGGAAACCCCACAGTGTCATTGTTTCTCTGGGGAATCATCTCTACATAATACCAGAGGTAGTTCTGACTATTGTTCCACCTAAACAGTTCCACAAGGTAGTATCTCATACTGCAAAATTTAGGTTCTTCACAATCTATTCAAAAGGTGAACAGAAGGACATTGCAACCACTACAACCTCGCCCCAAGCACCTTCTATCCAACATAAGCAGGTCGACAAGGTTGCAACAAAGAGCCGAAATTGCTTCTGCACAAAATCCTCTCATATAGCTCAACTTTTTGAACAGACTCAGCCTCAATAGGTTTCTGACAACCTTCCACAAACCAAGCAACACGATGTGTCCAACAAGGCAAGCAACTCACCAAGATTCATATTCAACAATCGCTTTCCCCTCTCCCCCGGGAAATCAACGCAATGTAGACCATTTATTCCTAAGGAGGGAGTATTTATCTAGGTGGATATCGGTGGTCACCCACCTTTTCCAACTCTCTCAAAACAACTTTCTGGCAATTTTGGCAATTTACTATTTTTAGCAGTTTTAACTTCCAGGGCCATTTTGAAGTCATAAATGAAGGTTTTTTGGGACAAAGATTTTCAGTTAGATCAAAAATGAATAATTGAGCCCCCAAAATGAATCCCATTGACGATACCTTTCCAACGGTCTATCATGCGCCTAAAATGAAGATCGTATACAAAAGTTACGACCCCGAGAAGTTGATGTACTGACTTATCCAAACAGGGCCCACATGAATTTTGGCACTTCATCTCCTAGGTTTAGGTTTTTGGATGTCTAGGGTTTTTGAAATTCCTTTTTATTGTAAAAATTCCTTCAGAGCCTCATTGTAATCATCTTCTTCTGAATGTGAGTAGTCGTCACATCTCTTCTCAGAGATAAGTTGCCAGCCTTCTAGCGAGTCTTTCAGTCTGTATTTTTACAGTCTTTGTACATTTTCGCTCATTAATAGAAATTGTGTTATTGTATCTATGTTTTTATGGTTTCATCTCTGATACATTTATTTTATATTGTTGGGTATCCGTGATATCTCTATATATTTCTTTATTATATCTCTTCTCTCATTTTGTGCTGAAAATAATCTGGACCATGTTGGTTGTTCTGAAGATGTCAAAGGTTATAGACTTATTCAACCACATTGTAATGAAATTATTATTAGAAGAGTTGTTAAATTTGATGAAAATCTCTTGGCCTGCAAGCCTAATTTTACATTTGTTTCTTATTTGGCCTACGAGCCTAATTCGACATTTGTGCCTTCTTCGGTCTGCCATCCATCTTCGATGATTGTGCCTTCTTTTGTTTCGGTTTCTTCTTCAGATGATGACAGTGAGGATGAAAATCCACCTTCGCTTGCTCACCCTCATCCAGATGCATCCTTTGAACCTGAACCAACACCAACTCCAGGTCCAATGCTTCCTAGATGGGTCCATTCAGCACAAGAAGCAGTTGGTGATCTTTTTAGTGATCCCTCAGATCAGCGTCAGACACGTTCACAGTTCCAATGAGCCTCTTCTCTTTTGGCTCAAGTTTCAGAGACTCATGATCTAGAGACATTTGTAGAAGCTTCAAGTCATGCATATTGGGATACAACAATGAATGAAGGGTATCATTCTTTAATTACGAACGATACATGGGATCTTGTACCTCTTCCGAAAGGATGAAAACTTGTCAGATGTAAATGGGTCTACGGAACTAAGTATGCATCGGATGTAAGTGTTGAAAGACACAATGATTGGTTAGTTGCCAAAGGATTTTCCCAAGTTGAAGGAATTGACTATAATGAAACCTTTTCCCCTATAGCCAAAATGAATTCTATCCACCTTGTTCTTTCCCTTGTTGTCTCACATAAATGGGAGGTCCATCAAATGGATTTTAAATCCGCCTTCTTGCATGGATATTTGCAAGAATAAATCTACATGGAATGACCTCCTGGCTATGTCCATAATAAATCTAGCCTTGTTTGTCACCTTAAGAAATCTCTTTATGGTCTTAAGCAAGCTCCTCGAGCTTGGCATGCCAAAATGGACAACTTTCTTATTACCACAAGATTCTCTAGATGTCAATATGATCCTAATGTCTATACCAATAAAGTAGGAAGCCATCTCATAATCCTTGTCCTTTATGTTGATCACCTTATCCTTACTGTTAGGGACTCAAAACTCTTAAACCATGTGAAAACTAGCCTTAAGAAGAAATTTGAAATGCAAACTTAGGTTTTTTGCACTATTTCCTTAGCCTCCAAGTTTTGCAAACCAATGAAGAGATTTTTCTTTCCCAGTATAAGTATGCTTGTGACCTTCTTCATATCTTTCACATGGACGATTGTAAACCAACCCCTTTTCCCTTCCAATGGGGATTCAAGCTTGTTGCCACTTGTACTTCTCCTGAAGTTGATGCCACCTTGCACCGCAAGTTAGTTGGTAGCCTCTTATACTTGACTCATACCCGTCTTGATCTTTCCTTTGTTGTTGGTCTTGTTTCCTGACATATGCAAACACCCCATGAAAACCATTGGAAAGCAGCTAAAAGGATCCCTCGCTATGTCTATGGTACAGTTCAGTTCGGGATACATTACAGTTTAGGAGGGGCTCCTTTATTGGTTGGGTTCACTGATTTAGATTGGGCCGGTGACCCTGATGATCAAAAGTCTACTGCAGGTTATGTTTTCAACCTTGGTTCAAGACCTGACACTTGGGCCTGTAAGAAACAACAGGCTATTGCACTTTCTTCGGCAGAAGAAGAGTATCGAGCAACGATAAATGCAAGTTAGGAAGCCTTATGTCTTCGACAAATTATTTCAGAGTTTGGATTTCAACAAAAACATCTGACCAACATTTTGTGCGAAAATCAGAGTGAAATCAAGCTCGCCAAAGACCAGTTCAACATCAGTGCAGAAAACACATCAAGATACACATGAAATTCATCAGAAAACTCATTCATGATCAAGATATTGAAGTTCTCTTTTGCCCTGCAGAAGATCAAGCTGCAGACATTTTCAAAAAGTCTCTTATAGAAGCGAATTTTTCCAAACTTCGATCTATTTTAGGAGTTCAGAAAATTTTCATTAAGGGGGGATAGGCTCTAATGCCTTATTCCTTCTCCTATTGTGTCACTATTGAATATCCTTCAATCCCATCCCAATTTGTTCTTAAGAGGCGATTTTAGGATATTTAGACACTTAGGATTTAGTTAAGATCTACTTGGTCTAATGTGTCATTAGGTAAAAGTGTGTTTCTTAGTGTGTTTCTTTAGTATGCATTTGTAGTTAGGAAATCCGATGGTCACGATATGTTCTCGACATAGAGTGATCTGAAGGTTCATATTCTTCTCAATCTTAATGACCATTGATATGTAGCTTAACACCTGATTGTTCCATGATATCTATTTAAATAGCATGGAGGGTCATTTGTCGATGATTGATTGTGAGAAAATCTCTTGTAAAATATCTCTGTAATATTTTTCTTTTGCATTAATAAACTGCTCCAAGTGGTCGCGTTGGTTGGGGCCATGGATGTTTCCCCGTAGGGATTTTACCACGTTAAAACATCAGTGTGTTGATATTTGATCTAGCTGTGTGAGTGGTTACTAAAGGTGTTCATCCTCTGTTGGAATACATGTGTTGTCGAAAAAAGAAAGAACATATAGCCCACTTAAGGTTGTGAAAAAGGAAATAATTGAAGAAACATCCTCAAAAGAGAATAAATATGAAACAAGGTTGTTATCAGACTAATCGGTAGGTGCAGACACTAACTGATCTCCCTAGATCCACCTAGATCTAGAACAAAACACACTAGGACATGACGCTTTCCTTAAGTTTTAGATATTTAATTTACTAACGAAAGAGGGATGAGTGACATACCGTTTAAATGTCTCTTCCTCTCGCCATCTCCATCCTAGCTCCGTTCCAATTCTCATACAATGATGATCCTGCAAAAGAACGCAACCAACCAAAGTGATAGCCATAACATAAACTCAATATAAACATATGTATGTGATCAAGGAATCATACAATAAAACACAACAAGCTTTATAGGAAAGAATCATAGTACTGTATCATATTAAATGTGAAAGAGAGATTACAACCATGGCCTTGATGTCGTAAGGTCCCTTCCAACTATCCTTTGTTCCCCACACACTTTCACTCCAAGAATTTTGAGAGCATAGATCTGATAATATTCACAATCTATCTTAACAAAGGAAAATCTCAAAGCCACTCCAACAAAGCTAATAATTCCAAGCCAACCAAAGCTAACTTTCTCCATGAGAACTCCTCTCGTTTTATAAGTTGAAGAGGATAAGGTGAGGAGGTTAGGATGATCCCACTAAATCATGAAAGTGAGTAAGATCCAAACCATTCGGATGCCACCTCACCATAGAAGTTTCTCCTTCTAGAAGATTTGAGAAAACGCTTTTTTTCCCCACGTGTAGGCATTCTCGCACCCTGCCTATAGAGAAACCTGCGAACATATCGCACCCTAGCTATGGTGCAACCTGTGAGAATCAGGCATTCTCACACCCTATCTATATAGCAACCCGCAAACTTCCTTTTTAACAGGGTTTTTACAAGGGAAAATGCAACTTCTTTTCTCAGGAAAAGTTCTTCTCCCTTCTCTCTTCAGGAAATCAGGCCACTGACCCCTCTAAAAGCAACATATAGGTTTACATCATTAATGGTCATAGGGATGACGAAAATAATGTGTAACAAAGGTATAAGAAGCCTAAACTCTTAATTCATTTAAACAAGCCTGCATTAGAAGAGGACCATGATGAACACATGGATAAAATAGAGGATTTGTGCTCAAAACTAAATTGAAACAAAAGTTGAAAAAATATATAGAATTTTCATGTAGGTGACTATTTTAGCAGTCAATATCTAACGAGTCTCCCAAGAAAACAATGAAGAATTAGGAGAATCCATTCAAAACCCACTTTCCTAATGGGCCAAATTAGGTGACACATAGGATGTTTATCGAAAAAATGAATCGTTTAGGAGATTTTCCTATATTTTCCATAGTTTCCAATTCATCAGTTCAACCTGTCCTTCATCATTGGAACTGGTACATGAATTTTGAGCAGTTCCTACAAATCCTATTTGGCGGGTCAAAGGATATTTCTGTAGTTTTGATTTGGTCCTAAGTTTAACATATTTTTCCTAATATCTATATTTTTGTTGTAGTACAATAAATGAAATAAGTTGTAATCACTATTTGATAGCCAAATATCAGTACTCAATCAAAACTGTATCTAGATTTTAGGATCCGATGAAACCAACTCTGTGTATAAAGAGGAAATTAGTTGACAAAGTTAGGGGTTGTATTTTTGTGGTGCTAAAGGACCATTTCACCTGAATTGCAATTCCTGGAATTTACTACATTTTCACTTGACAGAAAAGACATTCTGATGGTTAGACTTTCCTATTCTTGTGTTATTTCTTCTATCTTACTTGAATGCAATTGAATCCTTTTTGCAAATCATGTGATTTATCATGTTCATGTTGAATTTTAGTCAAATATTTTGTTGTTTACTCACCTGTTACAATATTTGTATTTAAGTGATTCCTTCTTGTTTCTAAATGATATTTGGGATCAAGAGTCTTTTGTGTAAGTATACAGATTGTGAACTTGCACTTTTCTCTTTGTTCTGTTTTATCTCTTTATCTATCTGATCATAATGAATTCCATTGACTAAGTGAATGTTGTGTAAACCTCTTTTTTTCATCATAAATCTTATGTTGTTTGATTATCCACTACTTAACCCATAAACCAACCTTTAAACCCAAAAAACCTACAAATATAAACCATTGTAATAATCAGGGTGCCCTAGCTTTCACCTTAGCAATCAAGGACAACTTTAGGGACTAAAAACTACAATGATAAGCGCTAATTTGTTTGTACATGTATAATGCATTTGTTTCTAAAAACATTAAAATGCACAGGTGTGTAAATAGGTATGAAATGCTTCATTGAGTTTAAATGAATATAATGCACTAATATGCTTTAGTGTTGAATTGTTTTGCATTGCAATATATGCAAATGCAATGTCTTGTTTTCTTTTATAAAATGTATATTAATCATTATAAATTAAATATTTTTTTATAATAATATTTTTTTTTTATATTTTAATTAATATTTTTGGATATAATCATTACATTAATGTATTGCATCATTTAAAAATGATACCAACCAATTATACCTACATTCATTGTAATGATGTAAATCAACAATGTAACATTTTACAACATTGGGTACTAGAATAAAAAAGAAATCCATTTTATTATATGGAAATTAAGGGACCCCTTTTCATACAAAATGGGATAAAATAAAGGTCTATGATAACCAAAATGTCAATAAATAATTGTTACAATGATTGGTAACCTATTTTCATACCAATTGGTCCAAAACATGTCAACATTAAACAATATGTCTAACTTTTACAAAAAAAAAATCAAAATATGAAACTTGAAACATTCAATTTATTGATCATCATTCATCACTCAAATTGTTTCCATTGCTCAAACTGCTTGCATGTCTCATGTCTTCATCACTTGCAAGGGATATTGTACTTGGCGTATTTGTAATGGCTTGTTGATTGGCTTGATTTTGTTCCACTTCTTCATCTTTCATCTACAAACATAGAAATAAAATGTAATGAGTAATGAATATATCTACAAACAATGGAAAGAAAGGGGCCTAAGCTTCTATTAAAAAATTATTTCACACATAATTGCAGTTATTGGTCAAAATGAATATTTAACCTCCGGAGTAGTCTTGTTATAGGTTTTGTGGGATTATGAACCCAATGCAATTTATGAAATTTGAATTCAAGGTCCATAAGTATAATAATGTTCATAGAGGAGTTCCCATAGAGTGAGCCTCAACTGTTATGAAAGATATTGAAATGATCTCGAGTGGGGTTGTATGATCACTCATAAAAAATATATGCCTATCCTTTCCACCTTACAAAATATGACATCTCAATCGGACATCATGTGGGAAATTTACAAGTTTTCTAAGATGAATTAAAATAGGTTACACCAAGGCCCAGTCGAGATTTTCATAGTCAAGAAAAATTTCTCTGTGACATAGGGTGTAACTCTTTAAATTTTAGAGAAGCAACAACAAATTTTTCTTGTGTGTGACATGTCACACACCAAGTAGTTTTGGTTGCAATACATAATGCTCCAAAGAAATGTCACACCCAAAATTGTTTTAAGTATGATACACAATGTTTAAAAAACTTGTCGCACTATAAATAACTTTTGGTGTCATACATAAACTTCCAAAAGTATAAGAATGTGCGACATGTCACACCAAATATCCTTTTTGGTGTGATACACATGAAATAAATATTTTTAGCCTAAAGTTTCTTTAAGTGCACATTCATCCAAGGTTTGGTGAGGTACACATAAGACAAAGGGATGGTGAGGTGTAAATAAGACAAATGGGTGTGCATAAGATGGACTATGCACATTAATCTAGGTGGCATCATTCTTGATTTTTTTTTATGGTATGAATAAAATAAAATTTCACAAAAGCACATTAAACACAAAGGTTTTTATGATACACACAATACAAATCTTCGTAAAGGATGTATCACACAAAAATATAAGAAGCCACAATAAAGGGTGTATCACACCAAAGTTCAGGAAGCTGCAACAAAGGGCGTGTTGCACAAAAGTCCAAGAAGCTACGACAAAGGGTGTATCACACCAAATTCCAAGAGACAACAACAAAGGAGAAATATGATGGACAAAAATAACTTTGGTGTGATACACAAGGTTCCCAAATTTTAAATCATGTTGAATTGAAATATTTTTGGTGTAATACACATGAGACGAGAAAAACGTTTCATTTAACAAAGTTTCATATAAGGTCACATAAGACAGGGTTTTCATAGTGTACACAAGACAAATTTTGTTGTGAGTGTGCATAATATAAAGTACACAAAAGACAAGGGTTTTTAAATTGTACACATAATTCAAGGTATTAAGGAGATTGTAAGGTCTTTGACTAGAAGGGCACAAACACCTTCGCCCAAGTCCTTAAGGAGATGAAACTTGGGGTTTGTTTGGCACCCAAGAGCCTCACTAGTTGGGAAAGTGGGCACCTTGGACATGTGAATTCACCAAGGGGACTTCCCAATCATGAGGAAAAGCACGGGGTGGACAAAACCAAGAGAAGGTGTGGACCAAAGAGGTTGGGGCATGTCGACATGAGGAGTGCACCAAGGTTAGGGTGTGTCAGTCCCAAGGGATGAGAAAATTGATGGGAGCACAAGTTAATTTGGGAACACTAGGTCCACAAAGGGGTACGACGAGTCATTTGGGCATGATGGTTTGAAAAGGGATGCGACACACCCAAAGAACCTAACGATTCACAATGGTGACTTTTGGAGTCCATATAAGAGAAAAAGGGTGCACAACCAATGAAAGAAGATTTGAAGAACAAGGAGAGAAATATTAGGTCTATTATTCTAAGTTAGACTCGGAAGAAGAGGGGAAATCTCACTCATGAAGCCATATCAGTCCACATGGGAGGAATTTTTCTTCCTTGAGGTGATTCTATGGAAATTGTTGGGGCGACCTTCTTTTGGGTTGATTTTGGGGAAGTCTTGTCATAGGTCTGGGTGAGGAAGTTATGCAATAGAACCGTAGGTTTTTGTGAAGTCTTGTGACAAATAAGAGATGATGATTCTGTGGTGGTGTTGGCCCTTGACCAAGTTTTGGAGAACCTTGGTCACATTTGACTAGTTTTGGGACTTCGACAGGCTGGTCGAAGAAGGAGCGCAAGGCAAAGAGAATATTGAGGGATATCATCCCCTTCTTAGGGAATTTTTGGGTTTAGGGTTTATGTAACCAGTTTGGGATGTCGGCCCATGGGTTTACCCATGCCTTGGCCCCTTTTGTAATGTATAAATAGAAATCTAGGCGATGTAAGTAGGAGAGATGTGGTGCTAAGTGTTATATTGTGTTGAGTGCAAGTGATGTAAGTAGTTTGAGCTATGTCATTGAGTTAGCTTTGTGCATGTTGTGTGCATGAGAACTTGCAGATCTAAGTGAAAGTGACTGTAAAGAGGCTTTGTGATGTAACCTAGCTCAGGGAAGGAAGGTCTGGCAAGGTGTGTGCAGATCTCTTGTACTATGCAGAGTGGGTTCTTGTGGCTCTGTGCTTGTAGAATATTGGAAAAAGACAATAAAGAAGAGAAGATTTGGTGGACGTAGCCCCACACTGGGGTGAACCACGTATATATGGTGTTGTGGTTTCTTTGTGCATTATAGTGGTTATGTTATTGATGTGATTTATGCTTAGTGCAGTGATATATGTTAGATGCACCTGATATAATAGTAGCTTAGTGCTTAGTGATGGGAATGAATGCTAGATTTGATCTATTTCTGTATGCTAAGTGCTTGGATGTATTAGATCTTGTGAATACTGGGTTGTTCTATAATTAGGGTTTTCCCCTGTGAAGTGAATATTAATGAATGTTAATTGCTAAGTGCTATGTTAAGTGTTGTAATCACAGATCCGTGTCCCAGCTAGGTTGTAGACACTTGATTCCTGCAACCACCCCTACCTCTACCTTGGGTGAGACTTCATCTGCTTCGCAAGTGTTGATGAAAGGGCCAGTAGTTAGGGTTTTGTTGGTGAGCTGTTGAAGTGTTAAACCCCGGGTCTACCCCTGTGCCAACAAATGGTTCTGTTGCCGGGACTTGAAACTGTGATTGTTGGGAATTGAAGAAAATAAAGCTCTGTGCGTAGATCTGTTTCTTTAGTGCGCAGTATTCTACTTCAATGCGAAGCTCTGTGCTAATAAAGGAATCATATTTGAAGAAAAGAGGTAAGATCTTAAATCTTTGTGCTCTAAGAAAGGTAAGATAAGTGAAAAAAAAATTCTTCAAAAGAATGGATCTAGGTATGTCTAATATATTTTGTCCTAGTCTGAAAACTAGGGCACAACTAGAAGAAAGAAGATTGGATATGAGTAGATATGATAAGAATAGTGAAAGATATGTTATTCCTATGCATAGCAAGAATGTTTGGACTAAAAAATGGATGTAGGATCCTAGAAAGAATTTTTTGCAGGTTAGTTACTGTGATTCCAATGCGTAATACAAGAAAGGTTGGGGATCGTTCAAGAGAAAGAGAGGATTGACTCTTTGTTATAATTGTAGAAGACTGGGACATCTTGCTAAGGAATTCCTGAGTCGAGGTCCTATTTTCCTTTATTGTAAGACTACTAGACATGAAGTTTTGGATTTCCCTAGAATGATTGCTAAAGTTGAAAAGATGAATATGAGACAAGAAAACCATGAGACATGCCAAGAAACTAAGGATATGATAGAACCCCAAAAAAAATCAGAGTCTGTATTACTACAAATGAAAGAAACCCTGAATGACGAAAAAGATATCAAATTATCATAGATCTTACATGAGAAGGAGTGCATAGAAACAATAATAGGAGACTTCGACATAGACTATGTTCTGAATGAGGAAACATAGGTGAATACCATGACAGAAAGAACTTGGGAAATTTTGGGAAAACCTACTATGGTTCCTTCATTGGGAGGAATAGGATTGTTTAAAGGGAAGATGATAAACCTATGTTGAAGATTTACCCAGATATCTATGAGTTCTCATGGAACTTCGACAAAAGAATAATTTGAGATCATTACGTTTTTTGAGAACAATGCCCCATTTGCTATTTTGCTAGGAAAAACCTGGATTGAGAAAGATCAGATACGAAGGAAACAAGAAGAGGAGGATCTAGAACATAAAAAGAAAGAATTAAGGGATTTCATGGCTAGGATAATAATGTACTTACTGGAAGAACAAGAGGAATAGTCGAAGCTACTGATGACCAGAGATATGGACATCAAAGTTTAAAGAACACATGAAGACTTGAAACACCTGTTTGTATAAGAAAGTAGAGCACCCACCCTAGAAAGAGAAGAAGTATTACCCTCGAACCCTATGAAAGACCCTCCATAGTGAGAAGTTACTATGCCAAGAGGAGATAAGAACAATAATGGAAAGAGGAAACCAGTGACTCAGAATACAGGAAAGAAAGCCAAAAAACTCAGCAAGAAGAAAGCAAACTTAGAGAAATTATAGGAAGTTCCAGGGAGGAATTCACAGAAGGAAGATTTGCAGAACTGGAACTTCGCAGAGATATCAGAACAACGTAGATTGGCACTTCACCACAACAAAGAAATATGACCGTTGGAGGTGTCCCAACCGTTAGAATGACGCTCCAGAATGGCTAGAAACACATTTATTAACGGAATGTTTGCCATTGGACTATTGGGACCATGCCATAACGGATGGAATTGCATTGATTGAGGTGTTCCTGCCAATTGGAGGAGTCTCTTACGACATTGTATATTTATCCTGTCGAGTGTTACACCAAGAACACTTTTTCCAATTGTGATTATCCAAGCCCACAGAGAACTAGTTTCTTTCGTGCAGTGCCTATTGAGAGATCACCACCCGTTCTGTTATCGTGATTGTTTATTCACCGACCTGAGATACTTGATCTCAGGCGTGCATGTCGGGTGACTTCAACGCAGTAGAAAAAGTCATTAAATAAATACTAATAGACCTTATGGCTGAGAAGGTGATGTCCGTAGGCATACAAGCCTCGTCGACGAGAGGAGTGCAAGCATCCCCGTCGTCTTCTTGTGGATCTGGACCATCCCGAGTTGCGACAGAGAAACGAACCAAGCATCGTGATGACTTGGAGAATCTAAATATCATCCCATCTATCCTTCCCGACTATATACTGCCTATGGATGGCATGGTGAGTCGTGACAGTGTCTCGAGGGACTTCGACTACACTGTGATTACTGCATATCTCCCGAAGGGGATACGTTCAGTAGGACAAAAATTAGGACAAATCATGACGTTGAAGATCAGTGAATTAAACTTGGGAGACCACAAGAACTATGGCATGCTCGCCCCACACAAGTATTTGAGCAAGAAAAAGGGGAAGAAGTCAAGGATCATCCCCCAGCAGTGGACTATGGACATCATGAGGTCCACTATCTAGAACGTGATGAAGATACCACACTTTGGAAGGCATTAGGAGGTTAACGCGTGTGTTAAAATCCTGTTGTCTTACTTTCATGGTGGTTATATGTGGCTAGACAGATGCATCACCATATATCTGACGTTTATCCATCGGATCACTAGATTAATCATGCAAGGACCAGATCCACAAGAATTTTATCCGCTGTAGATCACGCCCTCGCATAGAAAATTAAAGATACCTGTGGTGATGTGGAAAAGGGGAAGCATGGCTACAAGGTATCCTCCATTCAGAATGGCACAGTGTGCCTAGACTACCAGTTGATCGCTGGTAAGCAATAAGGAAGAACATACCCATGTAGGTCATAGGGTTCATTGTTGATCTCGCGAGAAAATGCATTGAGAGACTACTGATGAACTTTGCAAGTTACCTCGCCAACCAGTTAGAACAAGATTGTCACAAATCTCAGTATCAGGGCTATGAGTTTCATTCTAGTTGGCTACTAATCCTCACCACCTTCATTTCCTGGGAGATGCTGGAAGGAGTGACCTTCCCTGAGATTGAGCCATCTGAATCCCTAGATGTGAAGTTCACCACGCTCTGGTATTCGACCAACATGGTGAACAATGGCAGTAAAACACAATGTTCCACACCTAGTACCTGCAGTTGAAGAGGGTTATTGAGTCTTTCCCTCGCATGATTTTGAACACCTTGCATAGGTTCAAACCATTTGTGAAGTTCCATGCAGATAGATATTTTATTTATATCACCGCGCGTGGAGACAAACATAAAGAAGAGCTCCAATATTATTATAATTTCATTGAGGAGAACATGGAGTAAATAACCAAGGAATGGCCTATAGATCTCCTTATACCAGTTGACTAGGTAGAACTATCTGACCCGACCTCATCGAAAGTCCTATGGTTACTCGTGAAAAGTACAATGCACCTAGCAGTAGCAGAAGGAAGAAAAAGGAAGAGGTATAGGAGCTGAACAATGCCTCAGAAAAGACTTCTTCAGACTCACCTGGAGGGGGAGGTGATGATGAAGTAGACAAAGAAGAGGACAAAGGAGAAGAAGATAAGAAAAAACAAGGTGAAGTAACACTACCTAGGGATCCTCTTGATGAAGTTGAGACCTCCAAGAAAAGAAATGTTTCCCCCACGAAACCTACATCGCGGAAGAAGTCCAAAGCTAGTAAACCACAGATGCAGACTATGCTCACGATGGATGACATATATCTCATCATCATTGTTGTCTCAGATACCTCAGAAGATATATTGCAGCACAGTGAAGCCAAGCAAGAGACCATGTATGATAGAATTGCAGAAGAGATGAAAGGGGTACAACAAGCCCTCTACTCTAGCTGCCCAGTGTCTATTACGCCCTTGTCATAAGAAGGAACAAAGTTGGGATATGAGCCTGCCCAGCTACGCCGAATAGTAGATGCAACCGAAGCTCACCTTCGTCATGTTTAGGAAGAAAAAGAACAGGCCACAGAGGCCTTAGGGCAAGCAAAAGAGGAATCCATAGAGCAATGTCGGGTTGCGCAACAAGAAAAAGATGACATCCAAGCCAAGTTTGCAGAGGATAGAGTGAAAATCTAGAAGGAGAAGGAAATAGTTGCTCACAGAGGATATTGGAGTTAAATAAGTAATCACTAGATCACTTCACTTTGTGACAGGCTTAGAATAGATGGAATAAGACCCAATGGAAATCCAAGTAGGGAATCTTGTTGAATCCATTCAACAGCTCCAACAAAGGGTAGCATAACTGAAGTTACAAGAAGTTCCAAGCACTCAGCAGTAAGTGTGAGACAAGAGAGAAGAAACTTCCCAAGGCGCAGTACAAAGAATCAAGGCATTATCCTTAGAATGTAAACAACTCAGCAGTTGAAGTGCACAAAATTTCGAGCACCTTGCAGAGGACCCTCAACTAAGGACACTGGAGTCACAGCTTCAAGATGCCAAGAAAAAAGCATCAATGGTGAAAGCATAGTTGAAGCCATTATCAGAGGTTGAGAGGATGAAACAATCCTAGGAACATCGCACAGTTCAACAATAAGTCCATGCCATACATAATATGGTCATGGAAGTGACTCAAAGACTCCATCCAGTGAAGGATGCAACTTGCATACTTTTTGAGGATATTGAAGGATGAGGTGCAGAACTGGAACAAGTGGTCACCATAGTGGAATAACGCTTGGAAGGACCTGTGATGGAGAAGGTTATTCAAGAGTTCGTCGAGCAGGAGGCTCTGGCGAAGCAACAGGTCGAGGCAACTCAAGCCAAGATCGAGGCATTTGAGGTAGAGTTACCCAGATCAGAGTGACTCGAGATGAGTCACAAGTGAGTTTTGGGGGCCTTTTGACCCTTGACCAAGTTTTGGAGAACCTTGGTCATGTTTGACCAGTTTTGGGACTTCAACAGTCTGGTCGAAGGTGGAGCGCAAGGTGAAGAAGATATCGCAGGATCTCGACCCCTTCTTAGGGCATTTTTGGGTTTAGGGTTTATGTAATGTGTATGGGATGTCGGCCCATGGGTTTACCCATGCCTTGGCCCCTTTTGTAGTGTACAAATAGAAAGCTAGGTGATGTAAGTAGGAGAGACGTGGTGCTAAGTGCTATATTGTGCTGAGTGTAGGTGATGTAAGTAGTTGGATCTATGTGATTGGGTTAGCTTTGTGCATACTGTGTGCATGAGAACTTGCAAAGATAAGTGAAAGTGACTGTAAAGAGGCTTTGTGTTGTAACCTAACTTGGGGAAGGAGGGTTCAATGAGGTGCACACAGATCTCTTGTCCTATGCAGAGTGGGTTCTTGTGGCTTTGTGCTTGTAAAATATTGACAAAATACAACAAAGAAGAGAAGAGTTGGTGGACGTAGCCCCACACTGGGGTGAACCACGCATATCCTATGTTGTGGTTTCTTTGTGCATTATAGTTGTTATGTTATTGATGTGATTTATGCTTAGTGCAGTGATATATGTTAGATGCACCTGATATAATAGTATCTTAGTGCTTAGTAATGGGAATTAATGCTAGATCTGATCTATTTCTATATGCTAAGTGCTTGGATGTATTAAATCTTTTGAATACTGTGTTGTTCTGTAATTAGGGTTTTCCCTTACGAAGTAAATATTAATGAATGTTAACTACTAAGTGCTCTATTAAGTGTTGTAATCACAGATTTGTGTCCCAGCTAGGTTGTAGACACTTGAGTCTTGCAACTACCCCTGCCTCTACCTCGAGTGACACTTCATTTTCTTCGCAGGTGTTCCCGAAAGGGTTGGTACTTAGGGTTTTGTTGATGCATTGTTGAAGCGTTGAACCCCGGGTCTTCCCATGTGCCAACAGGTGGATGCACATTTGGGCTATCCATAGGATTTTTAAAAGTTGTTACGATGGATGAGTCTTGGTGTGACGAATGTGTGTATGAGTGTCTTGGTGGGGTGAGGAAATTCATGTGAATCTCCCCAAGTTGTAAGTCAAGCCAATAATTCTCATATTTTAACTTTTTTCATAGTAATAAGACTTAGTTGGGTGTTAGGCACATTTTATGTCACCTGCACTATATCTGTGTCTCTCTTGTTTATTTCAAAAGTGTTCTCTTCGTTTCATGGATGTATGGTTAAGTGACTAAGTGTTAAGTTTTCCGTTGTGTTCGGAAAAACCACAGTGCTTGTTGGGCCTCATAAATGTCCTATTTTCATCCACCTTTCCCTTCATTATTCCTTACATTTCATCGTCCCATTAACCGTCCATCATACCATTTTCGTAACTATATGCGAGTTTCTCCTTATTATTTTCCATTGTATTCATTTCAGTATTATAAGTGAATTTGTGATTAAATATTAGAAAAATAACATATTTTCATTACATATCAAGGTTGTATGAGTTTGATGATGTGTACAGGCATATGTGAAAATTTCAACAAAGTCAAATATTACCACCTTGCCTCAAATTCGAATTTCATCTTCAAGCTTTGAAGATTTGAAGAATATTTGGGACAATCATTCAAGCATATTCAAAGGAGAAGATCATGAAAAATTTGAATGGCATATCTTCTCTAAGATATGTGAGAGATGTGTGGAGGATTTGAAGGGATCATATCTTCTAATAATGGGAAAGTAGTTGAGAAGGGTTGAGAGAATAGTGGATCTATAATTATGACACTCTTCAAGATTCTCATGTATATAAGAGAGTGTTCTCTCTTCATGAGGATCATCATGTTATTCATAATGGAGAGATTAGCTTGGGGAGTTAGAGAATCATGTAATTCATAATTTAGTCTTGTAATTAGGAGAAGGGGATTCTTAGCTTTGATTCTTTCATTGTTATTCGTTCATGCTTTTTCATTTGACTCTTGTAATATAATTTGAGACTGATTTATTATGTGAGCTCACATATGTCTTTTTTCATTCAACTCTTCACATGTTATATTTCTTTCCTAGATTAATTTCCTTCTTTCCTAGTTAGTCTTTCAATGCTTTCCTAGATTAATTTCATTTCAACAATTTAGATTAGATTACTTCTACTTTAGTCCTGCATATATAGTGTGTGTTCTTCGTAAGACTACGAACCTCGGATTGACAAATTAAATAGTAGGGAAAGTACTTAAAAAAAAAACAACTTTATTTAAACTAAAAAACTCAAACTAATTAATAAATTAGGGTTCTAACCGACCTTTAATGTTTATTTTTCTCTCCTTTAGTATTTATATTAAGAACTCCTCTTCGATTTTTAATCCAGGCTTCTTGTCCTGAAGATGGATCCTAATATGGATCCAAAACGTCGACAATCCATCAATAACACTGTGGCTTTTCTGAACACTACTAAAAACAATCCTCACCACAGAAATCTCATTGAACAAGTTTTAAGTTGTTATAAAAATTGTCTAAGTATACAAGAGAGTTGCACTAGAGTAGGAGTGTGACTCACCCGTAGCCTAGAACGAAATATGGGTATGATCTAGGTGAAGAGGTGTAGTCCGAATGACCCATACTTAGTGTTGCCAAGAAGGCAAGTGAGTAACATCATGGTGTTTCACGTCCTCAAGAGGTGCATGATCGCAAGGTTCGAGTAGGGACATTATGGAGACCTGACAGATGGTATCAAAGCTTGTTTATCACAAATTTTGAAGAAGGATTGGTGAGATATTCACCACTATCTCAATGATAGATGGTATCATATAAAAATCTGAAGCCAATTTTTTGTGGAGATAGTTCAGTGGGAATGTTCGCAGACTTGGTGAACAGTTCGATGGGGAAAACATGTTCATCATAGAGAATTTGCATCAGAATTAGTATCGAGGTTCTGGTTGACATTACGGTGGAATTCGATCTAGGAACACATCTTGCATAGACCAAGAGAAGATTTTGTGGGGAAAGGAAGAACTTGGACATGGTGGGTGATCACAGAGTTCATCGCAAGAATTGTAACATAATTGATCGCAGAGATGGTCTGGGAACATACTTGGTTGGTTTGATTTGCAATATAAGTAAGTGTCATACCTATGTGCACACCTTGAGAAGACCAAGAGTAGAGTTCCTTGGGTGAACCAAGCACTTGGGAAAGGAAAATGAATACAAGACATGTCGTAGGTATTTTCGTAGGTCTAATTGCATAAGTGATCACAAAATTCAACACATAGGGTGATTGTAGAATTGATCTTAAAGAGGATAATTTCTAGGTTGCAATAAGTGGAAGAACTTGGGTAATCTGGACAAATTGAGGCGACCTAGAGCATCTTCCCAACAAGGCAGTTGGTTGGGAACATTTTCATCATGACATATTCGTGTCATGCATCATCGAGAACAATGGTTGAGTTGAGTTGGGTTGTTATATGGATGGGTCAATCATAGCCTTTGGATGAGGTAACTCTTCACATATTTATGAAAGTCAGTTAACAATAGTATGACTTAACAATTGAGTAGTATGTGCATGGTTCCTTGAAACGAAAGAAGTCAAGGTGCAGATATGGAAAAACATTGGAGATGAGTTCGTCTAGTTTCATGAGAAGTTTGGGACTTAGATATATTTATAAATTGGATAGATGGAATCATCCGTGTATCGTAGTGAAGGTGTTTTGTAGGTTTGTGGAGATGTGGATGATGATTGAGGAAAGTTCATGAAGAGAGTCGGCGGTTTGGGTAAGTGAAGGTCCAAGATATCAAACTTAAACCATGCATGTAACAAAGAATGCCATTGGAAAGGTACAATTGGTTTTGATTTCTTGCATTTACTAGGTGTTGCGGTGAGTTATTTGAATGTAATTCGAATGAATTGGTGGTTAGTGAAATCTATTTCTGTGGTGAAAAATGACAAAATTGAGGGTGGCTCAAGTGGTGCATATTCAAAGAAGTTGCTATAGAAGGATTTGCCTCACCATTACTATCTTGCACAGAGGGCCTTTTTCTATTTCCCTATGCAGACTTGTCATCCCTTTTTGATGAATCCATAGCCAAAAATACATATGTTTCCACATATACGTGCCCTATCTACTATACAACATGCGTATACGCAGGCTGCTCCACTACAACCTGCGTACATCTGGATTTGTGCTAGAAAATACAAAAATGGAGTCGGGTTTTCATGTAACGACATGAGATCTATGATCCTTGGCCTTCCAGATACTGGAAACGTTTTGAATCATCCCTTTAGTTGCATTTTGAAGACTATAAAATCATAATTCCGAGCTATGGAAAAGAAGAGAAAGAATTCAACTTTGAGAGTAAAGTTACTCTGGAGAAATTACTTCATATTGAGTTTGCATCCCTTTGTCCCTCAAGTCTGAACATAGTGTTTAGCCCCCAAGATCTTTTCCTATTGTTGAGAGAACCTCATTGTCTCTCTCCTATGAGATTTCCTTTGGTGGAGGATTGAAGTGGTGGAGGCCCAATTGGAAGGAACTTGGTTTCTTGGTTTTGAACCATGTCGACACAAAAGTTTGTAATGTTGTCACTTCTACTGATCAATTACTAATAGAAATACTCCTTTCCCATCCTATTGGTATCATGAAAATATATGATTATTATCCATGGGCATGTTTGTAATGTTTATTAATGGATTATGTTATCTAATGTGCTAACCCCTTTATATTATCACTATGTACTTTCTTTGCTTGTTTGTTGAGAACTTGTTGCAAGTATAAAGGTTTGGGTCGAAGTGCTAAATGGTGGAACATCATCGAACGTTGGATCAAGGTAGGCCTCTTTCGTATCTTGAACAGTAGTTTATATAGCATAAAATAGATTTGAGTTGATTTATGCATTCATACCTGTCTGTTTTGGTTTACCCTTGGCCATAGAGAGTTTTTCCCTCGTAATAGAAATGTTGACTCCACTAGGGAGAGATCTTCCTTCTAAGGGTTGAAGTACTTTTTCTTCTTGCATTTCTCTTTTTCCTTTGTGTTTCTTGTTTTATCACTACTTGACAGATTTTGTTCACTCTGGGTCTGATTTTTCAGCCCTTTTACCCTTGCCTGACCTTGTTTTCAAGCCTATACATGCCCTACTTCATTGGCAGTCGCATACACATGTGTGTTGTCTCACTGCTAGTTGCGTATATACACCTTGTTTCCCTGAACAGTCACGCATACCACTTTCCCTTGCTTGTTTTCTTGGTTTAGTGACTGTTGGGTGGGTTTTGATGATTGTTGAGCCTTCTTAGGTCTTTGTAGTGCCTGTTGAGCTTCTCTGGGTTGACAAGAAACCTGTTTGGAGTTGAATTTTTGGGCGTAGTCTTTCTCATTGTTTTTCATTTTTGGTTTGTCCTTGAACCCTGGGTTGTTTGTTGTTGGCATGTTTACAGGCAGGTGTGCTTGTCATTGATGGAAAGATCGGAGTATGCAACGATGGAAAAACAGGGACAACGTAAGTCCGAGAGGAGAAGTGAAAGTGATCTTTGGATCCCATTGAGAATTCTTGATGAACGTCAGATCTGAGCCCGAGGTCCGACTGATGTTGGATCCAGGAGAACCTGCACGTTCTTTAAAGAGCAAGGTGAAGAAGGGTTATGAAATCCTGAAGGCAGGAGGACAGTTTTGGATACCGGGAGTTGGAAGAGTTGAGACTCTTCATCATCAGGAGTCCTAGAATTGCGAAATGTGAAACCCCAAAAACCTGAAATAGGCACATCGACCGGAGGTTCAGATATCGAGAGTTGGAGGAGTCAAGAGTCGAAACTCTTCAACACAGGAGTCCTGAAGTGCCGAAATGAGAAACTTAAAAAAATCCTGAAACAGGCACATCAACCGGAGTTTCGGATACTGGGAGTTGGAGGAATCAAGAGTCGAGACTCTTCATCATCAGGAGTCCTGAATTCATGAAATGAGAAACACCAAAACACCTTTTTGTGTAGATTTTATATACCGGGAGATGGAGTGTCAAAACACTTCATCACAAGGAATGTTGGAATGCTGAAATGCAAAAAACACCTTTTGGTGTTGGTTTCGGATATCGGGAGTTGGAGGAGTCAAGAGTCGAGACTCTTCAACACAGGAGTCCCGAAATGAGAAACACCGAAAATCTTGAAACAAGCACATCAACCGGAGTTTTGGATACTGGGAGTTGGAGGAATCAAGAGTCAAGACTCTTCATCATCAGGAGTCCTGAAGTCACAAAATGAGAAACGCCAAAAAAACTTTTTGTGTATATTTCGAATACCGGGAGATGGAGCATCAAAACACTTCATCACAAGGAGTGTCAGAATGTCAAAATGCGAAAAACACCTTTTGGTGTTGGTTTCGGATACCAGGAGTTGGAGTGTCGAAACACTTTGCAATAGGAATGCCAAAATGACGAAACACCGAAATGTGTTTTCGAATAAGGATATGGTCACCGCCGATGGTCACATCGTTGGAGAGATGTAGAGAAGAGCTCAAAGAGACAAGCTCCATTTTGGAGTTTTGGACATGGAGAGTCGAGATGACTCATCACAGAATCCCCGAAATGCGAAATATATGTTCAAAATTGGCCCTTGGTCATAACCCATGGTCACATCGATGAAGGATCAAGGGAGGAGGTAGCATGAAGCTAATCTCCATTTCGGAGATCGTGAAATGGAGATTCGAGATGCCTCACCATAGGGATGTCGAAAATTCGAATGTCTGAATGTCTAAATGTCGAAAGGCCGAATTGCGAAATGGCGAAATAAGCGCGAGACCCATCATTTATGATCCAACGGTGCAGGTTATTCAGGAATATGATTGAAGGGCTACTGTTTCTCTTGAAAGTTAATCGATCAGTGGTGATTCAGTTGCTGAAGCTGTCTTTGGAGGTTCACAGTGTAACTGCTAGAAACCGTTGATGGTTTCTGCTAGAGGACTCAAAGAGACTTTTGTGTGATTTCCAGAAGAGCTAAAGAGTCTCAAGGAATTTTCCAATGGAATGAAGACTGTTCGTAGAGGAAATTGACATATGGATGAGCATTGAATCTTGTAACTTCAAAAGAGAGGATGAGATCGACTATGACAGAGAAGACAAAGAGTCTCGATTATTGGAGAGGCGATGGAATCTCAGCATAACACTCAGTGATGATGGACACATGGATTTTTACCCATGATTTTGGTCATCATGATGATGTATTGATGATGGTGTACTCAGGCTCTTCACAAAAACTTTTTCCTAAGAAAAGTTGCTTTCTTCTCTTTCCAGAAATATCATTTTTGAAGGAGGTTCGTAGGCTGCTAATACATTTGCCTGCAAGAATGCATGATTCTCGCAGGCTACCTTAAGCCAGCGTGCGAGAAGTTCGCTTTGTGTTGAAATTCTAGGGTACGAACTCTTTCTTAAGCAAGGAAAAAGATGAATTCTCGATGATTCTAGAAGGGAGTCTTCTAGAAGGATGAGATGGAATTTGAATGGTTATCTTAGTACTGGATTCCCTGATATTTTGGGATCATTCTTATCCAAGTAACTAATTCATTCTCTCCTATATATTGAGGGAATTCTCAGGGAAAAGGTTAAGAAAACAAGATTAAGCAAGATTCATTGGAGAATTAGTGAAAGAATTGTGTGAAGGATTGAAGCTTGAACAACAGGCTAGGAAACTCCAGCAAAGACATCATAAGGGTTTTGATCTTCTTCATGCGAGTGAGCAAGTGTGTGTGTCAGAGCCAAGGGCCATCAAAAGGAAGTTTGCGACATCAAGGCTCAGGTTTTAATATTTACTTTCCATCAATATGATACAGTAATATGTCCCTTTCCCATAAAGCTATTTCCACTTTATTGTATAATTCCTTGATCATATACATAGATTGACCTTTGAATAGATTGTGCTTTCTTCACTTTGGTTGGTTTGTGTTGTCTTGGTCTTGGCTACACAAGAGCACTGGAGCGAAGATGGAGAAACAAAGACCACAGGAAGCGATAATAAGGTATGTTCTTAGTTCTTGCCTCCTATTTATTTAAATGGTCAAAATCTAGGGAAAGAGTCATGTTCTGTCTTTCTTTGTTCTAGATCCAGGTGGATCTAGGGAGATCGGTTAGTGTCCGCACCTACGGATTTATCCAATAACAAAATTGGCGAGTCCACTGGGGAACAATCTCGTTTTCTTTGTGGTTTTTGGTTATTTTCTGTGGCCATTTTCTCTTGTTTCACTTTTCTCCTTTCCTATCAATCTCTGAGTCTTCAAGATATCCTGATAGACCCTCTAGGTCCAGAGGCCTTTTCAATTTTTGCTTCATTTTCCAAAAATTTGATTAGTTTCAGAGGTTATTTCACTGTACTTCACTTTTTCCTGCGAGAATCGACAGAGTTTGCACTCAGCCTTTAGGTTGCAGTGCGAGGTTCTCGCACCCTGCTTAAGGGCCACCTGCGAGAATGCCTAATTCTCGCACTGTGTAATACTACCAACCTGCGAACTCATTTTTTCACAATTTTGGATTTGAGCTTTGGCATCTTCAACTGCCCAGATAAGTCTAGGTTCCTTATAAGAGTTTCTTGGACCATTGATTGATGTATTTATTGTCTTCGTTTGCGTGCATGAACAGTCTTAGGATTTCAAGGCTCTTCTTGTCAATTTTGTCTTGACTTTTCTTGGCAAAACCATACTCTCTGATTTCAGATCTGAGTGTGTTTGATTAGTTAAGAACCAATGATTGGTTGAAAGTTGAGTTTTCTTGGTCTTTATCATTTGCTTATTGTTTGAAAGATCACTTTCCTCGTGCAATTGAAAAGACTAGTTTGGGTTTCTTTGTTTTAAGAAATGTTCATTATTGAATTTAGTGAAATTTTTGAAACAAAAAGATTCAATTTCTTGCTTTATATTAGATTGGGGGTATCCTTGCATTTCAAGTAGTGAAATTGCATGATTCTTGGCATTTTTTGATCTTAAATTGGGGGGGGGCATGAATCGTGCATTGGTGTTCAGTACCTTTTTCTCATTTCTTGAGAATCTTGATATTGATGGGTTTAATATATTTTGGGACATCGTGCATATGGGAATGATAAATGTTTTCTCCTTCTCGTAGCATAGATTTCATCGAAATGAAAAGATTGCATCTTCATATCTTTGCATAATTTTCGAGTCGGTCAAAACACCATATTGTCCACGCCATCTTCCTTTTGAGTAACAACAACCATAAAATGAAGCGCTTATAAAAATTGATTAGACATTTTTATCTTTTCTGGTAGAAAACCTACATTAGATTAGTCGTAGGGCTTTGGAATATGTGTGAAAGATAACTTTCCAAAGTTGCAAACAAACATAGAATCTTGAGTTAGGGAGCGTTTAAATCCACTTATTACATTTTGTCCTGGGAATCCCTTCTAACACAAGGGTCAATCACGAGGTCGCATTAAGACTAGCAGAGTTACTCACCCTGCTTTGTTGGTCTTGGTGTAGAGATTGCACATATTACGGGGATCACTCGGAGGTATACCCACAATGATGAGTGGAAGACTTTTGAGTTGATTGTGGGCTAGATACCCTGCCCTTGCATGTGGATTGGACTGTTGACTATTCCCCTAGGTTTTATTGTTGTTGGCGGTGACCTTAGTGGCCTATCTTTCTAGGTTCTTACCCAAGGTGACTGTGGAGGGGCAAGTCTTCATGGTATCTGGAATCGACGTTGGCCAAACTCACTCGGGCTCCTTGGAGGGTATACCCATGATTATGTGTGGGATCTTGCACCAGGGTGTAAGTCCGTTAAGAAGGTCGTCAACGTAACTTTTCCACCCACTCTATCTTATCCCCTTCTTACATTGTTCCCGCGACATTGGATTTCATCACCAACTAGTGCGTTCATTGTGAGAAGGTTTTGTTTGCTTGTTTGCTTACTAGATTTTAGCGTGTGCTATTTGTTTTCCCTAGCGAACTCTAGGTTGGATTTATTTAATGGCGTCAGTTCCTGGAATGACTAATGAAGGAACCCCTACTCTAGGGGAAACTTTTGTTTTTCCTTATGGAAACATTGGTCCTCCTCACATCGCTACTTTGAGCCTTCCAGGTCTCACTATTGGATTACCAGTATGGTTGTTTTCCACTCAGGTAACCCCAAATGCAGTTAGTACTTCAGTCACAAGAACTTCCCCCCAAGAGCATCAACCTCATGTTGATCCTTCACCTTCTTCACCAGTAAGGTCTTCTTCGCCTTCTTCACCTACAAGGTCACCTTCCGTTTCATCTTCTTCGTCGGGTAAAAGTTCTGACACTAGTAACCCGGTGAATAAGAAGAAGAAGAAAAGGAAGATTAAGAAGAAGAAAGATAAACAAGGGTCAAAACCTCCAACCACTGTCAAACATGTTGGAAAAAAACCAGTTACTGTTAATTGTGTTGGGAGTGTTGATGATGTCAATATCGCCCAAACAACTCGTAAGCCCAAGTACCCTTGCAAGCTTTGTAAGGGTAGCCATCTTCTTAAGGATTTCCCTAGTATACCCAAGGTTATAGAAGTATGGCCTACACATCCTTGCCAACCCATGTCGTTAGCCTTTGAACAACATGTTGATGACTTCCCATCAACTAGTCGCGATACCGTTGAGAAGAAAAAAAGTAGAGCCACGTTCCCATGTATGTTATGCAAAGGGAGTCATCTAACTCATCTTTGTCCTCATATGGAAGAAGCCTCGAAATTATTGGAAGACATGACTGTTTCATAGCCTCAACTCCCAGCCGCTTATCGCAAGCTTTCTCTCAACCCACCTGTAGTTGATGGAATGACCACTCCGGTCCCTTCACCGGTCAATCTGGTTGATCATGTCGTCAATCTGGTCACATCCTTAGTTGAACCAGTTGACAAAGTGGTTGATCCGATACCATCCTCGATCAATCCCACTCTCCCCTCAGAGAGTGAAGTCCAAGCAGTCGATCCGTTTACACCTGTCGACCCCATTCTCCCCTTGGAGAATGAAACCCAAGTGGTCGATCTGATCTCTCCATCGGTCGATCCTACTCTCCTGCTAGAGAGTAAACTCGATATTGCCCATTTTTTTCTCGTTGATACAGACTCTGTCATGTCAGGGGGTATTCCTCCTTCTCCTGTGAAACTCCCTCCAAGTAATGAGGCCATCCGTTTTGATTGGGGTGTGCTAACTAGACCTCGTCTTCCCTCTTACAGTCCTTTCCAGATTACAGTACAGGTTTGTGGTCAAGACATTCCCCAAACGTTGATATATGAAGGTTCGTCTGTTAGTATTTTGTACTCTATTGCTTGGAAAGCTTTGGGTTATCCTCCACTTGCACCGGTTATGCGGAATCTGTTAGCTTTTAATAGACGAACTAGTCAACCTTTAGGGACCCTTCCTCAGTTTCCTGTAACTTTGGGAGGGAAAACTGTCTTCATTGATGTCATGGTAGTCCAAGACCCCTTGGATTTCGCTTTACTCCTTGGGCAAGATTATGTATATGCCATGAAAGATATTGTGTCTACTCTTTTTCATGTGATATCTTTCCCTCACGATGGACGGGTTGTGACTATTGATCAACTTTCATTCATTGACCCTACCTGGATTGCCTCCCTGAATGGTTCTTATATGCAGACGGTATCGCCCCTGCCACAGGTCAATTATGTGGCGTTGTCGCCCATGGCTTCAACTTCTGATGAATTAGATCCAGTAGTTGACATGGTGATCTCTTCGATAGGGTTGTTAGAGTCTGATCTCTTTCCTCCTGTCGTGACCCTCGACATGGTGTCCTTCCAGAGTGTGTTTCTTCCATCTAGTGAAGACCTCTTGGAATCCATGACCGAGTTTTGTCCCTTGACATGGTGTCATTCCAGAGCATTGTCCTCTTGGAATCCATGCTCAAGAACATAGGTCTTTGAGAATAATTTTCTAATTTCAAGCTCGTTAAAAAATGAAACCACTCAAAGATAGTTTTTTTCTCTGTGGAAACCTCGTTAAAAAATGAAATAGAGGTTACGAGCATAGTTCTTATTTCTATGTCAAGCTCGTTAAAAAATGAAATAGTTTTCCCCTCTCTGTTTGATTCAAGTCCTTCGTATAGTATTTGAAGCTTCATTTCATTATCCTTTGCATTTGGATGAAACACAGCTTTGAGGGAATTTACTTTCAGCCTCTGGACTTCATGCTGAAGTTGAGTCGCTAGATTCTTAAGCTGGGGGCTAAGTACCAACCATGTGAATTTGTAGATAATGCGTTGGGAAGTTCAAGCATAGTTTTCTGTGGTTCAAGCTTGTGTAAAAATGAAATGACTTACCTCAAGAATAATTTCCTCTGGTTCAAGCTTGTGTAAAAATGAAACCAGGTCCAAGCATATTTTTGTTTAGTTTTTAAGCTTGTGTAAAAAATTAAAATATATTCCAAGCATAGTTTTGTTTTGTTTTAAAGCTTGCGTAAAAATGAAAACAATCCCGAGATTAGTCTTTGTTCTTTCTCATGCTCGTAAATACATGAGAATAAGTTACCGAGCTTAGTCTTTGTTCTTTCTCATGCTCGTAAATACGTGAGAATGTAACCGAGTATACTTTTATCACTTTTTCAGGCTCAACAAGGTTATACGAAAAAGGAACCCCCCTGGAGTCCTCTTTAATCTCTTTTCAGACTCTCTAAACATGAAAAGATCGCCGAGCGAACTTGCTATTTTCATGCTCGCTAAAGTATTTGAAGTACGTGTCTGGTGAGCGATAATTTATCTCTTTTTCGGTCTCATTTAGACTATTTTACGAAAAAGGAACTGAGAGAGTTCTCTTTTAAGAGTTTTTCCAAACTATATAATTTTGAAAAACTTTCGAGTTTTCTATCTCTGGACTCGTTAAACAAACATTGACAGACCCGTGATGGGACCGAACCACTCCTTCTTAGGGTTTGTTAAACATACTCTGAGGGACTCATCCGAAGGATGAGCTTACATCAACAAGCATATGTTATCCTCCTCACGCTTGCGTAAAAATAAAGAGGTACTCACCAGAAACGGTGGGGGAAAATTTGGGAAAGGGATATGTTTTCATCTTCGTATTGATTGGCAGTAAGTGTCTCTCTTGAACATGACACCCCCTATTCATCATTTGAAGCCGGTTTGGGAAATCCATTTGTCTCTCATTCGATTGATTACAAGATCATTCCCTGTGTCGTCTTTGAGTCAATCCTGCCAAATCATTCATCCTATCATTCATTTGTTCAAGAGAATTCCATTTGAAGCCTATATTGAGTCATCCATCTGCATTTTTCCATTCTCTCTGTATCGGCCTTCCTTGTGTCCAGTTCAATTCACATCATACTTTGTTTCACCTTCAAGATCTGTTACTCATTTCATGTCATTAATTGGGGATACATCAAGGCCCTCCTGTGACGAGTTTTGTTTCATCGACTTCAAGTCATTATCCGGAATCAAGACTTAGAAATTATTTAGTACCTTGGAGCTTGCATGCCTCAATGGAAAGTTTCCTCGCTTTCGACAGTGGATTTACATCATTGACCCCTGATCGAAATATTCCATCGGATGTTCGACTTCAACTCATCTATTCACACTCAATGGATTGTACTATGGTACCTTGGGAGTCATTGACATCAAGGGTGATTTCCCTCGCACTTGTTAACGGTTTCATCAATGACCAGTAATCAAGTGGTTTCTACCATGTTCGACTTCAACACATCTAATCACATGGTTAGATTCGTACTTTCAGTGACAAAATTGAAGACCTTGGATATCATCTTTGTGATCCAGGTTGCGATGGGGTATGTATAATTTGTGACACATAGATCCACTGTGTATGTCTCGTGGCTATATCGTCTTGATTTGAAATTTCTCGCATAGATCCACAGTGTATTCCGGTGACTATGCTATATTTTGACGGCATGGATCCACAGTGTATGATTGGTGGCCATGACCCATGTCTATAATGTCATCAGTCTGTGATCTGAGTATGGGAATGCCTACCTCAGAATGGGTATATATGATATTCTGTAGATGCTTGGTTGTTCGCAGGTTTCCAATTAGGTGTGCTTTGGGTTCTCGACACACACATGCAGCTTACAAAGTCTATCGGTTGTCGCTGGTTCCAACCTCATACTTTGGGGGGCATTCTGTTACCCATGATTTTGGTCATCATGATGATGTACTGATGATGGTGTACTTAGGCTCTTCATAAGAAATTTTTCCTGAGAAAAGTTGCTTTCTTCTCTTTCTAGAAATATTATTTTTGAAGGAAGTTCGCAGGCTTCTAATACATTTGCCTGTGAGAATGCATGATTCTTGCAGGCTGCCTTAAGCCAGGGTGCGAGAAGTTCACACTATGTTGAACTGCTAGGGTGCAAACTCTTTCTTAAGCAAGGAAAAAGATGAATTCTCGATGCTTCTAGAAGGATGAGATGGAATTCAAATGGTTATCTTAGTACTGGATTCCCTGATATTTTGGGATCATTCTTATCCAAGTAACTAATTCATTCTCTCCTATATATTGAGGGAATTCTCATGTAAAAGGTTAAGCAAACAAGATTAAGCAAGATTCATTGAAGAATTAGTGAAAGAATTGTGTGAAGGATTGAAGCTTGAACAACAGGCTAGGAAACTTCAACAAAGACATCATAAGGGTTTTGATCTTCTTCATGCGAGTGAGCAAGTGTGTGTGTCGGAGCCAAGGGCCATCGAAAGGAATTTTGCGACATCAAGGCTCAGGTTGTAATCTTTACATTCCATCAATATGATACAGTAATATGTCCCTTTCCCATAAAGCTATTTCCACTTTATTGTATAATTCCTTGATCATATACATAGATTGACCTTTGAATAGATTGTGCTTGCTTCACTTTGGTTGGTTTGTGTTGTCTTAGTCTTGGCTACACAAGAGCACTGGAGCGAAGCTGGAGCAACAAAGACCATAGGAAGCGATAATAAGGTATGTTCTTAGTTCTTGCCTCCTATTTAATTCAATGGTCAAAATCTAGGGAAAGAGTCATGTTCTGTCTTGCTTTGTTCTAGATCCAGGTGGATCTAGGGAGATCAGTTAGTGTCCGCACCTACGGATTTATCCAATAACATGGATCTAATTTCCATAGAAGCTGAAGAGTTACAATGATGATCAGGCAGAGGACTCGACATAGAGAGAGCATGCAGAAGCATGGTGAGATAGCATGCACAAGGTGCACAGAGACTATAAGTATGCAGAACAAAGAAGACATGAGTGTTGTTGTTGTTGAGATGGATTCAGGAGTGTAGAAGGAGGAGTGTGCAACAGTTGAAATACAAAGAAGAGGAATGGTGCATTGAATGGACATGGTGCACAGAGCATAAAAGGAAGAAGAACAGAAAGTGCAAAGCATGTGTGCAACAAGATATTGAGACACTAAAGGAAGGCTGAGGTGCTCTGGTAGAGAAAAAAAAAAGATAAAAAATCACAAGAAGATGTAGACAGAGAGACATTGATACAGGAGAAAATAGAAGCATAGAAGAACAATGATAAGCCTGGTAAGCCAATGATAAATATTGTATCACTATGATAAATTTATAAATATATATATATAAATATATTTCAGGGTGGAAGGGAGGTGTTAGGGAGGACTAGTTGTCCTCAGCGTTTCAAGTGGGTGCTTGAACACAGGGAGTTGTAGCTTCCATCTAGTTGCAGCCAGAGAAACCAGGGTGGCAGGGTGGTGCAAGGGAGAACTATTGTTCTCTGTTATACAGTTTGGTGCCTGTGTGACTGGAAGTTGGTGCTTCCATCTAGTTGGTACTGGAACACTTAGGGAGTTAGTGCTTCCTTCTAGTGGGTGCTAGAGAAACCAGGGAGTTTGTGCTTCCTTCTAGTAGGTGCTAGAGAAAACAAAGAGTTGGTGCTCTCAACAAGTTTCATCTTGCAAAACAGAGGTTGTAGCCTCATTATGATTTGGTGCTCATAAGTATGATAATGTACAGAATGTAAAGATTACTTATCATATAAAGAAGAAGAGGTTTTTACCCTTTATGGGTTTCCTCAGGAAATATCTATCTCTGTATATTTCATATGTGTGAATGATGTTGAATGTTCTATTGCTTACTTCCATGCATTATTTTGATTGTCATTCAGTGCTCTGCAAAGAGTTTAAAATAAGCATAATTGTTTAAGCTCGGTAACAACTGATTCACCCCCCCCCCCTCTCAGTTGTCCAACAATTGGTATCAGATCCAGGCCCTTTTATCTAAGGGTAGATCCTAGAGATTAAACATGTCAATCCATGAAGTAAATTCAACCAATAAGGCCCCTATGTTCAATGGAACAAACTTTACCTTCTGGAAAGTTAGAATGAGAACCTACATAATGGCTTTAGGTGCAGATGTCTGGGATGTGGTAGATACTGATTATGTAAAGCCGGTTGTACTAGCTAATAAGGATGACAAGCTAGAATTTAGATTCAACACTAAGGCTATGAATGTTATCTTGAGTGGGCTTGCAGAAGAAGAATTCATAAAAGTTATGCACCTAGGAACTGCCAAAGAAGTCCCTATCCTATGATCCACTCGAAGCTAATCGCCTATGCATTGCTCGAAGCTCATTGCTCATTGTGTATCTCAACGTGTAACCTAACCTAACCTCATCGAAGCTAATCGTACCTAATTGCTCATTGTGGGACAAACTCATTAGCAGTTATGAAGGTAATGAGAAGTTAAAGGATGCCAAGCTTCAAACCTACAAAGTACAGTTTGAACAGTTGAATATGAAAGAAGATGAAACTGTTGGAAAATACTTTCTGAGAGTTGAAGAACTAGTAAATGCAATGAAAGCACCTGGTGAAAAAATTGAGGAACCTTCTTTAGTTCAGAAAATTTTGAGATCTCTACCAGATAGGTTCAACCCGAAGGTCTCTGCTATAGAAGAACTTAATGATCTAAAAACCTTGGAGTTTGATCAACTTCTAGGAACGTTGACTGCATATGAAATGAGAATAGTTAAAGATAAACTTACCTCCAGAGAAGCATCATTTAAGGTAGACAAGAATGAGGATTATGAGCCTGATGAAATTGAAGAAAAAATTGTGAAGAGACTGAAGAAGGGATCAGGAAAATACAAAGGTAAACTGCCTTTCAAATATTTCAACTATGGAAATATAGGTCATTTTTCAAATAAATGTCCTCACAAAAGAAATGATCAGACATGTGATGATGAGGAGAAGCACAAACAAAAAAATTTCTTTAAAGAGAATAATTTTAGGAAGAAAAGTCTTTATGTAAACAATGATGATGATCCTTGAAATGATGAAGACAATGACTCCTCTATTGAAGATAAACTAAATGACTTCATACTTATGGCCAAAGAGGACTATGATAATAAAAGAATAGGAAGTGAGGCTAATGAAGAAGAAGTTGTGGTTGATATGGAAGGAGAGCTGATCAGTGCACTGGAAGAGATTGACAGACTCAAAATTAAGAACATAAAGTAAAAAAAAAAATTGATACAGTTTGAGAAAGACAGTAAACAACCTGATGAAGACTTTGCCATACTAAAAGTGGAATTAGAAGAAGCAAAGAAAATCAAGGACATTCTGAAACAACAATTATCAGAAAAGAAGGCAAGATGTAAAGCTCTGGAAGAAGAAGTAATGAAAACTAGAAAAGCGTTGGAGAGGTTTCAAGCCTTGTATCATTAGAATCTGTCAAGTATCAAAGCCTCATAATGATTAGCCACCATTCTGAATTAGCAAAGGAATCTAAATCTGAAAACTAGATTGGGTTATGAAGAGGGATCAAGTAGTGGTCAACCAAGAAACAAAGAACCTATCAAGTTTGTCAAATCCTCAAACATTGACAACATTCACTCTGCAGAAACAAAGAAAGAAAATCAACCACCAAGAAGGAATGAAAGAAAAAGTACCAGAACCGAATCTGTAGATCAAAGAAATTATTGGCATGAAAGAAATTGACCCCCTCAAAGAAGATAGAGTTTTTCTAGGTACCAACGTTTTTTCTATGGATATTGTTTCTTTTGCTCTAACTTTGGTCATAAAGCTATAAACTGTTCTTTTAAATTAAATTATGAGCAATCAAGACATTCAAGGTATAGATATCTGCCACAACAAAGAATGAGACATCCAAGTAACAAACCACCATAGACTGCAAATCGCTTGATGGATGGGAAAAGGACACAGGTTAAGCATAAAAATCGTTATGATCCTTTATTCGATGAACCAGAATGTTACATCTGTCATAACTATGGACATAAATCTATTGACTGTCGCTTAAGGAACTATGAACTAGATTTGAATTCCCCTGCTGAAAATGTCAAGGTTTGGAAGAAGAAAGAAAGTGACAAGTGTGGATTAGTGTTGTCAGCTTAAAGATAAATGAACCCTTGGTATATAGACAATGGATGCTCCAAACATATGACGGGAGACAAAGGTAAGTTTCTATCTCTAAGTGAAAGAAAATCAGGAAATGTAACCTTTGGAAATGATGCTCTAGGTAAAATAAAGGGTAAAGGGATGGTGAGTTTAAGTAATGGAAAAGGAAAAGACCAAGATGTTCTGCTTGTAGATGGGCTGAAACACAATCTTCTCAGTGTAAGTCAAATGTGTGACAGAGGATGTGAAGTGGTGTTCACGTCCAAGGACTGCAAGATAAAGTCTGTAAATAGGACAAGTGGTGGCCAAAGGCATAAGGATATAAAATAATGTATATGTGCTGAAAGAAGATAGAGAAGAGTGTCATCTAAGAAAACATGATGAAATCTGGTTATGGCATAGGAGACTTGGACATCTAAACTTTGACCACTTAATCAAGCTCAAAAATATTGAGGTAGTAAAATATCTTTCGAGAATATCAAAGCCCCAAGATTCTATGTGTAAACCCTGCCATGTAGGAAAGCTAACCGGGACACAGTTTAAGTCCAAGAGCTTTACTTCAACAGAGAAGCCAATCCAACTAGTTCATATGGATTTATGTGGACCATCAAGATAGGAAGGCACAGGGAAAGAAAACTACTTCATGCTAATTATTGATGATTACTCCAAAATTACTTGGGTTGCCTTTCTCAAGGAAAAAGATGAAGCATTTGAGAAGTTTAAAAAATTTAAGTCTTTAACTGAGAATCAAACAGGCAAGAGGTTAAAGGTAGTAAGATCATACAGAGGAGGAGAATTTATGTCAAGTGATTTCAAGGAATTCTGTGATAAGCATGGGATCAAGAGAGAATACACAATCCCAAGGACTCCACAACAAAATGGAGTAGTTGAGAGGCAAAACAGAACAGTGTAGCAAATGGCCAGGTCAATGATGAATGAGAAGAACATTAGTCAAACCTACTGGGTAGAAGCAATACACTGAACAGTCCATGTTCTTGACAAAGCCCACCTCAGACCACAAAGTGACAAGACACCTTATGAACTGTGGTATGAGAGACCTGCTTCAATCAAACACTTAAAAGTATTTGGGAGTAAATGTTACATAAAGAATAATGATGAGAACCTTGGAAAATATGATGACAGGGCTGATTAAGGTATATTCTTAGGGTATGCTACAAATAGTAAAGGATACATATTCTATAATAAGAGGCTTCATAAAATGGTTGACTGTATTGACGTAAAATTTGATGAGGAATCCCAACAAGAGAGGTGTACAAAAATGAGTCTTCTACAGAGGACACAGCTGAAGCTGAAGATGAACAGGTCCAAGAATCAAAAAATGAAGAATCTGAATCAAATGAAGACACAGATACTCAGACAGACTCAAATCAATAGAAAACTTCAAACTCCTCCTCTAGAATCACTCAAAAGAATCATCCTGCAAGTCAGATAATTGGTGAAAAAGACAAAGGTGTACAAACCAGGAGAAAGATAATAAAAAACACTAAACAATCACATATAGCTTTCATATCCATCCTGGAACCCCAGAATTTTGATGAAGCTAGAAAAGATGACCATTGGGTTAAAGCAATGAATGATGAACTTGATCAGATTGAGAAAAACAATACGTGGGAAATGGTTCATAGACCTGAAGGTAGAAATATCATTGGTTCCAAATGGATCTTTAAGAATAAGTTGAATGAGGAGGGACAAGTTGTCAGCAACAAAGCAAGATTGGTCTGTAAAGGCTATGCTCAAATAGATGGACTAGATTTTCATGAAACATTTTCACCCGTAGCAAGATTAGAAGCTATCAGAATATTTCTTGCCTATGCTTGTCATAAAAGGTTTAAAGTCTATCAAATGGATGTCAAGTTAACTTTTCTAAATGGATATTTAAATGAAGAAGTCTATATGGAAAAACCAGAGGGTTTCGAACTATCTGATAACCCTGACTTAGTATGCAAGCTGAAGAAATATTTATATGGGTTAAAACAAGCCCCTCGTGTCGGGCATCAAAGACTGGATACATATCTCAAAGACAAAGGGTTCAAGAGAGGAACAATTGAAAACAATCTATATATCAAAACAGAGGATAATGATTTGCTCATCGTGTTGGTCTATGTAGATGACATCATCTTCAGATGTAATAAGGATTCATTGGTGCAATGGTTTGCATCTGCCATGGAGTCTCAGTTTGAAATGTCTATGATAGGTGAATTGACATTTTTTCTTGGTCTGCAAATTACTCAGAGGTCTGAAGGGATGTTCATTTCTCAAGAAAAATATCTAAGAGAAATGTTGAAAAGGTTTCAAATGGAATATTCTAAACCTTTGGGCACACCTATGGTTACTGGATTCAAATTAAGCAAGGATGATGACTCACCTGATGTTGATCAAAGTTCATATAGTTCAATGATAGACAATCTGTTGTACATCACAACATCTCGTCCAGAAATAATGCATGTTGTTGGGATGGTAGGAAGATATCAGTCTGCACCAAAACAGAGTCATTTGCTAGCTATCAAAAGGATATTCAGATATTTGAAAGAAACAATGAACTATGGCCTATGGTATCCTAAGAATCAGAATTTTCAATTATCAGTCTACTCAAATGTTGATTGGGCTATCTGCGTGGATGAAAGGAAAAGAAAGAGTGGAGGTGCATTCTTCTTAGGTGATTCTCTAGTAGCATGGTTGCATAAAAAGAAAGGTTCCATTTATTTATCAACTACAGAGGCAGAGTACATTTTTGCTGCTACCTGTTGCACTCAGGTATTATGGATGATTTAGACACTTGCAGACTTGGAGGTAAAATATGTTGCACTGATCCCAATTCATTGTGATAACACTAGTTCCATCAGTGTGTCAAAGAATCATGTATTCCACTCCAATACCAAGAATATTCCCATAAAATACCATTTTCTGAGAGAGTAGGTCACCAATCAGATTGTTCAGGTCCATTACATTCCAACCACAGAAAAAATTGCAGACATCTTTACTAAACCCCTAGCCAAGACACCATTTGAATATCTCCGACAAAAGCTGGGTGTCATCCCGTCTCACACCTAAGAAAGTCCATCCTGTTAGGGGGAGTTTTGTATTGATTGAATATATGATACCTCCTAAAAATACTGCAACAGCTCAGGGGGAGCATGTTTTCTTTGACATTGATTTCAAAGGGGGAGAAAAGGAGTGGTCTCGACCAGATGCTACAGTTGGAGGTCCAAACAAATTAGCGCAGTCATTCAGGGTTGCCATCAATGCCAAAGGGGGAGATTGTTGGCATGTTTACAGGCAGGTGTGATTATCATTGATGGTAAGATTAGAGTATGCAGGGATGGAAAAACAGGGACAACGTAAGCCCAGGACGAGAAGCGACAGTGATCTTTGGATCCCATTGAGAATTCCCAATGAACATCAAATTTGAGCCCAAGTTCCAACCGACGTTGGATCAAGGAGAACCTACACATTCTTTAAAGAGCAAGTTGAAGTGGGGTTACGAAATCCCGAAGGCAGGAGGACAATTTCATATACCGGTAGTTGGAAGAGTCGAGACTCTTCATCATCAGGAGTCCTGGAATTGCGAAATGTGAAACCTCAAAAACCTAAAACAGGCACATCGACCGGAGGTTCAGATATTGGGAGTTGGAGGAGTCAAGAGTTGAGACTCTTCAACACAAGAGTCCCGAAGTGACAAAATGAGAAATGTTGAAAATCCCAAAACAAGCACATCAACCAGAGTTTTAGATACCGGGAGTTGGAGGAATCAAAAGTCAAGACTCTTAATCATCAGGAGTCCTAAAGTTGCAAAATGTGAAACGCTGAAACACCTTTTTGTTTATATTTCGGATACTAGGAGATGGAGCGTCAAAACACTTCATCACAAGGAATGCCGAAATGCTGAAATGCGAAAAACACCTTTTGGTGTTGGTTTTGGATATCGGGAGTTGGAGGAGTCAAGAGTCAAGACTCTTCAACACAGGAGTCTCGAAGTGCCGAAATGTGAAACGCCAAAAATCACGAAACAGGCACATCAACCGGAGTTTTGGATACCGGGAGTTGGAGGAATCAAGAGTCGAGACTCTTCATCATCAGGAGTCCCAAAGTCGCAAAATGCGAAATGTCGAAACACCTTTTTGTGTATATTTTGGATACCGGTAGATGGAGCATCAAAACACTTCATCACAAGGAATGTCAGAATGCCGAAATGCCGAAATGCGAAAACCACCTTTTGGTGTTGGTTTCAGATACCGAGAGTTGGAGTGTCGAAACACTTTGCAACAGGAATGCTGAAATGCCGAAACAAGGAAATGTTTTTTCGAATAAGGCTATGGTCACTGCCGATGATCACATCATCAAAGAGCTGTAGAGAAGATCTCGAAGAGACAAGCTCCATTTCAGATTTTGGGACATGGAGAGTCGAGACGACTCATCATAGAATCCCCGAAATGCGAAATGTGAAATACATGTTCAAAATTGGCCCTTGGTCATAACCCATAGTCACATCGACGAAGGCTCAAGGGAGGAGGTAGCATGAAGCTAATATTCATTTAGAATATCAAGAATTGGAGAGTCAAGATGCCTCACCATAGGGATGCCGAAAAGTCAAATGCTAGAATGCCAAAATGTTGAAAGGCCGAATTGAAAAATGGAGAAAAAAGCACGAGACCCATCATTTATGATCCAATGGTGCAGGTTATTTAGGAATATGATCGAAGGGCTACTGTTTCTCTTGACAGTTAATCAATCAGTGGTGATTCAGTTGCTGAAGCGGTCTTTGGAGGTTCACAGTGTAAATTCTAGAAACCACTGATGGTTTCTGCCAGAGGACTCGAAGAGACTTCTGTGTGATTTCTAGAGGAGTTGAAGAGTCTCAAGGAATCTGCTAGTGAAATGAAGACTATTCATAGAGGAAATTGATAGATGGATGAGCATTGAAGCCTGTAACTGCAACAGAGAGGATGATCTTCACTGTGACAGAGAAGACAAAGAGTATCAACTGTTGGAGAGGCGATCGTATATCGACATAACACCCAGTGATGATGGGCGCATGGATCTAACTGCCAGAGAAGCTAAAGAGTTGCAATGATGATCATGCAAAGGACTCGACATAGAGAGAACATGCAGAAGCATGGCAATATAGCATGCAGAAGCATGGCAAGATAGCATGCATAAGGTGCATAGAGACTATAAGTATGCAAAACAATGAAGACATGAGTATTGTTGTTGTTGAAAGGGATTCATTAGTGTAGAAGGAGGAGTGTGCAATAGCTAAAATACAGAGAAGAGGAATGGTGCATTGAATGGACATGGTGCACAGAGCATAAAAGCTAGAAGCATAGAAATCACAAGGCATGTGTGTAGCAAGACAGTGAGACACTAAAGGAGGATTGAGGTGCTCTTGTAGAGAAAAACAGAAGATCAAAAATCAAAAGAAGATGCAGACAAAGAGACATTGATACGAGAGAGTAGAGAAACATAGCAGAAAAGTGATAAGCCTGGTAAGCCAATGATAAATATTGTATCACTGTGATAAATTTATATATATAGCAAACTTTATATTTCAGGGTGGAAGGGAGGTGTTAGGGAGGACTAGTTGTCCTCAAAGGTTCAAGTGGGTTCTTGAACACGAGGAGTTGTAGATTCCATCTGGTTACAGCCAAAGAAACCAGGGTGGCAAGGTGGTGCAAGGGAGAACTGTTGTTCTCTATTATACAGATTGGTGCATGTGTGACTGGAAGTTGGTGCTTCCATCCAGTTGGTGCTGGAACACTTAGGGAGTTGGTGCTTCCTTCTAGTGGGTGCTAGAGAAACCAAGGAGTTGGTGCTTCCTTCTAGTAGGTGCTAGAGAAAACAGAGAGTTGGTTCTCTCAACAAGTTGCATCTTGAAAAACAGAGGTTGTAGCCTCATTATGAGTTGGTGCTCATAAGTATGATAATGTACAGAATGTAAAGATTACTTATCATATAAAGAAGAAACGGTTTTTACCCTTTATGGGTTTCCTTAGGAAATATTTTTCTCTGTATATTTCATATGTGTGAATGATGCTGAATGTTCTATTGCTTACTTCCCTGCATTATTGTGATTTTCATTCAATGCTCTGCAAAGAGTTTAAAATAATCATAATTGTTTAAGCTCAGTAACAACTGATTCATGCCTCCCTCTCTCAGTTGTCCAACATTTGCTTGGTTGCTTGGTATTCTTCTTGAGTTATTTCGTTTATACACAATAGAATTTATATATCAGGTTGCTTTTCATTCCATGCATTTTCTCTTTAATATATTGAAAATACAAAAAAATAGGCATTTTTCATTGATTGGAATTTTTGTCTTTGAACCTTTATCATTTTCTTAGTGCATTTCGTGAAAGATTGCATTTTACTTCTGAATTGCAGAGTTGAAATTGAAAAATGCACTCTTTTTATTAGCATATCATACATTGAAAAAGTTAAAGATAGACTTTGCATTATATTCATATAAAGATAGACTTTGAGTCATAACATCATATAAAGTTAAATATATACTTTGAGCCATAACATCATTAGTTTCACTTCCATACCCTTTTGAGTAATCACGGCCAATAAAATTTATTCTTTAAACTAAAATTAATTAGTCACGATTTTATTTTTAGGGTGCACAAACTAATCTAGGATTTAGTGACTTGGAATAGGATTTTGTGAGTAAACTTCTCCAACGAAATTAAATCAACATATGTGTCTGAGACATAGAGTTGATAATTCCATTGTATAATTGGTAAGATTAGGAGGCTCTGCTCACACCGGAGTTAATAACGTGGTCTCGCGGAGTTAGTTGAAGGGATAACTCCTGGATACTCACCTGGCGTCATAGATATTTCTGTGGATTTATTCATATTTGGGGATCTTGCTAGTACCCATACCTCTATGAGAGGTGATGCTTTCAAGTTTTCAAGATTTTCTACCCTGCTCATACGCTGATCCAGACTTACGACTGCTTTCCTGTGCATCGGTTATACAATGGTTTATTAGTTTCTTGAGTTAGGTATCTCATCGGTTACTTGCAAGGGTTATTCTACTTGTACCCTGGGTCAGATAAGGGTTAGACAACACACAATTTTTATGGAGTATTACCTCTTCGGGGGGATCTGACCGACTGGTTGTTAAGTCCACGAGGGCCTCTATAACTGATTCTAATGCGACGTTTAAATAGGAGATCTTCTTTTGCCAAGATTTTTGTATCTTCTAGGCAAAAGAAGATCACCTATTTAAATGTCACATAAGAGAAGTGATTGAAATCCAAAGAAATCCCAACAACCTTAACAAAGACAATGGCCTATAAATAAATGAAATTTGGCTCCCTCTAATAAAAAAAGAAATTGAAAGTTAAATAACTAACCCTATAATATAAAAAACCCTAATTTCAAATTAAAAACACTTTTAGATCTAAATAACTAAATATTTTCTAGTGTTTTAACCTAGGTTAACAACCATTAAAATATGCATTAATTTAACCCTCAAAACATATAATTTTTTTAATGTAAATCACTTTAACTACTTAACTTTTAACCCTAATTATAAAACAACATTGAAAATTAAATTTTTTTAAAGAAAGAGATAAAGTAAACCCTAAACTAGAAAACAAGATATAAAATTATAGGTAATAATAATTAATCTTCATTAAACCTAAAATTAGACATCAAAAATTTTAAAATCTAAATCCTTGGAAATTTCAAAAAAAAAATTCAAAACAAATTAAAACTTAAAAAAAAAAAAAACTTTATTTAAACTAAAAAACTCAAACTAATTAATAAATTAGGGTTTTAGCCGACCTTTAAGGTTTATTTTTCTCTCCTTTAGTAATTATATTAAGTTCTCCTCTTTGATTTTTAATCTAGGCTTCTTGTCTTGAAGATGGATCCTGATATGGATTTGAAACGTCGACAATCCATCAATAACATTGTGGCTTTTTTGAACACTACTGAAAACAATCCTCACCACGAAAATCTCATTGAAAAAGTTTTAAGTTGTTACAAAAATTGTCTAAGTATACAAGAGAGTTGCACTAGAGTAGGAGTGTGACTCACCTGTAGCCTAGAACGAAATATGGGTATGATATAGGTGAAGAGGTGTAGTCTGAATGACCCGTACTTGGTGTTGCAAAGAAGGCAAGTGAGAAACATCATGGTGTTTCACGTCCTCAAGAGGTGCATGATCGCAAGATTCGAGTAAGAACACTATGGGGACCTGACAGATGGTATCGAAGCTTGTTTATCACAAATTTTGAAGAAGGGTTGGTGATATATTCACCACTATCTCAACGATAGATGGTATCATATAAAACTCTGAAGGTATTTTTTTGTGGAGATAGTTCAGTGGGAATGTTCGTAGACTTGGTGAACAATTCGATGGGGCAAACATGTTCATCATAGAGAATTTGAATCAGACTTATGATCAAGGTTCTGGTTGACATTATGGTGGAATTCGATATGGGAACACACCTTGTATAGACCAAGAGCAGAGTTTGTGGGGAAAGGAAGAACTTGGACATGGTGGGTGGTCACAGAGTTCATCGCAAGAATTGTAACATAATTGATCACAGAGATGGTCTGGGAACATACTTGGTTGGTTTGATTTGTGACAGAAGTAAGTGTCATACCTATGTGCACACTTTGAGAAGACCAAGAGTAGAGTTCCTTGGGTGAACCAAGCACTTGGGAAAGTTAAACAAATGCAAGACATGTTGTAGGTATTTTCACAGGTCTAATTGCATAAGTGATCACAAAATTCAGCACATAGGGTGATTGTAGAATTGATCATAAAGAGGAAAATTTATAGGTTGCAATAAGTGGAAGAACTTGGGTAAGCCGGAAAAATTGAGGGGACCTAGAGCATCTTCGCAACAAGGTTGTTGGTTGGGAACATTTTCATCATGACATCTTCGTGTCATGCATCATCGAGAACAATGGTTGAGTTGAGTTGGGTTGTTATATGGATGGGTCAATCATAGCCTTTGGAAGAGGTAACTCTTCACATATTTGTGAAAGTCAGTTAACAATAGTATGACTTAAAATTCAAGTAGTATGTGCATGGTTCCTTGAAATGAAAGAAGTCAAGGTGAGGAGATGGAAAAACATTGGAGATGAGTTCGTCCAGTTGCGTGAGAAGTTTGGGACTTAGATATATTTATAAAGTGGATAGATGGAATCATCCTTGTATCGTAGTGAAGGTGTTTTGTAGGTTTGTGGAGATGTGGATGATGATTGAGGAAATTTCATGCAGAGTGTCGGTGGTTTGGGTGAGTGAAGGTCCAAGATATCAGACTTAAACCATGCATGTAACAAAGAATTTCATTGGAAAGGTACAATTGGTTTTGATTTCTTGCATTTCCTAAGTTTTGCGATGATTTATTTGAATGGAATTTGAATGAATTGGTGGTTAGTGAAATATGTTTCCATGGTGAAAACTGACAAAATTGAGGGTGACTCAAGTTGTGCATATTCAAAGAAGTTGTTATAGCAAGATTTGCCTCACCATTACTATCTTGCACAAAGGGCATTTTCCCATTTTCCTATGCAAACTTGTCATCCCTTTTTGATGAATCCATAGCCAAAAATACATATTTTTTCACATATACACACCATATCTACTATACAACATGCGTATACATAGGATTCTCCACTTCAACCCACGTACATCTGGATTTGTTCCAGAAAATACAAAAATGGAGTCGGGTTTCTATGTCACAACATAAGATCTCTGGTCCTTGGCCTTCCACATACTAGAAACGTTCTGACTCGACCCTTCAGTTTCATTTTGAAGACTATAAAGCATAATTATGAGCTATGGAAAAGAGGAGAAAGCATTCAACTTTGAGAGCAAAGTTACTCTGGAGAAATTACTTCATATTGAGTTTGCATCGCTTTGTCCCTCAAGTCTGAACACAGTGTTCAGCCCCAAGCTCTTTCCCTATTGTTGAGAGAACCTCATTGTCTCTCTCCTATGAGCTTTCCTTTGGTGGAGGATTGAAGTGGCGGAGGCCCAGTTGGAAGGAACTTTGTTTCTTGGTTTTGAACCGTACCAACACGGAAGTCTGTAATGTTGTCACTTATGTTGATCAATTATTAATAGAAATACTCCTTTCCCGTCCCATTGTATCGTGCAAATATATGATTATTATCCATGGGCATGTTTGTAATGTTTATTAATGGATTATGTTATCTAATGTGCTAACCCCTTTATATTATCACTATGTACTTGATCTTCTTGTTTGTTGAGAACTTGTTGCAGGTATAAAGATTTGGGTCGAAGTGCTCAATGGTGGAACATCATCGAACGTTGGATCGAGGTAGGCCTCTTTATTATCTTGAACATTAGTTTATATAGTGTACAAAAAAATTGAGATGATTTCTGCAGTTATACCTATCTGTTGTGGTTTACCCTTGGCCATAGAGAGTTTTTCCCTTGTAACAGAAATGGTGACTCCATTGGGGAAAGATCTTCCTTCTAAGGGTTGAAGTACTTTTTCTTCTTGCATTACTCTTTTTCCTTTGTGTTTCTTGTTGTATCACTACTTGACAGATTCTGTTCACTCTGGGTCTGAGTTTTCAACCTTTTTACCCTTGCCTGACGTTGTTTTCAAGCATATACACACCCTACTACCTTGACAGTCGCGTACACACGCATGTTGTCTCACTGCTAGCTGCGTATATACGCCTTGTTTCCCTGAATAGTCGCGTGTACCAATTTCCCTTTCTTTTTTTCTTGGTTTAGTGACTGTTGGGTGGGATTTGATGATTGTTGAGCCTTGTTAGGTCTCTGTAGTGCCTGTTGAGCTTCTCTGGGTTGACAAGAAACCTGTTTGGAGTTGAATTTTTGGGCGTAGTCTTTCTCATTGTTTTTCATTTTTGGTTTGTCCTTGAACCCGGGGTTGTTTGCTTCACTGCTTGGTATTCTGCTTGAGTTATTTCGTTTACACATAGTAGAATTTATTTATCAGGTTGCTTTTCATTCCATGCATTTTCTCTTTAATATATTGAAAATACAAAAAAATAGGCATTTTGCATTGGTTGGAATTTTTGTCTTTGAACCTTTATCATTTTCTTAGTGCATTTAGTTAAAGATTTCATTTTACTTCTGAATTGCAGAGTTGAAATTGAAAATTGCACTGTTTTTATTAGCATATCATTCATTGAAAAAGTTAAAGATAAACTTTGCATTATATTCATATTTATTTTCTTGCAGAGTCATAACATCATGAGTTTCACTTCCATACACTATTGAGTAATCATGACCAATAAAATTTATGCTGTAAATTAAAATTGATTAGTCACGATTTTATTTTTAGGGTGCACAAACTAGTCTAGGATTTAGTGACTTGGAATAGGATTTTCTAAGTAAAATTATCCAAGGCAATTAAATCAACATATGTGTTCGAGACAGGATGTTGAGAAGTCCATTGTATAATTGGTAAGATCAGGAGGCTCTGCTGACACCAGAGTTAATCACGAGGTCTCGCGTAGTTAGTTGAAGGGATAACCCCTGGATACTCACCTAGCATCAAAGATATTTCTATGGATTTATTTGTATTTGGGGATCTTGCTAGTACCCATACCTCTATGAGAGGCGGTGCTTTCAAGGTTTCGGGCTTTTCTACTCTACCCATATGATGATCTAGACTTACGACTGCTTGTCTGTGCATCGGTTATACATCGGTTTATTAGTTTCTTGACTTCGGTATCCCATAGGTTATTTGCAGGGGTTATTCTACTTGTACCCTAGGTCAGATAGGGGTCAGACAACACATAATGTTTATGGAGGATTATCTCTCTGGGGGGATCTGACCGACTGGTTGTTAAGCCCATGAGGGCCCCTATAACTGATTCTAATGTGATGTTTAAATAGGTGATCTTCTTTTGCCAATATTTTTGTATCTTCTAGGAAAAATAAGATCACCTATTTAAACGTCGCATTAGAGAAGCGATTGAAATCCAAAGAAATCCCAACAACCTTAACATAGACAATGACCTATAACTAAATGAAATTGGGCTCCTTCTAATAAAAAAAGAAATTGATAGTTAAATAACTAACCCTATAATATAAAAAACCCTAATTTCAAATTAAAAACACTTTTAGATCTAAATAACTAACTAAATATTTTCTAGTCTTTTAACATAGGTTAACAACCATTAAAATATGCATTAATTTAACCCTCAAATCATATAAATTTTTTAATGTAAATCACTTTAACTACTTAACTTTTAACCCTAATTATAAAACAACATTAAAAATTAAAAATTTTAAAAGAAAGAGATAAAGTAAACCCTAAACTAGAAAACAAGATATAAAATTATAGGTAATAATAATTAATCTTCATTAAACCTAAAATTAGATAACAAATTTTTTTATATCTAAATCCTTAGAAATTTGAAAATAAAAAATTTGAAAATAAATTAAAACTTAAAAAAAAAAAAAACTGTATATAAACTAAAAAACTCAAACTAATTAATAAATTAGGGTTCTAGCCGGCCTTTAAGGTTTATTTTTCTCTCCTTTAGTATTTATATTAAGCGCTCCTCTTCGATTTTTAATCCATGCTTCTTGTCCTGAAGATGGATCCTGATATGGATCTGAAACGTCGACAATCCATCAATAACACTGTGGCTTTTATGAACACTATTGAAAACAATACTCACCACGAAAGAAGGGTTGGTGAGATATTCACCACTATCTCAACGATAGATGGTATCATATAAAAATCTAAAGGAAGTTTTTTGTGGAGACAGTTCAATGGGAATGTTCGTAGACTTGGTGAACAGTTCGATGGGGAAAACATGTTCATCATAGAGAATTTGCATCAGACTTATGATCGGGATTCTGGTTGACATTACAGTGGAATTCGATCTGGGAACACACCTTGTATAGACCAAGAGAAAAGTTTGTGGGGAAAGGAAGAACTTGGACATGGTGGGTGATCACATAGTTCATCGCAAGAATTGTAACATAATTGATCGTAGAGATGGTCTGGGAACATACTTGGTTGGTTTGATTTGCGACAGAAGTAAGTGTCATACCTATGTTCACACCTTGAGAAGACCAAGAGTAGAGTTCCTTGGGTGAACCAAGCACTTGGGAAAGGAGAACAAATGCAAGAGGCTCTGCTCACACCGGAGTTAATCACGAGGTCTCGCGGAGTTAGTTGAAGGGATAACCCCTGGATACTCACCTAACGCCAGAGATATTTCTATGGATTTATTTGTATTTTGGGATCTTTCTAGTACCCATACCTCTGTGATAGGTAGTGCTTTCAAGGTTTTGGACTTTTCTACCCTACTCATACGGTGGTCCAGACTTACGACTGCTTTCCTATGCATCGGTTATACAGTGGTTTATTAGTTTCTTGACTTAGGTATCTCATAGGTTACTTGCAGGTGTTATTCTACGTGTACCCTGCGTCAGATAGGGATCAAACAACACACAAAGTTTATGGAGGATTACCTCTTCAGGGGGATCTAACTGACTGGTTGTTAATCCCACAAGGGCCCCTATAATTGATTCTAATGCGAAGTTTAAATAGGTGATCTTCTTTTGCCAAGATTTTTGTATCTTCTAGGAAAAATAAGATAACTTATTTAAATGTTGCATTGGAGAAGCGATTGAAATCCAAAGAAATCCCAACAACCTTAACAGAGACAATGGCCTATAACTAAATGAAATTTGGCTCCCTCAAATAAAAAAAGAAATTGATAGTTAAATAACTAACCCTATAATATAAAAAACCCTAATTTCAAAATAAAAACACTTTTAGATCTAAATAACTAAATATTTTCTAGTCTTTTAATCTAGGTTAACAACCATTAAAATATGTATTAATTTAACCCTCAAAACATATACATTTTTTAATGTAAATCTGTCGGACCGTTGATCCCCATGATCGACAATTCTTAGTCGACAACTAAGAATATCGGTGTCGGAATGTATTCTTCCCTTATGGGTACTTTCAAATTCTAGACACCTAATCACCACGTTTATGCCATGTCTAGTAGACCTGGTTTGACAGAGAGGTCCATTCCTTTCCACACTTCCTATTTTAATGATCCATGGACCCTCCCTTCCCTAAATTCATCGTGTGAAGGTTAGTCACATAATGGCATGGCCATGCCACTATTGACAATAGAGACTGTGTATCAAGTTGTTATTGACTCTTCCGTCGATCCCGATTCTGTTACCTCGTCGACGGATGAGGAGGATCCTATTCTTAGGCCTGTATGGGCCACCGTGTTGTCTTGTTCACATGATTTCCTAGATGAGACTTTTCCTTAAGATGAATCCATCCTCGAAGCCATGAATGGTTTCCAGAGACCTTGGGATGATATGAATCATCGATCGTATTTCCTCCCAAGTCTTGAAAGAATCAAGAAAAATGATCTACCTTGAGTGAGATAGTCGGTCATGCCATAGTTCCACTTGATACGCATGGCATTTATGTTGAAGGAAATATGTCGAGTATTTCTCCTACCATCTCGATCGATATCGCTCGTACCCCTAACAAGATTGAGAATGTAAATATAGGTGTGGATTGTTCACCAAAAGAAATTCTGATCTACATTGAACTCTTCAAAGAATTTCGAGATGTATTTTCTTGGTCATATGAAGAGATGCCAGGGATTGACCCTCGTATTGTTGAACATGATATTAGAACTTACATGGATGCTAAACCTGTTCGACAACATCTTAGAGCTGTAAATCATCGGAAGGCCCCTGCTGTTAAGGCAGAGGTGGAGAAGCTACTTAACGTTGGCTTCATCTACCCAGTTCCCTTGAATGAATGGGTATCCAAACCCATTCCTATGAATAAAAATCAACTAACCATCCACGTGTGTATGGAATTTCGCGACTTGAACAAGGCTTATCCTAAATATAACTTCCCCACGCCTTTCATTGATCATATTCTCGATGAGTGTTCGGGAAGCGAGATATTTTCTTTTATGGATGGATTTCCAGGATATAACCAAATCCAGATCAAACTTGAGGACCAAGACAAGATGACATTTATATGTCCTTGGGGTACTTTTGTATACCGGAAAATGCCTTTCAGCCTTAAAACTGCCGGAGCAACCTTCCAATGCACCATGACTTTCGCTTTTCATGATCTCAAGCACATAGTCGAAGCCTACCTTGATGATCTTGCTACTCACTCTCACAAGAAAGTGGATCATGTTACACACCTTCGGCTTGTTTTTGAAAGATGTTGTTACTATAGAATCTGGTTAAACCCTCACAAATGCATATTTTTCGTTAAGTCTGGTTGTATTTTAGGTTTTTTAGTTTTCGAGACTGGGATCATGGTAGATCCTCTTAAGGTTGAGGCAATACTTCAATTTCCTCCCTCACGCACAATTAGACAACTTCAAGGTTTACAGGGGAAAGATAACTTTCTACATCAGTTTATAGTGAATTATGCCAATATCACTAAGGGTTTCATGCCCCTTTTGAAGAAAGACACCCCTTTTATCTGGGATGAGCAAGCCCATGATTCTTTTGACTCTTCAAAGAAAGTCTTGGTCTCGACCCTTCTGCTGGAATCCCCTTATTACAGTAGAGATTACTTGTTGTATATTGCAACGTTTGAAGAGAGGATTGGTATGGTTCTAGTTCAGGAGGATGATGAGCTCCATGAGAACGTCATCTACAATCTTATTCAAAATTTAGTTGGTCCTGAGCTTAATTACTCTCATGTTGAAAAGCTATCTTTGGCTGTCATTCACACAGTCCAATGTTTACGTCACTATATATTTCTTTGCAAGACTACTGTGGTTGTTGATGTCAATCAATTTAAATACATCCTTACTAGGCATATCATAGGGGGGAAATATAATAAATGGATTTTCATCTTACAAGAGTTTGATCTCGACTTTGCTTTGACCAAGTCCAAGAAATCGCTAGTTTTTGTAGAGTTAATATCTGATTTTCCATGATTAGATGAGGATGTTATCTATGTAGTTTTGTTTGCGGATGAACACATTTTCCTTGTCTCATCGTCCGACCCCTGGTATGGAGACCTTGTTTTATATCTTCAAACCTTGAAGTTCGCTCAGCATCTCTCATGAGATGATCGACGATGTGTTAGATACCAAGCCAAAAAGTATACCATCATCGGCAACACTTTGTATCGTCGAGGAATAGATAATATCTTGCGTCATTTCTTAACTCACGAGGAAGTCAAGTCATTCCTAAACGATTGTCACAAAGGGGATTGTGGTGGTCACCTATCCGGACTTGCGACAACCCAAAAAATCTTGCGAGTCGATTATTTTTGGCCTACTATCTTTAAGGATTGTATTGAAGCAATTAAGAAGTGTCACCCCTGCCAGGTGTTCACTCGGAAAATGTGCTCGCACCCAACCCCTCTTCACCCAGTCATTACCGTTGGTCCCTTCACCAAGTAGGGGGTAGATTTTGTCGATTGCAACCCAACTTCGATTGGGGGGCATCAACACATTATCATGGCCATTGACTACTTTACTAAGTGGGTCGAGGCCATGCCTATCATAAAATACGATGGGAAGACTGCAACCTTCTTCGTGTTCAACCAAATTATCGCCCGGTTCAGTATCCCGAGTGAGATTGTCACTCATCATGTCAATCACTTTCAAAATGAAATGATGGTAGAGATAACATCTAAGTTTGGGTTTAGACATGGTCATTCATCTCCTTATTTCCCCCAGGAAAATGGGAAAGTAGAGGTTGTCAACAAGTCTCTCAAGACTATTTTTCAAAAAACTATCAGTCGGAGTAATTCCAATTGGCACATCATGCTATATCTCGTGCTTTGGGCATACTGAACTTCGGTTAAGACTACCACCATTTTTGCCCCTTTTCAGTTAGTGCACGGTGTGGAGTTGATCCTTCCTGTTGAATGTGAAATCCCTTCTCTCAATTTGGCATTCGAGCTCCTACCTGACACTTCAAATTTAGAGCGACGGCTTGTGCACCTAAAGAGTCTTGACGAGCAACATTGGGACACCTTTACAGCTATCAAGGCAAATAAGAAATGTGTCGAGGTTCAGTACGACAAGTCTATCTACCCCCGGCTATATGCTGAGGGTGACTTGGTCCTCTTATATGATCAATCGAAAGAACTGCTAGGGGCAGACAAGTTTAAAACCATGTGGCATGGTCCTTACATCGTGCGACGTGTTCTAGAAAAATGAGCCTAAGAGTTAGAATATTATGAAAGGAATATATTGGTTGAGCCCAGAAACGAGCTCTAGTTGAAAAGGTACTATTCTTGAGCCCTAGGCCTAGGTGGAACTCTTTGTATACTAATGTAAATTTAGTGTATATACATCTCTTTTCCCCTTTTCTTTTGTCTTTGGATTTCTTATCGAGTTTCCATTTTGTTGGTAGATGTCAATGGAGTCTTCGGTCTACCTATGATTCACAGATGGAGCCAGTCATCATACACAGAACTTGGCTTCTGCCTCTTGGGTGGTTTACTCACCGAAGGGTCTGCTGGTGTCTTCATGTGGCGTATACCTAGAGCCATCCATGAATAATATGGCCAAATATAGCGCCATCATAGAACTTTTGCGCGATTCTATCTCGCATTGTATTCACTCTTTAGAAGTTTGACTGGATTCCTAGTTAGTACTATGTCAATGGAACAACCATTACCGTTTGTGTGATCCTACTTTACTCCGTCGATTCCTATGGGTACGTCTTTTAGAGCGACATTTTTATTTTATTACATATTATCACATTCCTAGAAGTTCTAATCATGTATTCAATGCCTATGCTAATTACATTTTAGATTGGCATTTGTCACATTAATAAATATAAGAAAACAATTAAATCAATGTACACATTGTAAGATATAACTAAAGTTGAAGATCCTTTTTTATATATTTCAAAATATGGTGTTTATATTACAAAATTGGGGCTAAAAACCTCAATACACATATACAGTCTATATACATATCCCATGACATCTATTCCTGTGGCACCGGATGCGTGTCATGGTAGAAAACCATGACGTTTGCAAGATGCTAGAAGAGTCTTACCCATGCTCTAGGTACACCAACCACCTATCACTGCATGGATTCAGGTAGATCTTCTACCTGAACCATGGAAATCCTCTGTGTCAAACGAGACAGGTTTACCTGCACATTTTGTAAGACTCTCTCGACTTCTCCTCCCGCCACCTCATCTCCCTGGTTCCTCCATCTATGTCGAAGGAATCCCTCTCACCATCGTGGACCCACGTCTACGATTACACAAGTGTCTAGTTAATATTTAAGCACCATCCAAAAAAAAATATTTTTGTTCCTTAAATACAAAAATACAAAAAAATGAAATACTTAATTTTTTTTTACCTATGTCACCATAGGTGGCCCCTAGTGGAAGTGGCATATCTAGATCTCCTATGAAATCAATCCTCGCATAAGGATAGTCGTCCAGAGAAATGACTTGTCACCACCACTAGAAGAAAAAATCATCGTTGTAGGGTGTTGAGACCCTACCTTCCCTTTGTCATCTCATGATTGCGATCCACCATGCCATGGACGGATCACGTAGTCCTCTAGGAAGGATCTCCACTCTAGGTCCCAGACCTGGAACCTGCTAAAAAAAGAAGATGCAAAGAATAGATGCAAACCTGAAGTTTCTCTTACTCCCCTGTTTGGACTCTGTCAACTGACCTTTCATATTGGTCAGTAGTGAGGTACACCATTCATAGACAATGGGTCTAGCACACTCTACTATGTAAAACATAAGAGGTCTTGATGTTTGATGCAATGAGGCCGAACCTATGATCCTGGTAAGCATGAGCACAATGATCTTCAAACTGAGGTTACCTTTTTCCCGGATGGGAACTTGGCTTCCCACCTTGGGAGTCCCTGTTACACAGTGAGCATTGATATACTACTCGATCTCCATCCCATTCCCTACTCCATGTGACTTGAGGTTTAAAACCTCCCCTCGGCATGATAGACCAGTCAAGAAGTAGATGTCCTCTCCTTCGACCCTCAATGGTTTCCCATCAAGGATAAATATTTCGCTATCAGGGTCCCATTAACCCACCAACATCTCCAACAACCTCACTTGGGCCCTCATTCCTTTGAGAACCAAAAATTGTACAAGACACATCTTTTTAGAGCCTCTTGAGCCACCAAATGTCGATCCACAACTACATCTATCTCCTCATTCTCTCGCTCTCTCCATTCCAAGACCATCCTGCAAAAAACAAATCAATTTTTGAGTTAGAACCCCTCTTTTTGGCCATTTTCATACCTCTACATGGATTTCTTTGCACACAGTCACATGTAAGGCTTAATACACACTCCCTGTGGTTCAAACATGAGTGTATACCTCGTCTTACATGCAACCTAAACAAAGGAAACTTGCATATACTGAAAATCCTAATTTACGCCCTCAAAAACTAAAAAAATGGAACCTAATTCAAAAATGTAATCCACTGAATTTGAAGAGGATGAGATGAAGAGTTACCTGATCCAGATGGTTTGTGATTTCATGCATGATTCTCCCGCAATCATCATATGAATCTTGGAGGTATTTTGGTCCAAATTTGCCTATTTGGGTAAAAATCAAAATGATAAAGTAATTTTTTATTTTATTATTATTTATAAGCTATTTTTACCCACTTTATATAGTTTCATGCTATTTTTTCACCTAATGGACTAATTCAAGAGTGGTTTTGAGCTATTTTGTTGTAGTTTTGACTCGGTCTTCTTGCGGATTTCAACGTCATGATTGATCGTTCATCACCTCGGGAAAGTATTTTCATAACCTAGCATATAGGATAGGTATCCACTCCATCGTGCATTTTTACATTATCCTTCGACTACCTCTTTTTACACCTTAAGTACGAACCCATTTGTTGCGACACAAAACCTCCCGTCTTCTATAAATAGTGTCGCTAATAAATGGTAGAGACTTACCAAACATGGGCACCCTAGTTAGATCCTCTTTGTCATTTGGTGCCCATGCTGAGTTTTTCCTTAGGCCCGGTAGTCCATTATAACTCAATACATGACTTTATGATGAGCCTCATTTCTCATTCATGCACATGCGGCCTTATTCCTCATGGACTCCCAAAAACGAGTCTTAGTTAAGCTCTTTTCCGACTTGTCTAAAAAACCAAAAATATTTTCAAGTGATTTTTCCCTTTCACACTCGTTAAATTGAATTTGAAAGGTCATGAGTCTTAGTTAATCCCTTTTCTGTCTCGTTATCAAAAATAAAAAATATTGCCGAGTGAACTTGCCTTTTTCACACTCATAAATTGGATTTGAAAAGACGTTTACTTGGCACAAGTTTACCCCTTTTTCATACCAAGTAGACTAAAAGACATAAAAAAGGAAATTTTTTGGCGTTAAGTTGTGATTGCATCTCATGCCCTCGCTTTCAGTATTGAGCCTTTAGCTAGTTCTCTCTTTACCTTATAAATCATTGTCTAATCAGTTTTTGCATCCTCAACCAAGAAGAGCCTTGTTTATATCCTTCGCAATTTGACACCCTATACCCTGGAAGGAACATCACCTCGAGTGTCCATCTCCCACATGTATTTCCTTGCATTGAGCATAGGAACATTCCACTGCTGGAACTAGTTTTTCTTACTTGCAAGACTTGTTTCCTCCTTTGTATCATAGCATTCACTTTTTATGAAAAAACAAAAAATATGGGTGGGAAGGGAGTACTATATTATAATTGGTAGTAGTCATTTCGCCTTTGAACATAGCACAAAATTATTGAGTCCTTGTGTCATCATAATTTTGGGTTTAGCATGGCCTTAAGAAGCTGATCTCGTTACAGATTTTTCTCTACCGACTGGTACTCTTCCAGTCCCTATAGAGAATGTTATTGATGCCTCCTGCATCTAATAGTCACATCATTGAGTCTATGGTATCGGATTCCACCATATGTCTCATGCTTTTGTTCAAAGGAAGTCTATCAAGATGTGTCGACCACTCCTCAGAAATATTGACTTTGCATGTCGACCATACCCTCAGTTTGTCTCAGAATCACATGATACTATGGTCTTATCATGCACCATGGCCCTACTTTCATCATCGGTAGGTCACCTTGAACCCATCAATCGACATTTCATCATTGGTCGTTGACTGGGTGGTTTCCCTTGTGTTCGATGGAAAGACATCTATTCACACTTTGGGATTCATGTAGTGCCTTGGATTCCATTATCCTTATTGGTGATTTCCTCTCCTTTGTCAACAGTTATTCATAGGGTATTTTTCGTGTACCACTTTCATTTGGCACATGCGAAAGACACACAAGATCGTTGGTTCGTGAACATGTTCTTCGTCTGATCTCCACCAAATTATGAATCTCCTACTTTATTCCTCGTGCTGACCGATGAGAGATGCCTTAATTCTCTCCTTTCAGTGGGTCTCTTTCCATTGACTTCAGTTCATTTATTTTGGATATGGGACCTAGAGTTTTATGAGTACCTTGAGGCTTGCAGTCATTAGTGGCAATCTCTCTTGCCATTGACAGAGGGGAATACATCCATGTCTCCTGATCAATCGATTTCTCAAATGTTCGAGACTGACTCCTTTATTCACACTTGTAGGAATGTACTCAGTGCCTTGATAGCTACTTTCATTATTGGTAGGTTGTCTCGCGTTTGTTAATGGTATACCTCAATGACCGGTAATCAAATGATGTCTCATTGTGTTTGAACTCAACTCCTTTATTCACATGATGTAGACTTGTACCCTTGAAGGATAGTGTAAAAGACTTAAATACATCACTATGTGGCCGCAACTTTCCTGATTTGTCACTTCCTTTTCATTGGACCAGTACCTATATGACTTCAATGATCATGTGAGATCAAAATTATACTCCATGGTATAAAAATATCTTCAGATTGGTTTTGAGACTCGCTTCACTGGGCCTTGTTCATGACTATGACAGATTTTAGCATATAACCACATTTGTATTTGCCTATTGATGGCCACAGACACTGATTTGGTATATTTTCCACATGGATCTGCATTGTATTCTTGGTAACCATGTATTCAAAGTCAATACAAAATGTAATGAGAAATCGAGTTCATCCAGCTGGTTCTCTACCACTCCACTCCTGGGTTATTTATAATGTATTTCAGCCATCGCAGATACTCCTATGATCTCACACATTAGGGGGCATCTACTATGGCAAAAATTTCCTCACCATTACTATCTTGCATAGAGGGCCTTTTTCCATTTCTCTATACAGACTTGTCATCCCTTTTTGATGAATCCAGAGCCAAAAATACATATTTTTCCACATATACGCGCCCTATCTGGTATACAACATGCATATACGCAGGCTGCTCCACTACATCCGACATACATTGGGATTTGTGCCAGAAAATAATAAAATGGAGTCGGGTTTCCATGTCATGACAGGAGATCTTTGATCATTGGTCTTCCACATACTATAAAAATTATGACTCGGCCCTTCAGTTTCATGTTGAAGACTATAAAAGAACAATTATGAGCTATGGAAAAGAGGATAAAGCATTCAACTTTGAGAGCAAAGTTACTCTGGAGAAATTACTTCATATTGAGTTTGCATCCCTTTGTCCCTCAAGTCTGAACACAATGTTCAACCCCCAATATATTTTGTTGGATCATGTTGTCATTGATGCCAATGGTTTGATTGATTGATGTCAAGTGATTGATTGATTTCAAAGGATTGATTGACTGATGATTTATGTAATATAATATGTATTTTCCTTGATGAGAATGCATAGATGAAGATGTATCAATGAGTTGTCATTGATACATGATGAAGATGGATCGATGTGGTTCCATTGGTATATGATGCACTGTTGGAAAAATGTATAGATGACTCATTATTGTCTTATCATTATTGATAAGGTGCACAAATGGATGAACTCCAAAGTGGTCCCCTTATGGTGAAAGCCCTCACGGGAAGACGCTTTACAGATTGAGTTATCCTAGAAGAAAGGTTGGAGGACCCATTCTTGTATGAGGAATAACGAGATGAAGATCAAGGAAATTGTTGGTGAAACTATCCTAGATGGATAGTGTTTGTCATGCCATTTTTGGTGGTATGTGGAATGTCACATAACTCCTCCTGGTTTGAGAGTTATGGCCTTACGAAGATGAAGGGCCCTCACATGAAGGCTTGAAGCCCCCAAAGTCAAAGAAGTCAAAGTGGCCTAAAAGAAGAAATGATAAAATAAGGTGACAAAATCAAGAAGGAATATTTATGGAAAGTGGTTAACCCTAAAAATAAGGAAAATAGGTTAAGTG